>OX451735.1:716570276-717136977 GCA_948472305.1 Vicia faba
ACTTCCAATGACAACTCTCTTATAGTCAGGGGGCATGACGTGTCTCTGTCCAACTCGTCTGGGGTAGTCAAGTCGAGATTCCAAAAAATCTCTCAAGAAATGTTGAATAACCAGGGGCGGGTCTGTATCTGAATCACTTGGAGCATTGAACATGAATTCCATCAAAGGGTTACGTACGGCCAAGCAAACATTTCCTGGCAGTACTACAATGCTTACTACTAGGGGCAATGGAAAATTCCCACAAAATCCTTTTCATAGGGTGATCCCCGGTCAAGTCCCCACAGAGTCATTTATATAAGGTTATCCCCATAGAATAATCTTCACAGACAAGGGTCCAAAACCCACAAGGCGAAATTCATGGATATCCCCACAGAATTATCCCTACAAAGTTGGATCAACACAATCTCCAATCAGAGTTTCAATCTTCGAAAAACCTCTCTCCAGTTGATTTAATCTCAAGAAGAATCCTCGAGAATTTCTGCCAAAAGAAAACACCTCTGCAGCAGATTGGCAATAGGGTTTATTTCCCCTAACAAACTACAGATTCCCCAACTTGAGTTTGCCTCTTCGACTACTACAAATCAAGGGACCACAACCCCTCTTATCCAGTAGACTTTTCTACAATCTCCAGTAAGTTGCTGCAAAGCCTGCGAGACAACCAGATAACAGTTAACTTCTTTATCCCCAACAAGTTGTTAACTTCCTTTCTCTTCCATCAAGAGATAACTCCCCAGTAGAGCAACGGACAACTAAGACTCCTGAACTCTTTTCCCCAAGAAGGAATTAACACTCTCCACAGAGTTTCCCTCAAGAAAAATTAACATCCCCCAGCAGAGTTCTCCTCAAACAACAAAAACGGGAAGCCCTAGCGGAAACATTCTAAAATAAGGTCTGAAGATGTGCATACCCTTCATCCCTAAACAACAGTCCGGGATTTAACTTCCTAAGTCTCCCCAGCATTTTTCAAGGATTTATTTTCCAAGACAAAATTACATTTCAACAAATACTTTTGAGAACACCATGCATTCATACATCATGGCATTGCATACAACTAACTCTTTACCTTTTCAGGAAAGATCAATCAAACAGATAATTATCATCAACAATTTTCAACAGTTTCAGATTAATACCTGAAACAAGACAAGACAATTATTTGTGAACAAATTGATTGTAGATCAATTCCCGAAACAGGACAGGGTGACTATCTACATGACGAACACTTCCTTCAGACATCTGTTGGTTCAGTTTAAATCGACCAAAGATTTATTCTGATACTTTTCCAGTAGACGCTATTTCTGGTTCAGTTTAAATCGACCAAAGATTTATTCTGATTCTTTTCCAGTTAAAGATTATTCAAGACCTCTTCTGGTTCAGTTTAAATCGATCAATGGTTTATCCAGATTCCATTCCGGTAAACACTTTCTCTTGTTCAGTTAAATCGCTCCAAAGATTTATTTTGATTCTTTTCCAGTTAAAGATTATTCAAGACCTCTGCCGGTTCAGTTTAAATTGATCAGTGGTTTATCCTAATTCCGTTTTGGTAGACACTTTCTCTGGTTTAGTTAAATCGCTCCAAAGGTTTATTCTGATTCTTTTCCAGTTAAAGATTATTCAAGACCTCTGCTGGTTCAGTTTAAATCGATCAATGGTTTATCGTAATTCCGTTCTGGTAGACACTTTCTATGGTTCAGTTAAATCGCTCCAAAGATTTATTCTGATTCTTTTCCAGTTAAATATTATTCAAGACCTCTGCTGGTTCAGTTTAAATTGATCAATTTTTTATCCTGATTCCGTTCCGGTAGACACTTTCTCTGGTTCAGTTAAATCGCTCCAAATATTTATTCTGATTCTTTTCCAGTTAAAGATTATTCAAGACCTCAGCTGATTCAGTTTAAATCGATCAATGGTTTATCCTAATTTCGTTCCGGTAGACACTTCTTCTGGTTCAGTTTAAATCGACCAAAGATTTATTCTGATTCTTTTCTAGTTTAAGTCAAGCTTAGACGTAGTCTAATTTTTATCAACGATCACTTTTGGGTGGCATCTATAAGCCCATCTCTGACAACTGTCCATCACCTCTCCAAATGACATCTTTAATCCCATTCCCTATGCAATCAACCACCACATCATCGAGTGAAAATTTCTGGGAACTCTAGTGTTCAATCATCTTCCACCTTCAAGTCACGAATGGCAGACTCACCAGTCTAACTCTTCAGGTTTAAGAAGATTGAACAGGGGCAGCTGTTGTACCCCAAAGTTTTCCCTCTCAATTTCTCAAGATATATCTCACGAAGATTTTCAAAAGCTCAAGTTTGTATAAGTACAAAGCAGATCGAAAGGAGTGACTGCAGACAACAGTTCGAATTCAAAATCTGGCAAATGGCCTCCTTCGATGCAAGCTTGATTCACCAGCTTTCAATTGGGCATTTGGCCTCCTTCAAACTTGCTTCAAATTCCCAAGCTTCGATTGAGGCATGGCCTCTTGAATGCTTGCTTCATACAATCTTCAATTTAACAAATGGTTATTTTCATGCTAGTTTTGACTGGGAATTGTTTCCCTTTGAAATAGCTTCATTCGATTCAAAGACAAGGGCCTCCTGTTGGTGTCCTTCGATTCAAAAGTTAGTGGCTTCCTATTGGCTTCTTTCGATTAAGAAGGAAATGACCTTCTTAAAGCTTCCTTCGATTCAGAAGGCAATGGCCTTCTGAAGGCTTCCTTGGATTCAAAGCAGGGACCTCCTGCATGAAAGATTTGATTTCACCATTGGCCCCTTACATGTTTGCCTTTGATTCACAAAGCAGGGACCTCCTACATGTAAGCTTCAATTGCACCATTGTCCTTACATGTTTACTTTGATTCACAAAGCAGTAGCCTCTTGCACACAAGCTTCAATTCACAAGCATTAGCAGTACTTCCTTCATGTCTGCAAGGCAAGTACATCCTACATGCTAGCATGCACAAGGCAAGTGCCTCCTCTGTGTTTGCTTTTGACTCACAAGGAGATGGCTTCCTCTGTGTTTTCCTTCAATGCACAAGGCAATGGATTCCCTTTATGCTAGCGCCCACAAAGCGTTGTCTATTTTCTCGATAGCTTTGACTGGGCAATATTTCCCTTGGAAACAGTTTGTTTCGATCACACATAGTTTCTACACTATGGCACATAATAGGTGTCCCATTCAAAAGACATGTTTGGGTGTCCCATTCGAAAGACATGTCTTGGTGGCCCATTCGAATAATTGCAAGTGGTACACACAACTGATGCATGTGGTCCCTTTGAAAGACACACATATGGTCCCTTTGAAAGACACACATATGGTTCAATTGAAGGACACATATTTGACCCCTTCAAAAGATACACATATGATCCATTCGAAGGACACACTTTGGGTGGAAGCAAATATTGTTGTCTGAAGAGAGGTTCTGGTCGAAGGTTGGACGTATGAGGTCAAAACTAAAGGGTGAAATATTCAAAGATGCTTACTGGATAGAGTCTTATGTGCTGCCAAGTCCAAGCCTGCTGCACTGGCCACAATGCTCCAAAACTGCTGCAAAGCAGTCCTGCTACATTGCTCACATACTTGCACCAAATTGGCATACAAAAACTGCACCTCAAAGACTACAAGAACAGATTACCCAATATGTTCAAATTTCTTTTGTTCCCCCCCCCCCCCCCAAACCTCATCCAACTTCATCTATAAATAAGAGGTTCCATCACACATCTAAAGGGGGCTTTTGGTGGCTAGAGAGAGATTTGCTAACAAGGAAAAGAAAGGAGAAAACACTCCACACACTCTCAAACCCAGAACTAAAGAAACACAACACTTGTTTCTTTTTTCCTTCGAATCTAGAAGAAACACAACACCTGTTTCTTTTCTCTTTATCCAGAACCCAAGGAAACACCAACCCAACATGTGGTTCCTTCTTTCGAATCCAGCACTATAAACACAACACTTGTTTCTTCCCTTTGAATCCCATAGCATCCAGTTCAATCACTCAAGGTTCAGAAGCACCAACTTCAGATCCAAGGTAAGTCACCATGACCTTAACCCTTTCGTTTCAAGCATGTAAATAACCATTTCCTTTCGTTTAAAACATCATTATCATCCTTTGGTTTGTTTTAGTTTCCACCTTCTTGCGCATTTTTTCGTTTCTGTCCCTTTTGGTTTGTTTTCCTTCAAGCAAGAGACTAACATGTACAGACCCAAACGAAAGAGAAAAGTTTGCATGAATTGAAGCCTTAGGTTTCGCCCCTTACTACTTACAGCTGCAAACAGAAAAAAGAAGGTGATGTGAGTCGAAGGTTACAGACTTTGACTCACACTGGTTACAGACCCCAATCGAAAGAAGGCAAATGAGGGAGAATCGAAAGGCACATCCTTCGATCCAGGATGCCTTTTCTTTATCTCTTTTTACACTATTTTTTTGTCTCTATATTTTCTATATATTTACATTTTCTTGCTATTCAATATGGTTGTAATAATTAGGAATTTTATTTTTTGCAACCCCCACTTGTACATTTGTATACACATGCAAAGCAAGATAATGCAGCATGCTTATAGATTGGATCATAAGGTTCCTCACAAAATGACCTAAAATTCAAGTTTATGATGTCATCTTCATCTCTTCGAAACTTCTAACTCAAGCATGATCTTTTCAAGTTCCTTGACATTTTGGAAAGCTTGAAACATTGTCTACAACCTTCATGTTGATCACTTTACCTAAATCAACTTGGAACTTGGTGAAAAATTGTCAAGAAGTTGGGACAAAAATCTGACCAAACTTGTTGAAAATTTCACTAAGTGTTTTGGTTAAAAATGTCATGACTTCATGAGCCTATATCTCCAAATCTAAGCATTTTTTGGACATAAACCCTCAAGAACATTTTTTGGACATAAACCCTCAAGAACAAAGTTGTAAAATTCATCATGCTCTACAACTTTCATGTTAAAAGTTTCCCTTGAATCATCTTACATCTTGGTGAAAAATGGTCATGAAGTAGTGAAATTATCAAGGTCAAAAAACACTTAGAATTTTTCTAAGTATTGGAAATCTTGACTTTTGTTGACTTTCTTGATTCTTGATGATCAAGTTTGATATTTTTAAATGTCTTGATGAATCTTGATCTTTGAAGTTCAATGTTGTCCAAAAAGTTAAAGTTTGACTTTTTATGTGTCAGTTGACTTTTTATCAGTTGATCCAAATTTCAACTATCAATCAGTTCATCTTTGAGAAATGATTTGAGCCGTGAAATTAGGTCAAGATATTGTGTTTGAATCATTAAGATCATGCTTCAATATATTAGGTCATGTACTAGGTCAAAAGTCAATGATCAGTCAATCTCAGTCAAAACCCTAATTTTGACAATTTTGCCCCTTTGATGATTTGAGTGCTTTCTTTGAGGAATTATGATCAACCCTTGATCAATTGATGAATGTGACTTTTAAAATGTTGATATTGGCGAAAAATCTTGAAGTTTAACTGTATGTTGACCACAGTTCACTTTTTGCCCAATGTAGTTGATTTTCAGTCATCTGAGCAATTGACTGAGCAAATTTGTGATGCAAGGCCTGAAACTTGGTATGAGCATTATTGGAGGTCTATGATGAAACATGAAATTCATTTGACGAATTAGAAGTCCAATTTTCCTTGTGAAAACCAAAACCCTAATTTATGGTCTCAATGCTTAGGAGGTGAGCTTGTCTGATCAACTCTTTGAGAATCCTTGAGCATTTGAGATCTTTTATGAGAAATGTCTTGAAGAAAAGGGAGGAAAAATTATGGGGTACAACAGAAGAAAACAATGGTCTTTTCGACCAGAATTTAGTAAAATAAGACGAATTCGAAACTTAGTGTTGCACCCCAAATTTTACCCCGAGCTTTTCTCATTCACATTATTTATATCCAAACGCATTTCATTCACATCTTTACATTTTGTGTGCATTTTACGTATACTTTTGATTTAAGTTTTTTATCTATATATTTCCTTTTTTCTTTTAGGCTATTAATAATTAACTTTTTTATTTTTAGTATTATTATTATAAAAATATCAAAAGAAAAATATAATGGTTTGAGTTTTATAATAGAATTATTTAGTTTTTACTATTCTTTTATCTTTTATCATTTAGTTTTTTATTTTATTTTTTAAATATCTCACAAAATGTATAGGAAGAGGGTGTTTTTGGTCCTTTACTAATACCTATTGTGTGGATAGGGTTTATAAGAGGGTTTGTTTGGATAAGCAAAAAAAAACGAGATATCAGATAAAAAAACTTGTGAACAACCAAATACTTTCTCTCATTCCAACGGTTCATCTTATCCATAGTTAACCTTCTTCCCCTATTACTCATAGCCACTCTCACTCTCCATTGTAAACCAAACTCTCACCACATCTCTGTTTCCAACAATCTATCTCCTTCCACCTTCGATAACCTTCCAACAGTTCTGCAAACTGCCACCATCAATTTCCAGTGCCACACGCCTACTTCATTTCACCTCCAACACCTACAAGTTATATATATATATATATATATATATATATATATATATATATATATATATATATATATATATATATATATATATATATATATATATATATATATATATATATATATATATATATATAGTTCTCTTAATAAAAAGAAGAAAATAATTAAATAAAGACTATAGGTTTATATATGGGCTTTTTAGTACTAGGATTCTTTCTAGACCCATTCATGCTGACACCCCTTATTTAACGCTTGCACCTCTTTTACTTTTGTGTTATTGTAAATAACTCAAGTATTGTTGTCGATTCTATATTATTTCATTGCAATTTCAAAGTTAATTTCAATTTAGTCCTTTAATACGTATGAATGCATAGATTTAATTGACCTGTTTATTTTGTGGACTTCGATTCGACGTATTTCGGTCCCATAGCTTGATTTGGATTTCTTATGAGACATTCAGACTATATCCTGGTTATCTTGGTTTTGTCTGGTTGTTTGGAAGTTTATCTGATGCAGGGATCCATATTCGATACTTAGAATTCTTATCTGATACATTGAGCTTACACACTTTCCTCGCTTGTGATTTATTTTCACTTGATGCGCTTTATCTGATGCTTTGAGTTTTATCATACACCTTGAATTTCTTTGATGTTATCTTCCTGTGATTTATTTTCACCTGAGGTTTGCTATACTCTTGGCTTACTTATCTGCTTGTGGCTTTAAATTCAAATGGATGGGAATGTTGTATTGAATTTATCATATCAAGTACCAGTTTCTTATTCGGTCAGATCCTCTTTACCTTACCTTTTACCCTCATGTACATAGGACACTCTATTCATCTCCTTCTCTTTCTTTAATTCTCAAAACCTTCTCATATTTTTCAAAACCTTCTTTGTTTTCTAACTTTAATCGCTTTCATAATAAACCTTGACGTTGTCAAGTGACTTTTTTCAAACTTCTTTTTGTTAATAAATGCTAAGCCATACAAGCATATTATAACCTTTTCAAAAAGATAAAAACATCCATCCTCATTCAAACATTTTTGTGCGCTCGAGCACCTTTTCTTCTTTAAAACCTTTTTTTCAAGATTAGACATGATTCATTTATAGTTGAGATGTCATTCTCCTTTCACCGTGGCTGTAAGGATGTCAGCTTTTTCACTTGAGTACCAGAGGCATTCTTAAACCCTCACTCTTGCTGATGTATTGTCCCTCTTTCATATACCTTGTGGGTGATTAGTTGAGATTTCTCTCCTAAAAATGAAGACTTGTCTCATCATTTAAAATCAACCAACAGACAAGTCTTTTCTAGAATAACTATGAATGCCCTGATCCCTTATTGCAGAAGAGGGTACATAGGCGCAAAGGTTCGCAACTGCGGCAAGCGCAATAATAAAAAACATTTTCTCTTTGTTTGTAAATACTCTTTCATTCATTCCATTTAGCAAGTTTAAGCTTTAGATAACACACTCTTCGATTAAAAACAAACAAAGTGGATCCTACGGAGTACTGTAGATGCTTAGGATGTTAATACCTTCCCTTTGCATAACCGCCCCCATACCTTGATCTCTGATCTTTTATTTCATTTTGGGTTTTATTCGCTCTTTTACATTTTCCCTTTGGAACAATAAAGTGAGGTGGCAACTTCATTGTGTAAGTTAAGTCAATTAATGGCTTAGTCTTAAATTTTCACCGCTACATTTTCACGTACACGTGCGATAGCTTGGCGACTTCACTGGGGACTCTTTCCTAAGTGGGTTAATCCTAGATTTATTTTTTTTCTTTGTGTGTTTATCTATGTGTTTATTTGTTATTTATTTATTGCATTCCACTATTCTGTATATATGTTTTGCTGGATTTTTTTGGTTTTTCAGATTGAGTGGGATGTTACTCTGGGGTAAAAGGCCTATTACTCAGGCCAGTGTACATATAGGTTTAGAATGGATACTCGTGTTGAATCTCGTGTTCCTTTGACACGTATGAGGAGGCATGAGACACCACACACATACAAGGTTCTCTTAACGATGCCTTTGTCGTGCACCCTTTATGCAAAGAAGAGGTGTTTGAATAGAGGGCTCCCAATCTGGTTTCCATTAGAATTCCCTGTTCTGTACAAGACTAGAACTCACATGTGAGATGAGGAAGGGACATGAAAACATGCCTTCATCCTACCTGGACAGTGTCAAACCTTTGAACCTGTGATCCTGTTACAGTTCTTCACATTACATGACATTGCATATCATTTGCATCGTTTTGTATACTTCTAGGTTGCCCAAGTATCTCATTCTCAGTTGTCTCTTTCTCCACAATTGTTTGTCTGCCGTCAAGTTGTTTCCTCAACACAAGTATGAGACTTGAGCTAACATCATAAGAAGAATGGTAGACCAAATTTCAAAATTCGATTAGGGCATTTTGTCCTTCAGAGATACAGGTCATATTATCGACAATAATCCACTGTCAGGGCATGATAAGTGAAGCTTCAGTTAGATCTATATTATCCTCCTAAATCTAGTGTTTTAGACATGAAAACTCATCCTTGTTGTTGATTACTCACTAGGCCATGTTTCTTTCTGTTTGCATTTTCTTTTAATTGTATTAAATTGTTTGCTTCTAAACTTTGTTTGTACTTTCATGTTAATTTTAATGAAATTAGAATTGCATGTTTTGATTCAATTCATTTTTATTTACTTCTTTCAAATATATTTCTTTTGTTTACTTTCTTTATCAAGCTTCTATTTATGCAAATATTGGAGGGAGGATGATGAAAATGAAATACCCATAACTGTTGTTGGTATACTTTCGAATAAAACTTTGCTGATGATATACATGCATTATTTCAATTCCCAAACACTGGAGAAATAAGGAAGTTAATCCCTTGTTAACCCCTTTGAGCCTATAAGTTAGAGTTTCTTTCTATACAAAAAACCCGCAATCTTAACATAGGGATGGGTAGTTCTCAGTTAATTTGGTTGTGCATTCAAATACAAGAAAAATCACTCAATATACATTTCAATAAATGTTGCAATCAAGCTTTCCTTCACACACAACAAAGAAGTGTCAAAGATGTTCTCCAAATCAAAAGTGACAATGATGGTTCTCGGTAATCATTAAGAAAGATAGTCGCTATCTTTCAAAAAAAAGAATGAAATGAAAAAAATCAAAAGAAAAGCCTGCTAAGTCAAAACCTATGAAGGAGACTTAGGCAAAACTGGGGCATCCCCCTTACTGTAAGCTCAAATGAAACATTTCAGGAAAAAGTTAGGGATAACAAATTCAAAAGAAAGAGGTCCTTAAATCCTCAAGGTTTTCCACTAGAGTTGACAAAAGTCCTCAACAAAATGTTGTAAAAGAGAAGTGTCTGACATCTCAAGAATCTCTTAGCTTCTGAGCCATCATCATTACTATCATCAATGCAATTCCAAAATCTCTTGGAACCTGAATGCATAGTTTAAATTAACTGAATGTATGACTGAATAACATCATGAAGATTGGGTTTGGTACAAATAAACTTTGAGCTTATATCCCTTGTTTCTAAAATCGTGAACCAGACCATGTTACAACCCTTAAAAGACCTAATTGAAGCTAGGTTTCTTTTAAAAGCATACTACAACAAGGTTGTGTAAACTGACTCCTAAGATCTTTTGCAAATCATTTGTCTTATTATATTCATACCTTTGCTTCTCATTCACTTTAAATGTTGAAACCGTCACATTTTGAACAATGTTTCATTTGCTATACATCAATGACATCATTCCAAAAATGATTTTGATTTCAAAAGTATGAACTTCGCATTAAAATTAACATGTTCGAATGAACATTTTTGCTTGCAAACAAGTTTTCATCATCAAGTAAGTTCAAACAATTGAGAAACTTGGTCAGTGATCCTATCAGGGGCAAGTATCTTCCAGATCCCATTGTGAATCAATTCAATATTTGTTGCTCAACGTAAGTTATTCTCAGAATTGGTTAATCAGAAGATAATTTTTAAGAATCATACTGGGAAAATCCTTTCCCTTAGTTATTTCAAGAACTAAATCCATGATCAATTTATTCCCATAAATAGTCGACTGAAGCCATGATCAGTTTATCCTCAGCAGTCAGCTAATATGTGGCAATCCCCATGCAACTCTTTTGTCCTTTCTCAAAGGATCATCAGTACAATACAATTTACAAGTATGACAGAAGCGTTTCTCAAGAATTTTTCTTTCCAAGCAGAGTTGGCAATGTTCTCCATGTTGAAGAATTATAGTTTCAATCTTACCTCCACAAAAGAGTCAACCTTCATTGTCATAAAAGTCTGCATTACATGCATAGATCATGCATAGCAAAATTTGTATATCATGTATAGCTTAAATATTTTTTCATGCTCATTTGCATCTTCCGAGGTCTTGTTCCTATCAACATCTTACCTTGTGGTCAAAGTCCAACTTACTTGGCACCTATCAAAACTAATTTTATCTCCCTTGTGTTTCATTAGACAGTGTTTTCCCGATGTTCTTCCGAGTATGTCTTTTATTCTGATGTCTTCCCAGAACCTTACCTTTTCTACCCGACGTTCTTCTGGATATGTCTGTCATTCTGACGTTTTTCCATAACCTTACCTTTTCTACCCGATGTTCTTCCGGATATGGTTGTCATTCTGACGTTTTTTCAGAGCCCTTTTGTGTCTACCTGATGTTCTTCTGGTTTTGTGTGTGTTTATCCGATGTTTTTCCAGATATATTTTGTTGTTCTGATGCTTTTCCAGAACCTGTTTTTGTATATTCAATGCTTTCTTGGATGTTTCAGACGTATCTTTGAGCTTGGATAACTTTTCTTTTATTCAATGTTTTCCTGGATGTTCATAGGTTTGTTTTCCTTTCCATCCAATGTTTTCCTGGATGGCTACTCAGATTTTCCAAATTTGGTTTCCACTCCATCCAATGTTTTTCTGGATGTCTCTCTCGTATTTTTGGGTTTAGGTCTTTTCTTTCATTCAGTGTTTTCCTGAATGTCTCTTTGGTTTCCTTTCATCTAATGTTTTTATAGATGTCTCCAATGTTCCCAGAGTTTGGATTCCTTTCCATCTAATGCTTTTCTGGATGTGATTTCCAAAGTTCATTCAATGCTCTTCTGAATGTCTTTGATGACGTGTTCCAGAGTTTCATTCAATGTTCTTCTGAATTTCTCTGATAGTTATTTCTCGCACATCCAATGCTTTTCTGAATGTGCCTGATTATTTTTCCGAAGTTCATTCAATGTTTTTCCGAATGTCTTTGATGATTGCTTTTGTGTTATTCTAGAGTTCATTCAATGCTCTTCTGAATGACTCTAATAATCTCTTTCCCGAACATCCAATGCTTTTCTGAATGTGCCTGATGTTCTTCTAAATATCATTCAATTCTCTTCTGAATATATTTGAGGTTTTCTCCAGTGGAGTTCATTCAATGTTTTTCTGAATGTCTCTGATGTCTTTCCTTGTTTTATCCTTAGTGAAGTCGCCAAGCTATCGCACGTGTATGTGAAAATGTAGCGGTAAAAATTTGAGACTAAGACATTAGTTGACCAAACTCACACAATTAAGTCGCCATCGCACTTTATTATTGCAAAGGGAAAAGGGAAAAGAGCTAATAAAACCCAAAATGAAATAAAAGATCAGAGATCATGGTATGGGGGTCGGTTATGCAAATGGAAGGTTTTTGCACCCTAAGCATATATGGTACTCCACAAGATCCACTTTGTTTGTTTCTAATCGAAGAGTGTGTTATCTAAATCTTAAACTTGCTAAAGGTAATGAATGAAAGAGTATTTACAAACAAAAGGAAAAAAAAATTCATTACTGCGCCTGTCGCGGTTGCGAACCTTGGTGCCTACTTACCCCCTTAATGCAATAAGGGATTAGGGAACTCGTAGTTATTCTAGAAAAGACTTTTCTATTGGTTGATTTTAAATAAAGAGACAAGTCATCATTTTTAGGAGAGAAATCTCAACTAATTGCCCACAAGGTATACGAAAGATGGACAATGCATCAGCAAGAGTGAGGGTTTAAAAATGCCTCTTGTACTCAAGGGGAAAAGTTGACATCCTTACAACCGCAGCGATAGGAGAATGACATCTCGACTATAAATTAATCATGTCTAATCTTGAAAAAAGGGTTTTAAAGGAGAAAATGTGCTTGAGCGTACAAAAAGGTTTGGATGAGGATGAATGTTTTTGTCTTTTTGAAAAGGTTATAATATGCTTATGTGATTTAGCATTTATTAACAAAAAGAAGTTTGAAAAAGTCACTTGACAAAGTCAAGGTTTATTATGAAAGCGATTAAAGTTAGAAAACAAATAATGTTTTGAAAAAGATGAGAAGGTTTTGAAAATTAAAGAAAGAGAAGGAGATGAAGAGAGTGTCATATGTACAGGAGGGTAAAAGGTAAGGTAAAGAGGTTCTAACCGAATAAGAAACCGGTACTTGACATGATAAATTCAATACAACGTTCTCATCCCTTTGGGTTTAAAGCCACAATTAGATAAATAAGCCAAGATTATAGTAAACCTCAGGTGAAAATAAATCGCAGGTAGACAACATCAAAGTAACCCAAGGCGTCTGATAAAACTCAAAGCATCGGATAAAGCGCATCAAGTGAAAATAAATCACAAGCGGGAAAAGTGTGTAAGATCAATGTATCATATAAGAATTCTAAGTATCAAATATAGATCCTTGAATCACATAAAATTCCAAACAACTAGACAAAACTAAGATAACAAGGATATAGTTTGAATTCTCATAAGAAATCCAAATCAAGCTATGGGACCGAAATATGTCGAATTGAAGTCCACAAAATAAATTGGTCAATTAAGTCCATGCATTCATATGTATTCAAGATCTAAATTGGAATTAACTTTGAAATCACAATGCAATAATATAGAATCAGCAACAACACTTGAGTTATTTACAATAACACAAAAGTAAAAGAGGTGTGAGCGTTAAATAAAGGGGTGTCAACATGAATGGGCTTAGAAAGAATCCTAGTGCTAAAAATCCCATATGTAAACCTATAGTTTCTATTTAATTATTTTCTTCTTTTTATTAAGAGAGCATCACCGTTTTAGGCTCAAAGGGGTTGTCAATGGATTAACTTTCTTATTTCTCCAGTGTTTGGGAATTGAAATAATGCCTTACATCATCAGCAGAGTTTTATTCGAAAGCATACCAACAACAGTTATGGGTATTTTGTTTTCATCATCTTTCCTCCAATCTTTTCATAAACAAAAGCTTAATAAAGAAAGTAAACAAGAGAAATATATTTGAAAGAAGTAAATGAAAATGAATTGAATCAAAACATATAATGCTCATTTCATTAAAATTAATATGAAAGTACAAATAAAATTTGAAAGCAACAATTTAACATGAACAAAGGAAAATGCAAACATAAAGAAACATGGTCTAGTGACTAATCAGTAACAAAGATGAGTTGTCATGTCTGAAACACTGGCTTTAGGAATACAGTTTGGCTCTGACTAAAGCTTCACTTGTCACTACCCTGGAAATGGATTATTGACGATATTTGGAGTAAGAGCTTCAAAATATATTACCTGTCCTCTGACCAAGTCTTGCACCTTATCCTTCAGTGTATAGAAGCATTCTAAATCATGGCCATCAACTTCTTGATGGAACTCAGAGTGGAGATCAGAACTGATTCTGACTGGAAGAGGATCTGGAGGAGTTAAGTACCTTGTTGTGATTAAGCCTAGTTGAACCAAGCGAGGATACAATTCAATGTACGTAAATTGAATAGGGTCAAATTGAGTCCTAGTTTTTGTATTTTGGTTCTGATTCTGTCCAACAGCCTGACATTGAGGAACCCAAACAAGTTGAGCATTGACCACAGGAGTAACAACATCTACTTATGGTTGATCATAGTATTGAGGCCTACGGCGAGGTCCTCTTATCTCAGTCGAGATAGAATTGGCTTCTACCTCCTTCTTCTTCTGGAAATTCCCAAAGGATTTCTTCACACCATTAGAAGATTCAACAGCTTTAGACACTTTACCATTCTTGATTCCTTCTTCTAACCTTTGGCCAATAGTCGTTAAATCTATGAAGCTGAAAGACACACTACCAATCATTTTCTCTCAAAATAAAGGGGACAAAGTATCCATAAACATGCTTGTGAGATCTTTCTCTGCTAGAGGTGGTTCAACTTGAGAGGCCACTTCTATCCAACGTTGAGCATACTCCTTGAAAGATTCTTTCTCATTTTAAGACATATTTTGTAGTTGACGACGGTCTGGAGCCATGTCGAGTTTTTATTGGTATTGTTTCATAAACGCATCAATCAGGTCCTGAAAGCATTGGATACAACCTTTCTCAAGTCCCATATATAATTTCAATGAAGCTTCTCTCAGGCTATCTTGGAAACAATGGATAAACAACTTGTCATTCTTGTATAAGCATAAATATTCCTGAAGTACATCACCAAATGACTTCTTGGACAAGTATGCTCCTTCTATTTCTCAAACTCTGGAGCCTTGAACTCAACAGGCATAACCAGATCGGAGACCAAGCACGTGTTTTCAGCAGCAATACTAAAGACATCATTGCCTTCCATAGCTCGGAGTCTCTTCTCTAAAGTCTGATATTTCTCCCGGACTTCTTCAATCTCACAAACATCTCCTTGACTTTCATTTTAAGAATCAACAATAGGGTATTCGAAGAGAGGATTTCCATATGCAGCTTGCGCAACAGGATGCATAAAAGGTCGATGAGAAGTAGTATGAATGATTAGTTGAGTATCAATGGTCAAGGTAATTTGAATCACATGCTGAGTAGACCGACTTATCCCTGAAGCGACCTCGAGTAGAGGAGAAAAGTTAGGTGGCATACCAAATTCTGGACAAGTAGTAACCGGCTTCTGAGAAGGTTGAGGATCAACAACAGCAGTTGAGACTTCAGAAATCACAGTCCTCTTAGGTGGTTCACCTCTGGCAATCAACACCTACATCATTTCAGTAAGTTTGGCCATGGCTGACTTCAATTCATCGATTTCCATTCTTACTCCCATGTTGTGTTGTTCTTGGTTTTCCGTTCTAAATATGACAGCAAATCTAGTTCCATAGTTGTGTTGAGGAAACAACTTGACGGTAGACAGACAAATGTGGAGAAATAGACAATTGGAAATGAGATTTTGGGCAACCTGGATGTATGCAAGATGCAGAGGATGCAAATGATATGCAATGTTATGTAATGAACTGTAATAGGATCATGAGTTCAAATAAAAAGAAAACAAACAAAGCTAGGATCGACCCACTTAAGAAAGAGTCCCCAGTGAAGTCGCCAAGTTGTTGCACGTAGCGAAATGTAGGTGTAGAATTTGAGACTAAGCCATTAATTGACTTAATTCACACAATGAAGTCGCCACCTCACTTTATTGTTTCCAAAGGAAAATGGAAAATAACGAATAAAACCCAAAAAAAGAATAGAGATACGGGTACGAGGGTACTCAATGCCCGAGAAGACAAACTAGTGATAATGAACTCCTTTAGAACCCGGTTACTATTTCTAGGACAGGTTGAGCCAACTAAACTTCAAGAGGGTACTTACCTATAAGACTCCATGCAAGCCTAAACCAAAGGACTTGTTTTTCTTGTTTGTATATATTTACTTGTACATAACATCATAAACATCATAACATCATACTCACTAACCATTTCAAGGATTTTTGGGATTTATCTTTGTTCTGTTTTGTAGGACATGGATTCTATTCGCAGGAAAATCATTCAAGTCAATCTCGTAAGGATCCCTCCTCAAATTAAAGAGTTAGCATCAAGGGTTCCTGAGAATTCTCCATTTACCGAAAGACATGGTCGCCTCCTAAACTTGGTTACCTCTAACACTGATGAAGATATAATGAAGGTGCTCTTCCAATTCTTTGATCCTCTACACCATTGCTTCACATTTCCCGATTATTAACTTGTGCCAAATTTGTAAGAATTCTCCCAACTCTTGAGGATTCCCATTCTCAATAAACTACCCTTCAACGATACTAAAAGAGATCCAAAACTAGAAGAGACTGCTCAAGCCCTACACTTGCAACAATCTGATGTCACAACTAATTGGGAAACAAGGAGTGGTGTCAAAGGTTTCTTAGCCAAGTTCTTGTTTGAGAAAGCTCAAGATTGTTGGAACTCCTTGGACTTACAAGCTTTTGAGGAAATTGTGGCATTTCTCATCTGTGGGATGGTTTTGTTTCCAAATCCTGACCAACTCATAGATGTAAACACCGTCAAAATCTTCATGTCTCATAACCTGGTGCCTACTTTGTTAGGAGACATCCTACATTCTTTTCACTCTCGCACTATGAGGAAAAGAGGTATCCTCATGTGTTGTACTCCTCTCTTGGCAAGATGGTTTATTTTGCATCTTCCCCAATTTGTATTAAAGAATGAGCAAGGTTCAAGGTGGTCCCATAGGTTGATGACGCTCAGACATTCAGATATTCATTGGTGTTCCCGATCTTTGGAGAATGTTAATATCATCGACCGTTATGGAGAAATCTCTAATGTCCCCCTACTTGGTATTAGAGGAGGTATCACTTACAACCCATGCTTGACCTTACGACAGTTCGGTTACGCCCGAAGGGATGGTCCACATGAGATGCTTATCCAAGGAGTGGTATTTGACTATGAGAATGACGATCAAGGTTACCGCCAGAGGTTTATCCCATGTGGACGATAGAAAATCCTAATTTCAAGATAAATAACCGAACTGAATCACTGTTGCACACTTGCACCCATAGGGTACTCCCCACTTGGTTGCCTCGGAAAACAATGTTCATGTCCCTCGAACGTAGGGATATCTTAGCAAAGACCCTCAGTTTAAAGTCATCATAAAGATCATAGTCCATCAATGTCCCTCGAGTTTCCTACGAGAAATGATCTTGTCCCTCAATGTTGCCTATGAATATATGATGAAAGTCCCTTCGAACTGCTAAGGTATCTTTACATGTTACCTTCAATGATCATTACGTCCCTTTCGATTGTACCTTAAACTCCAACGGTGGAGCTACCTACTCCTTAATGGTAGGATAGCGCTGTCTAAAGGAAACGAGAAAACGAACAGCCTTTTTTGAGTAGGTAGAAAATCTTAAGTACTTGCTCAAAACAATATAAACTCTTTTACACCAAACACTTTTCAAACAGTTTCGTAACACTCTTGAGGACAAAAACAAGGGTTAAAACGAAGTAAAACAAAACTTTTCAAAACAAGCACACACAAGCAATTTCAAAATGAGCAAGTACCTAAGAGCCCGTGGAAAACCACAGATAGAAAGGGTGCTAACACCTTCCCTTTCTATAACCTACCCCCCCTCGTACTCAGAAATATCTCGAAAAAGGTTTTTTCTGTTCTTTTTCCTTTTCCCGATTGGATAAAATAAAAGTCGGTGGCGACTCTTGCTTATCGCGACATTTGCGAACAAAAAATGCAAACCAGTATAACAGTCGGTTCTGCCACCGTATCACACCTACATATCGTCTTAGGAGGAATCAAAGTCCTAATTCGTAATTCGTAGTTGGTTGGTGTTTTTTATGGATTTCGAAGATATTTGAATTCCCCTTGTACTTAATCTGGGTGTGTGGATAGCGGAGTTTTTAGACCAAGTGTGCATCGATTAAAATAATTTCGTAATCCTTTTTGAAAATTAATTGTTGAGTTTAATTAATTATGAAAAAAAGTGTTTAGTGTTGGTTAAATAATTTTTAATGTATTAATTATAAAAATATCAAACTTAACTCCATAAGAAGTATTGTCACAAATCAAACTCATATCTCGAAATTTCTCAATCAATTCCAACTCTCACACCATCAACCTCGACATATGCAAAGACTTCTTACTCAATGTATCAACCACAACATTCGCTTTACCCGGATGGTAATTCAAACCAAAATCATAATCCTTCAAGAATTCCAACCATCTCTTATGCCTCATATTCAACTCTTTCTGATCAAACAAATATTTCAAATTCTTGTGATCACTAAACACATCGACCCAAATAAATAATGCCTCCAAAGTTTCAATACAAACACAATATAAACCAACTTTAAATCATGTGTCGGATAATTCATCTCATATATTTTAAGTTTCCTTGAAGCATAAGCTACAACTTGTCGATTTTGCATCAACACACCTCACAAACCCATCAATGAAGTATCACAATACACAACAAACGGTTCAACCAGATCAGGAAAAATCAAAATATGAGTGATCTTCAGCCTTCTTCTAAGCTCTTGAAAACCAGCTTCACACTGTGTAATCCAAATAAAAACTCTACCTTTCCTAGTCAATTGTTTCAATGAAAAAGCTACCTTGGAAAATCTTTTATAAACTTCCGATAATGACCTGCTAAACCAAGAAAACTTCTAATCTCAAAAACAGATTTCGAAGCTTTCCATTGAGACACAACCTCAATCTTCAACGGATCAAAAACAATACAACCACTCGATATCACATGACCAAGGAAACTCACTTCCTTTAACCAAAACTCACACTTAGAAAGTTTAGCATACAAATGCTTCTCTTTCAACAAAGATAGCACAATCTTCAGATGCTCAACACGATCCTCTTCACTCTTTGAATAGATCAAAATATCATCAATGAAAATAATAACAAACTTATCTGAATATCGATGGAAAATCATGTTCATGTATTTCATAAATACACCAAGTTCATTGGTCACATTAAACGATATCACAAAATACTCATAGTGACCATACCTTGTTCTAAAAGTAGTCTTATGAATATCTTCAGCCTTCACACAAACCTGATGATACCCAGACTTCAAATCTATATTACTGAACACACTTTCACCAACCAACTAATCCATCAAATCATCAATCCTCGGAAGTGGATAATTATTCTTGATAGTCACCTTATTCAGTTGTCTATAATCTTCACATAACCTCATAATACCTTCTTTCTTCTTAACCAACAAAAAATGGTGCACCCTGTTGTACCCCAAAATTTGCTCTCTCATTTATCAAGTATTTTCTCATAAGATCTCCTTTGGTTCAAGGCTGCATAAAGGTTGATCAGCTCAAGACATCTCCTTAAGCTCTAAAGATTGAAAATTAGGGTTTGAGATTGCACAAGGATAATTGAACTTTTAATTCCTCATATGACTTTCATGGATCATTATAGATCCCCAAGATAGCTCACGTCAAGTTTCAAGTCTTGGATCTCATTTTTGCTCAGTCAATTGATCAGTTGACCTAAAAATCAACTATATTGGGGAAAAAGTCAACCGTGGTCAATTTACAGTCAAACTTCATAATTTTTGATCCATGTCAACATTGTGAACTCCTATATTTCATTTGATCAAGTTTGGACCATAATTCCTCAAGAAATTTGATCAGATCATCAAAAGGGCAAAATGGTCAAAATTAGGGTTTTGACTGAGAAAAGGAAATTTCTGATTTTTGACCTAGCAAATGTTGTTTGGTTGGAAACATGATCTCAAGGATTAAATGGCATAATTTTGACCTAATGGCATGACTCAAAACATTGCTTAAGGTCATTTGATTGATAGTTGATTTTCAATCAACAGATCAAAAGTCAACTGCACACTGAAAAAGTCAAACTTTGACTTTTTAGTCAAAATCAAGTATCAAATATCACAATTCATCAAAACATGTCAAAATATGAAACTTGTTCATCAAGAAATAAAAAAATTCAAGATTTCATTTTGAAAAGTCAAAGTTTCCAAACTTAGAAATTTTTCTAAGTGTTGAAAACTTCATATTTTTTCATAACTTTGAGCCAAATTTTCACCATGATGCAAGATGATTCAAAGGAAACTTTCAACATGAAAGTTGTAGATCTCAATGAGATCTAAAACATTTATTTACACAACTCCTCCTAGAAATGCTTGTATTTCAAGTTATTAATCCATGAAATCATGGTCATGAGACTAAAACACTTAGTGAAATTTTGAGCATTTTGGTCAGGATTTTGACCTAACTTATGGGCCAATTTTCACATAGTTATATTTGGATTTTGCAAAAGTGATTCAAATAGGGTTTGTAGAGAACATTACAAGATTTCTAAAATGTCCAAGAACTCCTTGATATCATTTTTAAGAAAGGAGAATCAAAGGTCAGAAGTTAGGGTTTCAAGTTGTTTTACAAGGCAGAATTTCATGATGAACAAGAATGCAAATCCATGCTAGGTTGCACAATATTTGCTTTGCAGGCCTCAAACTTGTTTTTCAATCCATAATTAAATGTTTGCACAACTGTAAGAAGCTTCAACTCAAGCATTCAATGCATTGCCCATGCTTAATTCCATTTTAGGAAGAAATTAACCATTCCATTCTAGTAAAGTTGCTTTAACCACAAAATCAGTTTTGTCTTGAGCATTAAACTTGTCCTTTTTGCACAAGCTTTCCCTACACAGTCAGAATAAACATGTTTAAAGGTTACAACCACCCTGGTACTTCACATTGAAATAAGATGTTTCAAGCTTGCTTCAAAAACAAGCAAAATCCCATAACTTGTACTTGTGTGATTCTGACCCTCTCAAGCCTCACAATCTTTTCCATACATATACACAAGTCATTTACAAGAAAAGGGACGCATGCTTAAGCCCTCAAAATCCCTAGAACTCAGAATCACACACAAAAACTTCATTGTTGCATAATCTGACCAAAAACTTGAAACTCACATCTCCCTCGTGCGTTTCCAAGCCTTTTGGTTCCTAAAGCTTCTAAACATCAAATACAAACCATCTAAAGTCCTTTTGCCTAACTGTAACACCTCCATCATCAAGTTCCATTTTCAAAAACAGGGGTCTGCAAGTGGACTTCTCCAGAACTTCTCAGCCACTTTCAGCTCAAGCCAAGCATCACATTAGCTTCCTGGGAACTTGAGGAAGCTAACCCAATCACTAGAACTCATTGAAAGCTGCTCAAACTCAAAACACGATACTCTCTTGCAAGGTAAGTTTTCGGACTTTTTAACTATTCATATAGGCATTATTAAGCTTTCATTTTCAAAGATAAAATGTAGATACCATTGCCACGAAGCCGTACATATCCATAGTTTGCATTTATATGGACTGAGCTTAGAGAATTTTAGAGTTGAAGTTTCTGAAATTTTTAGGTTTTAAATTAGGGCCAGAAAAATTCTCACTCATCTTTGACTTTTAACTTTGGTTATTTATATGGTTGGATTCGTGGGAAGAAATACCACAACTTTCATGTTTGTATTTTCCATTTTTGTTGAGAAATGAAGAAGTTACAGGTACTCTGGTTGGGCGTGAGGTTGAAGATGAAGTTCAGACCATGAACTTGATTTGTAATATATATTTATGGTTTGATATAAGTGAACGGATGTAAAGCCACCCCAGTGGTAAGGCAGCGCACTGGTAACCAAGAGGGTGTGGGTTCAACATTCAACGCACTGCCTTTTTGCTTATTTTTTTCACATTTCCATTTTCCTCTTTTGTTTGCAGCGCCTGGGCCCCATAACACTGGGCCTTCATTTTTTTTGCTAACTTTCCCCTTTGCCTTACTTCAGCACCCCCTGGCCCAATTTTCATTATTATTTTCTTTTTCTCATTTTTTTCCCTTTATTATTATTATTATTATTAATATATTTTTATTTTTATTAATAAAAATCCAAAAATATTTTATTTATTATTTTTACACTTATTTAGTTTATTTGTTTTATAAAACTAAAAGAACAAAAACATTTTCTTAATAAATTAATTTCTTTCTTAATAATTAATATTTAGGTTTATGTTTAACTATTATGTTATTTTCTTGTAATTAAAATTAATTTAGAACTTAGGTTTCTTTTAATTAATTAATATTCATATTATTTTTATTAATTTAAAACCTTTTCATAAATAAAACCCTAAAAATCCTTTTTTAGTTAATTTCTTTTATTATTTAGTTTAAGTTAATTTTATTTAATTTTCATTAATCATTTTTCTTAATTAGGTTTAGGTTAAAACCTTTTTCATGAAAACAAAACAAAATCATTTCTTTTCCATTTTATCTTCTTGTATATTTATTCAATTCTTGTACAATATTCAATATGGATTGATGTAATAGCTTAGTATTTTTATTTTTCGTAATTTAATGCTTTATATATAAATGCTAGTAAATTAGGGTTTATATTGAAAGATAAAATCAATGCTTAGAAAACCCTAATTCAAAGACAAAACAATGCATGTAAATCAATACACTTGCACACTTACACCCTTAGGGTAAATCCACTTTGTTGCCTTATGAAAATGGTCATAATACGCATGTAAGATGTCTTGGCAAAAACAAACAAAAATACAAGATCATAGTCCATCGATGACGCTACAAATGTTGCCTTACGAATGATCTTAGTCCCTTAAAGAAAATGCTAAGATATCTTACAACATTTCTATTCATGACTATACGATAACCCATGTCCGTTCCTTTTACATCCAAAGATAAGGTTACTTACCAATTCATGGTAAAATAACAATGTCAAAGGAAAGAGGAAATAAACAAGAAAGACTTTTGAGTAGGTAGAATGTTCTTAGTTGCTTGCTCATTTTCAAACAAAAACATCCTTGTTATTTTAAAAACAAACACCGACACTTTCAAAACATCTTTCAAACTTGAAACATTTTCAAAAGATCAACACTTTGTATACATTCTTACGAATGAGAATTATTACAAAGTTTGCCTAAACGATGGCGCCTTTTCAAAATACTTTCAAAAAACCACACAAAGCACATTTTCAAACAAAAGCAAGTGATCTAGAAAGCAACTAAGAGCCCGTAGATAACTACGGATGAAAAGGGTGCTAATACCTTCCCTTTTCATAATCTACCATCCGAACTCAAGAAAACATCTCAAAGGTCTTTCCTGTTCTTTTCAACCTTTCCTTTTGGATAAAAGAAAAGTCGGTGACGACTCTTGCTATCAGCAACATTTGCGATCAAACGCAAAACAACCAAGTCAATTCTCTCACCGCGTTACACACCCCACAGTGACACACTAGGACAAATAATCTCTTCTCAAGCAAATCTTTAAGTTGACTCTTCAACTTTTTCAATTCAGATGCTGACATCTGATATGAAGTCATCAATATCGGACTAGTTATAGGAACTAAATCAATTGTAAACTTCACCTCACGCTCTGGCGGTAAATCACTTACATCTTCATAAAATACCTCAGGAAAATCATGAACAATTAGTAAATCACCCGTCGCTCTCTTCTCACAAATATCTAATGTTGCCATAAAAGCCAACAACACGACACCATCCTGAACAAACTCATTCAGTTTTAATAGGGGCCTACGATCTAACATACACATGCCAAGGTCAGACCATGCTTTTTTAAGTAGAAAAGGCATATGCTTTTTTACAAGCATATTTAGTTAAATAGGTTAGGCCATAAGTCATATAAAAAGTCTTTTAAGCCTATCAAGACGACCTATTTTAATACATATGAATAAATTTATTATTTTTTATATTGTATTTTGTAATTTATATTAAAATACAAATGTAAAGTATAGTTATCTTGAAGAACTTGTGAAAATAAGTTGAAAAAATCTTACGAATAATGTCATATAAATTTATTATTTTTTATATTGTATTTTGTACTTTATATTAAAATACAAAAGTACATTATAGTTATATTGAAGAACTTGTGAAAATAAGTTGAAATTTTTTTACGATTAATGTCATATGTGGTTTTCATAAATTCTCCCAAACAAATAATATCACAAAACTTATGGTACTATGTAAGTTAAAATAAGTCAATATAAACAAATATTTAATCTCATTGTACTTTTGATTCTCTAGTATATTTAAATATTAGTTGAATTTCTTATTTATATATGTTCAAATGATATAGGTTTTTTAAGCAGACTAATAGGCTAATAAGGCCTTCGAAAAGGCCAAACCCAGGCTGAAAAATAAGCCTATGATAGGCCACAAGTCAAACTTAGGCTTTGAAATTTTTAGTAAGCCAGACTCAGGCTTGTCAAAGTCTATCTCGACCCAGTCTATTTACCCTACGTGACACCCCATATATCCCTTTTGGCCATAATACCCTAATAGTTAAATAACACATTTTTCATTATTGACGATAATTTTTTTTTGTTTTTCAAAAAACTTAGATTTGTACCAAAGATTTTGTAGTATATAGCGAATATTTACAAGTAAGTGTTGTTTTTTATATTAAATTTACGCATTTACACCATCAATTTTGATAGAATACTGTATATTTAGTGGAAATTATCTTTTTTTAAACCAAATTTTTGAAATCGTCGGTACCAAAATTATGCAATTTAGAAATGTTCGGTAAAATACAAAATTTTGTTTGCATTTTTATCAGTAATTTAGAAATATGCAGTATGCATGTATGTGTTTATATCGATATTTTAGAAATTGATGGTAAAAATACATATATGGATACCGACAATGTCTAAAATGTCGATATAAATATATACATGTACACCACATATTTCTAAAATGTCGGTATATGCAGGGGTGTGATCAGATAATTTTAAAAAAAATTGTTTAGGACTTTTTTTGCTTGTAGTAAGGAGAAAAAGAGGAAACGACAAGATTATTCCTAATTTGAGCGAGAGAGCAACTGTAGAGAGCTCTGGTGGAGTCGCAAAAGATGATGGAGATAAATTACATACTAGGGGGGTTAGATCAATCCCCACGAGTTCTTATAGTAGTAGGATTAAATAGTCTTGCAGACCCGTCATGTCGAATTTAAAGAGGTAGAGTTGGACAAGCTCAAGATCATGATGTCGACACGAGATAACTTGCCGGTTATTTGAGTTTATACCAGGTATGAATATTTTTTATGTTTTACTTATTTAGTTCTTATTTATCAAAAACATCTTGTATATGTAATTTGTGTTTATTGTGCAGTGTTAGACATACGAGCATTTCCCGTCCTTTGTGACAAGCGTGATCATGGTCATATCAGTGATGGCTCATCTCGAGCCACCAGATGTAGGTCTTAACATTCACATTCAGGCATTCTTCCAGAGTACAAGAGGATTCCCAATGCTATGAACATCGATGATGTCATTTTGACACCCTATGCAAACCATATAGTGCATCGAGAGTTTGATGACACTGCCCTTTTTGGGTTATTTGTGATGTGGGAGTTATGTGGCTAGATTTTTACTTGAGAGATATCCACGCAATTTTGGGTATGTTCAAGATATTTCTATAGCAATCCCTAATATTCCATACGAGGGAATTGATATATCGTTTAGGTCTAACATTGTCTTCAATGCCATTGATATTAAAGATAATGCAGATGAGATGTCTTTTCTTGGACAATATCTGAATGATTATTTAGAGTGGTACTTTAGAGTATCACACCCCCGCATCATTTCACATGTTCATCCTACAAATGATGTTGAATCTTTTCATGACAGAGTACCTTCAGATGACGTGTCACCGCGGCCTCTACTACCTCCACTTAGTATGACTGACTAACAATATGTGCACATGGTAGCATTCCTTCAAACAATATATTTCAGAAAATCAAGAGAAGTGTTATTTATGAGCCTAAAACCAATAGTAGTTTTCACGCCATCATTGAAATACACAAATGCGAGTTATCTAATCGGAGACAATGCAACTGAAGGGGTGCCAAATAAATTTCTCTTGAAATACCTTGTAAAACTGTATTTATTTTGAAGCCCAATAGACAATCATAAACTCATTTAAGCCCGACCCATTTAATTGAAACACAGTTTTTTCATTTTTTATTTATTCATAGATCAACTCTTCGGGTTTGAGTACTTTCCTGTATCATCAAGCAAAACGAGCAGAGAAGAAGATGATTATCCCCGTTCGTTGTTTCACCTGCGGAAAGGTTTCTCTACTCATCCCAATACTCTCTTCCTTCCTCGTTTTCCCGCACGATTTTCAAATTTAGGGTTTTGGTTAATTCATGCTAAACGATTTTCAAATTTAGGGTTTTGGTTAATTCGTGCTAAACGATTTTCAAATTTAGGGTTTTGGTTAATTCATGCTAAACGATTTTCAAATTTAGGGTTTTGGTTAATTCATGCTAAATTCGTTTCATTTTCTTCTTATTAGGTCATTGGAAACAAATGGGATTCATATCTCGACTTTCTCCAAGCTGATTACACTGAAGGGTTCGTACCTTACTCACTCCCTTTTCCTATTTCTCTCTCTAGGGTTTTTTGTTTATTTATCTGAATATTCTATTCTAGTTACAGATAATTTTAGGGTTTTTTCCTGAATAGCCTTTTCATTCAAGATTTAGGGTTTATTTCGATAAACACCTCAATTAAGTCTTTATAGTATACTAGATTATTAGGTATCTACTAGATTTCTTGACAGCATTTCAGTGTTTTATCTTCTGAATAATGTTAGTATAAACATAGTGTTGGATGGTTTGCAGAGATGCACTGGATGCTTTGGGCCTGGTTCGTTATTGTTGTAGGCGCATGCTTATGACCCATGTTGACCTTATTGAGAAGCTACTCAATTACAATAGTAAGTTCTGCCTATATTACTCTTTTGTGTGTCAATTTTCTAACATTAGTGGGTTTGCATTGATCATACGCGCATTTGGTTGCAGCTATGGAAAAGCATGATGCCAATTAAGGATTCTTACCAAGATGTGTCAGTTGCACTGGTAGTCCTGTAGTCTTATAGTCTTATGTCAATGGTTTTTTATGGTCCTTTGCAGCTTATATTAGTTTTTAAATTTACTATGTGTGATGCAAAGCTCTGTTTTGGTGTTAATTGATGTACAATGCTACGATAGACTGAAACTGTAAAATGGAATTTTATGGATATGGGACTGATGTAAGAATTTAATCAATGCTTAGGAATTTTGATATGTTGCAACACATTGACAAAGTCACATCTACCATTTTCGTACACGATAAGCTTTAGAATTTGAGGGTGCCTCTCCTACCATTACCAGATTAACCAAGAACATGAATTATAATTCAAATACTCGATTAATAAACAAATAAAAAACAGGGGCAATCCTGATCCATGTCTTGCAAGGGTTTGACATGGTGAATTTCCAACAAAAGTTTCAGTGTCACTGTTAAAAATGTTGCAGAACTGAATAGCTTCAAAAGACAACCTCTTTAGAAGAGGCATTCTAAACCAAAATCTTGTTTGGGTGTTTATTTGAAGAGGCACTCTCTAAACCAAAATCTTTTATTTGTAGCAGGTGTTTCCCCTGCAGTACTTTTTGCACTCTTATGTCCTTTGGAGGTAGAATTGCATGCATACGAACATTACATATTCTTATCTCTAAACGAGGTAGAATTGCATACATACGAACATAAACCCCTAGTGTTACAAACAATCAATAGAAATGAGACAAATAACTAGTTTTTATTTTTTTTACAAAAACATTAATAATAACTGAAAAATAAAGATATATTACAATAATATTTAAAATAGGTAGTTTATTTTTGAGAAATAATAGCATTAACAACTGTATCATTTAACAAGTTCTCTCCCATTTTTTGTCAAAATTTCAATTTCTACAGTTATTTCAGCCTCTCACCATCGCATGTTTTCTTCTTTCTTGTTGGTAAACGAGTTTTTGTTTGTCTGGTTTATTATTACTGTTTGTTGGCTTTGGACCAGCACTATGTTTGTATTTTGGTTTGGACAACTTGTATGTTCCAGTAAATCTTCGCTTGATAAGTAACTTGGCAGTTCCTATCAATTTTCTTATTTACTACTAATAGATATAATTGATTTTTTGACAGGAAATAATAAAATTGAGCTACTGATTAAATTAGATATAAAAATGAAATTCATATTCTAACTTTTTGTCAAAAGTATATATACTGCACATATTTTTAAACAGTATATGCATGCAAAACATTTAAGAGTGATTGCATTATGGTTAAAACTCCTTTTCAATACTAATGACATGTAGACAACACAACCAAACCAGATTAATCAATATCCCACAAAGATTTTAACTTAAATGCAAATTGGAAATAGTATTAATCGGATATGTATATTCGAACTTACTTTTTTCTCTCTCTATAAAATACTTAATTTTGGAGATACATATCTAAAAATATCTTATTTTTTTTAAAAAAAAAATGTATTTTCATGATGTGTTTCCATATTAGATATCTGAGAAGATAGGCGGGGTAGCCTATCAGATTACTTTACCGCTGTCATTTGTGAATCTTCATGATATATTTCATGTATCCCAACTGAGGAGGTACATTCCAGATCATTCACATGTGATTCAGATGGATGATGTACATGTGAGGGATAACCTGACTGTTGAAGCATTACCATTGAGAATAAAAGGTCGTGAAGTGAAGCAATTGTGAGGTAATGATATTAGCTTAGTGAAGGTGTTATGGGATGGACCAGCCGGTGAAAGTTTGACTTGAGAGCGTGAGGATCAGATGAGGGAGTCGTATCCGATAATTCTTTAGGTGGGAGAGAGTTATAACACCCCAACTTTTAGAAGTTATTTATTTAATGAAGAAAAAATACTCATTTTGGTCCCTTAATCACACCCTTGGGTTCATATTGGTCCCTTAATTTTTTGTCACTTTGGTCTCTTAACTTTCAAAATATTTCATTTTAGTCCTTTCTGCCTAATTAGCGACGGAAAAACTTTGAAATTCGTCGCTAATTGGATAAAAAGGACTAAAATGAAACATTTTGAAAGTTAAAGGATCAAAGTGGCACAAAAAAAATTAAGGAACCAATCTGAACCTAAAGATATAGTTAAGGGACCAAAATGAGTATTTTGCCTTCAATGAATTATTAGGAGTGTTTACAAATAATTGATATTTTATAGAAATATATGTGTGATGTATTGGCATATGATTGCTTATGATGTGGAACATGTGATGTGAATGTAAGGATTAGATGCATTGGAATAATTAGATGGTTATTTGGTAATTATTTGGGTTATTTTCTAGAATAGAATAATAGAAATAATTATTTAAATAGAGTTATTTTAATTAGAGTGGTATGTTGATAATTAGTAGGAAGAGTGAGAACATGATGGTAAATAGAGGGTGACTAAGTGAGGGCAATTGAGAAAGAAGTTAGGGGTCCTTGTGACAACAGAGAAATATAGAGAGTGATACGATTCATTATGTGCGATCAAAATATTAGGAGAAGAGCAAGAGAAGAGGCTAGAGCACAGAGGATTAGAGAATCATTGTAAGAGGCACGAAGAACATAATCAATCACTCGAAACAATAAGGTAAGGGGGTTTTATCTGATTATTATGTTTGATCTAAGTGGTAGATAGTTGTAGAATTTTTTTCTTATTGTAGTTGTTTAGTCATTGGCATGCATTTTTGGTAAAACCAGGTGTGTGAATGTCATGACTGATGTCATAACATTCTAGTTTATTAGGTACTGATTCATTAGGTACCTTTGCAGAAAAATATTGTCTTACAGGGGCTGCTGTTTATGAGTGTGTATCTGAGCATTTTGCAAAAAGATCACATTTACCAAAATCAGTAGACAGGATTTCAGATGTCATAACAAATGTTAAGACATCCTGTTCTGAACTAAAAGTTATGCAGTTTGGGTAATTCTGAGTTTTTTCAGGAAAATGACTCAGTCTCTCCAGAAAAGAAAATCTCGTGGACTTGGGGTTAACCTAGCTCAACTCTAACCTGGTTGATAAAGTCCTGTGACCAAGTCTTAAGGTCAAACGGAATTAACCCTAGCTTTTTGTGGAAACCCTAACTGAAGATGCAACTGTTATATATTCAACAGGGCTGCTGTTTGGAATCAACCCCTTTCTGATAGAAGATCATTTAGAAGTTGTATAGTTTTAACTATTGTAATCCAAGCAAGTATCATTGTGATAAGTGACTTGGAATAGGTTTTAATTGTAAGGGTTGTGTACCACTCAAAGCTTTGAAGCAAGAGTGTTTTTGTGTCTCTTGACTAAAGCTTTGAAGCAAAGTCAAGTTAGGTTTATGTATCACTCAAAGCTGTGAAGCAAGAGTGTTTGTGTTGCTTGATTAAAAAGCTGTGAAGCATAATCAAGTGTATGTTTTGAAGAGTGTCTTCATCAATTCATTAGTCAAATTGTTTTAAGTATCACTGCTGTGATTGAGGGGAAGTGAGCAGGAACTCAGGTTTAAGTTGTACTTAGATTGAAGTTGCATTGGGTAGGTCTTAAGTGAAGGAGATAAACTGGTTGGTTTATTCCTGAATTAATATCTCTTATAGTGGATTTCCTCCCTGGCTTGGTAGCCCCCAGAGTAGGTGTTGTTGCACACTGAACTGGGTAAACAATTGACTGTGTTCTTTACTGTTTTTGTATTTACTGTCTTATAGAAAGTCAGATACGGTGTCATAACATTGAACGTGACATTGAGTATCTGCAGCCAGAATTTCAATTGGTATCAGAGCAGGCACCCTGCCTGTATTACTGGATGAGATCTAGGGATATCACTTTCTGGCACTATGGACAAAGAAGGAGTTTTTGGAAATAGACCACCCATTCTGGATGGAACAAATTATGACTACTGGAAACCTCGTATGATTGCCTTCTTAAAATCTCTGGACAAAAAGGCTTGGAGAGCTGCTGACAAAGGATGGAACCATCCCACCATAACTGAGAAAGATGGGACAATCAGTCTGAAGCCTGAGGAAGATTGGAGTAAAGAAGAAGATGAGTCAGCCCTGGGAAATTCCAAAGCTTTAAATGCCTTGTTCAATGGAATTGATAGAAACATTTTCAGACTAGTACATCAATATGAACTGGCCAAGGAAGTTTGGGACACTCTCAAAACTACCCATGAGGGCACTTCCAAAGTAAAAATGTCAAGGTTTCAGATGTTGACTACCAAGTTTGAGAATCTAAAAATGATGGAAGATGAAACCATTCATGAGTTTCACATGAACATCTTGGAGATTGCCAACACCTCAGGAGCACTGGGAGAAAAGATGTCAGAAGAAAAATTGGTGAGAAAGATTCTCAGATCCTTGCCTAAAAGATTTGCAATGAAGGTAACTGCCATAGAGGAAGCCCAGGACATCAGCAAGTTGAAAGTGAATGAACTTATTGAGTCTCTTCAGACTTTTGAGATGGGGATCACTGAAAATGGTGACAAGAAGAACAAGAGCATAACACTTGTATCCAACACTGATGTTGAAAACAAGGAGGATGAAGAAGAAAATATTTTAGAAGCTATAGCCATGCTTGGAAGACAGTTCAACAAACTCATCAAAAGAATAGATCCAAAGTCAAGGTCTAATGTTCATAACATTCCCTCTGACATTGACAGTTCCAGCAGAAGACCAAGGTCAGAAGAGAAGGGAAATCAAGGCAGAGGAATTCAATGCCATGGTTGTGAAGGATATGGGCATATTCGAGCTGAATGTCCTACCTTCCTTAAGAAACAAAAGAAAGGAATGACTGTTACCTGGTCTGACTGTGATTCAGAAAGTAATTCTGAAGAAGAATCTACCAAACTAGTTACTGCTCTAACTGGTGTTTGTACCTCTGAAAGTGACACTAGTGATGAAGAAGTGACATTTGAAGAACTGGCTGATACTTACAAGAAATTGTGTATCAGAAGTGCTGAAGTCTGTGTGCAGAATGAGAAACAATCAAAACTCATCATAAAGCTGGAGGCTGAAAAAAGGGCAGACCTTGAAATTATAAGTCATCTAGAAGGGGAAGTTCAATTGCTGAACTCACAACTGAATCAAATGACCAAATCTGTCAAGATGCTGACTAATGGAACAGACAAATTGGAAGAGATCCTTCAGGTTGGACAAAATGTGGGAAACAAATCTGGTCTAGGATTTGTGGAAGCAAAGAAATCTGGTACAAACAGGAAGATCAGGCCTGATAAGCAAATGTCAAAACAGATGTCTCAACACAACTCTCAACATCAGGAACAGAGACATATGAAGAAAAGGTACCAAAGATGGAGATGTCATCATTGTGGGAGGTATGGCCACATAAAGCCTTTCTGCTTCAGATTGCATGGATACCCTAATCAGAACTCAGGTGTCAAACCTAAGTCTAAAAAGGTACCACATACTCCTAAATGGAAGAAAAAGGCTACTGCCCTGATAGTCCACACTTCCCTGAGAGTCTCTGCAAAGGAAGGCTAGTACTTTGACAGTGGGTGTTCTAGGCACATGACTGGAATCAAGAACATTCTCAATCATGTTAAACCTCACACCACTAGTTATGTGACCTTTGGAAGTGGTGCCAAAGGTGAAATCAAAGGAGTTGGTAATTTGGACTGTCCTGAAGTTCCAAATCTGAATGAAGTACTATTGGTAAAAGGCCTGACTGCTAATCTCATTAGTATCAGTCAATTGTGTGATCTAGGATTCAAAGTCATCTTCTCAAAATCTGAATGTCTTGTATTAAATGAAAAACAAGAAGTTGTGATGAAAGGAATCAGATCTAAAGACAACTGTTACTTGTGGCAGCCTGAGAACACTAATAACTCTACTATATGTTCTATTACCAAAGAAGAAAAAGAGGTGAAACTGTGGCACCAAAAACTTGGCCATCTTCATCTAAGAAGAATGAAAAGAACTATCTCTATGGAAGCAGTCAGAAGGATTCCAAGACTGCAAATTAATAAAAGGAGGGTTTGTGGTGAACATCAAATGGAAAGGCTTGGTAAAAAGAGATATGTCTATGATGTGGTGAATAACCTTGAAGTTTCTAGAGAACTGTGCAAAAGAACTCAAAAAGAAAGATGTATTGTTAGAATCAGAAGTGATCATGACAAGGAATTTGGAAACAACAAGTTTAAGAAATTATGTTTCTCAGAAGGAATGAGTCATGAATTCTCTTCTCCTATAACTCCTCATCAAAATGGAGTTGGCAGAAGGAAAAATAGGATCATACAGGAATCTTCCAGAGCTATGATTCATGTCAAAAGAATGCCTTCTCAACTCTGTGCTGAAATAGTTGCAGCTGGTGGTAGTTGTTCTCAAAATATCTGGACAAAACAGATGCTCACTGAGTATAATGTCTCACAAGATGTTGTGACATTGTATTATGACAATCTGAATACAATCAATATTTCCAAGAACCCTATTCAGCATAGCAGGACCAAGCACATTGACCTTGTAAAGAAGAAGACAATTAAACTGGAACATGGTATCATTAAGCTTCAGCTGGCTGATTTTTCTACCAAGGCTCTTGATGGAAATCAACCTGAAAACTTGAGGGGCGAGATGGGTATTTGCCAACATGAGAAATTATAGCAATTAATTTTGCTTAAAACAAGGGTTGAAGGAGTTATTTGTGTTAAGTCTATTTTTAGTAGGTTAATCATATGTTTTTCCAATACTTTCAAAATTATTAAGAAGTTGAATAGACTCTCATTTGCCTCCTACCTCTCTCGTCTTTGCAACCTATTCCTTTCTCTCAATCAAAGTTTTCTCTCAAATTGCCACTGGTGCTCTAAGTCAATCAAAATGTCTCAAACATCATCTTCAACCAAGGCGACCTCTTCATCTTCATCATCTGACCGAGATTCTCGAGCAATCACCACATGCATAGATTCTGAAGTCCTGGAGATCACTCCTCTCAGAGAAATGGCAACTGACCCCTCCAAAGTCAAAAAGCTGAGAACTAGGCATGCAGGAAGAGCTCAAGCTACTGCTTCTGGTAATCCTTCTCATCCTTCTTCCTCTGTACCAAATAGGGAAGGATCAGCTCAAGTACATCAAGCAATTGCTAGGCTTGTTACAAGAATACTAAGCGGAAACCAATATGTACCGGGGATTTCTGTCCCATTAAATCAAGAATCAGCAAGCCCAAATGTTGAAGCAAATGTAGATGTCTCTGAGAATGTTGTGACACAAAATGACAACATTCAGAACCCTTCAGAGAAGACTGTTGATCCACCTATCATTGATGTGGATGAGGAATACTCATACAATGATCTGATTGCCAATGTAAACCCTAGCATAGCTAGGAGAATGATGAAAAGAAAGGGTAATCAGAATGCTGCAAAATGTATGACCAAAGATAAACCTGCTGATAAGAAATCCAAGGCTGAAGGCAAGACTGGGGTAGAATCTGTGAAAACTGGTCAGTCCAAAGGGAAGGTGAAAGGCACGGTGCATACTGGTAGACAACCAATTACAAAGAAGAGAAAAGAACCTGAATCTTCTGATTCTGATGAGGAATCAGAGTTTGAGATTGATGCTGAAGAAATTCCTATCAGAAGGAAACTCCCCTCTAGCAAAATGGCTAGAGTTCCTGAAGTCCCAACAGACAACATCTCTTTTCATCATCCTGACAATGCCAACAGATGGAAGTATGTTTGCTTGAAGAGAATAGCTTTAGAAAGAGAGCTAAACAATGATGCCATGGAGTGCAAGGAAATCATGGACCTGATAAAAAATGCTGGACTGATGAAGACAGTGGTAAAATTTACCAAGTGCTATGAAAATTTGGTCAAGGAATTTATAGTAAACTTGTCTGATGAATGTGCTGATGGAAGGTCAGCTGACTTTGAATGTGTTTATGTTAGAGGAAGAAGGGTTAATTTCTCTCCATCAAAAATTAACAAATTTCTTGGAAGATCAAATGAGGATTGCCCTGAACTGGAAGTCACTGACAATGAAGTTTGTCAAACCATCACAGCAAGACAAGTCAAGTGCTGGCCCTTCAAAGGCAAGCTGAATGCCAGTAAACTAAGCATGAAATTTGCCATCCTGCACAATATTGGTGCAGCCAACTGGGTTCCTACAAACCATAAATCTACTATCTCCACAGGATTGGGGAGATTTATTTATGCTGTGGGAACCAAGACTGAATTTGACTATGGCAGGTACATTTTTGAACAAACTCTAAAACATGCTGGTAGCTTTGCTGTCAAAGGCCCTATTGCCTTTCCCTCCTTCCTATGTGGAATTATCCTTGCACAGTACCCTGATATCCTGGTGGCAAGAGATACTGCTTGCAAAAGAGCTCCTGCTCTTGGGTTACACTACAAGCTGTTTCAGGGATCTCATGCTCCTGATATTGTTATAACATCAGCTGAGACATCTTCTGTGAAGACTCAGTCCAAAACATCTGATGTTATAGCTGTATTGAAAGAGACCTGCAAAGAGCTGGAGACTAGGAAAAAGACCCTAGAAAACCTAATTGCCAGGTTAGAAAAGGAGGAAGCTGAAGGAAACAGAAGGGAAGAGGGTGCAGAAGCTGAAGATCAACTCAATACTGAAGAAACTAGCTCCTCTGAAGGGGATAGTGCTTGAAGGTTGGTGGAGTTGATGCTGGTCCCTGGTGGAGTTTGCAAGTGTGTTCAGTTTTTAGTTGTTGTTCTTATTACTTTTTCTGGATGACTGTATAATCTTTTAAGAACATATTTCTTTGGCCCATTTGTGGCTAAAGAGGGGGAGATATTATTCTGTGGTCAATTACTGTCAATTACTTGATAGACATTCTATTTTTCTGCAGTCATAATTATTCTGCTGCTATCTATCTCTGATTGCTTAGGGGCTTTAGCCAAAAATCTGCCAAAGGGGGAGTTTGTAGTTGTTTAGTTATTGGCATGCATTTTTGGTAAAACCAGGTGTGTGAATGTCATGACTGATGTCATAACATTCTAGTTTATTAGGTACTGATTCATTAGGTACCTTTGCAGAAAAATATTGTCTTACAGGGGCTGTTGTTTATGAGTGTGTATCTGAGCATTTTGCAAAAAGATCACATTTACCAAAATCAGTAGACAGGATTTCAGATGTCATAACAAATGTTAAGACATCCTGTTCTGAACTAACAGTTATGCAGTTTGGGTAATTCTGAGTTTTTTCAGGAAAATGACTCAGTCTCTCTAGAACAGAAAATCTCGTGGACTTGGGGTTAACCTAGCTCAATCCTAACCTGGTTGATAAAGTCTTGTGACTAAGTCTTAAGGTCAAATGGAATTAACCCTAGCTTTTTGTGGAAACCCTAACTGAAGATGCAGCTGCTATATATTCAACAGGGCTGCTGTTTGGAATCAACCCCTTTCTGATAGAAGATCATTTAGAAGTTGTATAGTTTTAACTATTGTAATCCAAGCAAGTATCATTGTGATAAGTGACTTGGAATAGGTTTTAATTGTAAGGGTTGTGTACCACTCAAAGCTTTGAAGCAAGAGTGTTTTTGTGTCTCTTGACTAAAGCTTTGAAGCAAAGTCAAGTTAGGTTTATGTATCACTCAAAGCTGTGAAGCAAGAGTGTTTGTGTTGCTTGATTAAAAAGCTGTGAAGCATAATCAAGTGTATGTTTTGAAGAGTGTCTTCATCAATTCATTAGTCAAATTGTTTTAAGTATCACTGCTGTGATTGAGGGGGAGTGAGCAGGAACTCAGGTTTAAGTTGTACTTAGATTGAAGTTGCATTGGGTAGGTCTTAAGTGAAGGAGATAAACTGGTTGGTTTATTCCTGAATTAATATCTCTTATAGTGGATTTCCTCCCTGGCTTGGTAGCCCCCAGAGTAGGTGTTGTTGCACACTGAACTGGGTAAACAATTGACTGTGTTCTTTACTGTTTTTGTATTTACTGTCTTATAGAAAGTCAGATACGGTGTCATAACATTGAACGTGACATTGAGTATCTGCAGCCAGAATTTCACTTATTATTGACAATGGTGATTTGATGTTGTTGGGTCAAGATTTGATGGAATTGTGATGATGGATGACCCGTAATGGTTGTATAATTGAGGTAGTTTATCAAATTGTTATTAGATGATGGTTGTAATACGGTGGGAGAACTAACTGTTATACTGGTTTTACGTTTATATTTGCAAATGTTATGGTAAGCAAGAGTCGCCACCGACTTTTCTTTTATCCAACAAAGAAAAGGGTGAAAAGAACAGAAAAAGACCTTTCGAGAGTTTTCTGAGTAAGGGGGGAAATTATGGAAATGGAAGGTGTTAGCACCCTCTCCATCCGTAGTTTTCTACGTGCTTTTAGATGCTTAGCTCATTTTGAAATACCTTGTGCTTTGTATGTTTTTGAAAAGTATTTTTGAAATGTCAATAGTAAGGCAACTTGTTTTATGATAACTTTTGTATCAATCCTCAAGAGCGTTGATAAAACGTTTTTTGAAAATGTTTTTGAAAGAATTTTATGTATGTGTAAAAGTTTGTTTTTGAGAAAGCATCTAACAGATATCTACTTTTACTCGAAAGGGTCGTTCTTTTTCTCCTTTCCTTTAGACAGTGCTATCCTACTATTAGTGAGTAGGTAACCCTATCGTTGGATATTTGAGGGGCATTCGAAGGGACGTTTATAGTCACGAAGGCAACTTGGCAAGAAATCTTAGTAACTACCCTAGGACTTTAAGATGATTTTTACCGAGGCAACATCGAGGGACTTATGATCTTTTTAAACCGGAGGATAGCCACTAAAATCTCTCACGTTTCGAGAGTTGTGACTATTTTCCGAAGGCAACCAAAGTGGAGGTACTCTAAAGGTGCGCATGTGAGAGTGTGTTGCGTTTCAGTTATTTTTATCTTTGAAGGTAGATTTGCTAACGTTCATTTTTAATCTTATCATGCAATCCTATTAACATACATCTAAAAATTAATATATGTGCAGGAACTTAAAGTGCGGAAAGTAAATCCTACACTATTATATCCCATGAGCAGTTACAATATTTAAAAAAAATACGGAACCATAAACTAAGCGATTACAAAATTTCCCACGCAATCTATACATTCTTTCAAGAATTTAAATGGTAAATAAATAGAAAAAATGATAAGAAAAAAAATACAAAAAAATGTCTTGAAACCTTAAGCATTAAGAATATATTTTTTTTGGTATTTTTTGAGAAATAGAATCAAAATTGATTAGAACCTTAAGTCTATTTATTTTAGTTAAACAAAAATGTTAAGATAGTTAATTAATTTATTTACAAAATTAACTTAATTAATAAAAATACTAACCTAATATTTTTTGTGATTTTTTTGATTTAATGTTGATTTGAAGAGGAAAGCCATTAAAAGAAATGAACAAGACATAAATAAAAATACAAATGGTCCTTCGATCCAGGGAAGGAGATTGCTTTTTGATCTAGGGAAGGAGGTTGTCCTTCGATCCAGAGAAGGATGTTATTTTTCGATCCAGGGAGGGATGTTATTTTTCGATCCAGGGAGGGAAGCTGCCTTTCGATCTTGATCTGCAAGACAAATATTAACAAAAATAAAGGTGCAGGACCTGGGTATCGAACCCAGGTCTTTCCCCTTAATTTGAACCTTCCCCTAATTCGAACCCCTTGTGTTCGAATCTAGGTTATTTTGTCTTGAAACTGCCTGTATCATGAGCTTCGAAAGCAAATTCAGATCATGCCCTTCGATGGCACGATCTTATTCCTGCATGTTATCTTACACTTGGTATGTTCATATAAACACAAACAACATCAGCAGTACAAACATGCAAACAATATGTATTTAAATGGCCTGGAAATACAATTTAGATTTTGTAAATTTTTACCAACCAGAGATGCTTTGATCTGTGAACCTGGGCGTGGACTTGCTAGTGTAAGGGCCTGGGCAACTTCCTGGGAGTTTGCAAAGCTGGCTTGGTATTTAGGAAACTTATGAGATTTTTGAGCTTTTTTCCGAGGCAATTTCTTGTGTGTGCGCAATGCGTGTATGTGTCTGGGCAATCTGTTTTTTTTCTTTTCCGTGTTCGTTTTTGGCAATGTGCCTTTAGCTCTGTATTTATAGGAGGTGGAGGAGACAAGGAAATGGGGAAAGAAACATGGAATTAAGGACCAGCCATTAAACATGGCTCTGAAAACAAAATCAGACAAATTAAAGGATTGCCATTTTGAATTATTCATGCCGTTTAAAAATTTTGAGTGAACCTGGACAAGTCATGGTTGGTATCCTGCTCGACCTTGAGCCTCAAGCTAACCAATCGAAGTCCACTTTATCCCATTGGTTTTCGTTTTGACTTGCATGAGTCTTTCGACAAGCTCTCCAAACTTTGTTCTTCGATTGGATATGAATTCCAAATGAATCCAAGCCTCATTGTTGTGGCCTCTTTGATTGAGACACTATCTGCCTTAGTTACTTGATCTGAAACTATCCAACAAGCCCAATCAAACACTTCATTCTGGCTAGTCGAAGCTCCTTTTGTTATTTCTTTCGAATGTGATTATGCAGGAGGCTTGGGCTTGGCAGCATGTAGGACTTTGGCCAGCAAGCATCTTAAACCAAGACTCATCAAAAGACAAAACACAATTGTTTCTAACAATTATGTGTCCTTCGAATGGACTAATTGTATGTCCTTCAAAGGCACCACTTTTGTGTTCTTCGAATGGGCCACCAATATATGTCCTTCGAAGGCACCACTTGTGTGTTCTTCGAATAGCCCACATGCATTCCTTGTGTGTTCTTCGAATGGGCCACCAATGTGTGTAGAAACTGTGTGTTGAAGGGTTCAGAGGTGGAATCGAAGTAAGCCGTTTCAAAGGGAGCCATTGCCCAGTCGAAGCTAGCACAAAGGAAGTTAATGCCTTGTGGATGCTAGCATGAGGGGGGCCATTGCTTTGTGGATCAAAGCAGGCACAAAGGAGGCCATTGTCTAGTGAATCGAATCAGGAACGAAAGAAGTATTTACCTTGTGAATTGAAAGAAAGTCCAGAGGAAGTCTTTTCCTTGTGGATCGAAAGCAAGTCTAAAGGAAGTCTTTTCATTGTGGATCGAAAGAAAGTCCAGAGGAAGTCTTTTCCTTGTGGATCAAAAGCAAGTCCAGAGGAAGTCTTTTCCTTGTGGATTGAAAGTAGGTCCAGAGGAAGTCTTTTCCTTGTGGATCGAAAGCAAGTTGAAGGAGGCCAAAGTCCAATCTAATCTTGGGAAATTGAAACAAACTTGAAGGAGACCAAAGTCCAGTCGAAGCTTGGGAACTTAAAGCAAACTTGATTTTTATTTGATTTGATGCCTGATGGCCCAATGTGATCCATGGACACTATATGGGGCATCAAAAATCCAATTGTATTTGTGCAAACTTGGACTTTTGAAAATCCTTGTGAGAAAATGTCTTGAGAAAAGTGAGGGCAAATTTTGGGGTACAACAACTGCCCCTGTTCAATATTTTTAACCCTGAAGATTTAGATTGGCTTGTTTGCCTTTCGTGATTTGAAGGTGGAAGATAATTGAATACTAGAGTGCCCAGAAATTTGCACTCGCATGATGTGATGGTTGATTGTGTAGGGAATGTGTTTAGAGATTCGATTTGGAGAAGATGACTGAGAGTTGTCAGAGATGGGCTTAAAGATGCCATCCAAAGTAGACATTGACTTCATAAGAGGTCTCTTTGTGGGGGATTCCTGTTTCTATTGTCTAAGGAGGGCTCCACTGGGGAAAGTTGATTTCTATTATCCTCCTGCTTGAGGAAAACTCTGTGGGGAATAGAGCCTATGAGCTTTAGTTGTCCATGGCTCTATTGAGGAGTTATCTCTGGACTGGAGAGATGAAAGTTTTCTGTTTTCTGGTTGAAATACTGGCTTCACAATAACTTGCTGTGGAGAATGAAATTAACTGCTGTTTGGAAATGTATTAGAAGGAGCCTGTGCAGGGCTGTTTCAGGATGAGTCTGTGTTAGACTGCATCTGGAGATTGATGAGAAGGAATCTGTGCAGAGTTACTTTGGGATGAGTCTGTGTTAGACTGTATCTGAAAATATATGAGAAGGAACCCGTGTAAGATTGCTTCAGGATGAGCTCGTGTAAAGCCGCATCTGGAGATTGAGAAAGAATCCGTGTAAGATTGCTTTAGGATGAGCTCGTGTAAAGCTGCATATGGAACTTGAGAAGGAAAAATTTTGGTTTCTCTGGTGTTTAATTATCTTTCACTATGATTATAAGCCTGATCATCTTCAAATCATCTCGTTGAAGATATTTAAATAGGGGAAGTTGTTGCACCCCAAATTTTGTCCCGAGCTTTTCTCATTCACATTGTTTATATCCAAACACATTTCATTCGCATCTTTGCATTTTACGCGCATTTTACATATACTTTTGATTTAAATTTTTATTTATATATTTATTTTTTTCTTTTAGGATAATAATAATTAACTTTTTATTTTTAGTATTATTATTATAAAAATATCAAAATAAAAATACAATTGTTTAAGTTTTATAATAGAATTATTTAGTTTTTACTATTCTTTTATCATTTAGATTTTTATTTAATTTTGTAAATATCTCACAAAATATCTAGGAGGAGGGTGTTATTGGTCCTTTACTAATACATATTGTGTGGATAGGGTTTATAAGAGGGTTGGTTTGGATAAGCAAAAGAAAACGAGATATCAGATAAAAAAAGTGTGAAAAACCAAATACTTTCTCTCATTCCAAGGGTTCATCTCATCCATCGTTAACCTTCTTCCCCTGTTACTCATCGCCACTCTCACCAGTGGCGGAGTCAGAAAAATTATAAAGTCTAGGCAAAAATTTAAAAACCGCAAATTCACAATGTATATAATAGATAAATAGTCATCCATCAAAATAAAAGAGACTCGTCACTCTGTCAACAAAAATATAATTTACAATAAAAGAAATAAACATAAACTTACAATAGCGGGTTAAATAAAATTACGAGGCAAGTGTCCTTTCAGAGACTTCTTTGCAGTGAATGTTCGAATAATATCAATATCATCAAGTGACTTGAATATCTCCCGCTCGGTGTAACATATCATCAAGTCATTGAACCACACATCGTTGATCTTATTGCGCAATTTAGACTTGATAATCTTCATTGCTGAAAAAGCTCTTTCAACGGATGCTGTCGACACCGACAATATCAAAGTTAACTCAATAAGTTTATAAACCAATGGAAATACCAAATATTTCTCAGTTTGAACCATCTTCATGGCCAAACTTTGAACATCTTCACAAGTGGAAAATGAAGCATTTCTTCTCACTTGAAGCACATAAGTTTTTAGTTGATCCCTAATTGTTCCTCGGTCATCGTCAGAAAAGTATGCATAATAAATATCAGCAAGACGAGCAAGCTTATCAACATCAAACTTTGAGAAAGAGTTCTTGAGATCAATACATGAGAAGCAATCAAGTATAATGTTAGTTCCTTCACTAAAGCGGTGATCCATCTCCACACATATTTTATCAATAGCAACATAAAAAATCTATGCACGGTAATGATGAAGATTAGTGATAGTCCTCCCTTCTGCTCTTGAACGACCCTGAACCGGTATTTCTTCATCTATATTTGGTGCCGGAATACTTTTAGTAATACAAAATTCTTGGACATCGGCAAAAAAATTATTCCAACCACTCTCTCTCATTATGCTCAACCGAGCTTTGACAACATCAACTAATTCCATGACATTCACAATATTAAGATCTTTTCTTTGCAATACATTTGAAAGCTCGTCTGTAATAACAAACAACTTTAACATTAACCTCAAAATAAAAGCAAATTTAAATCTCTCCATTTTTTCTATCAAATATGCTGCTTGAGATGGTCCACGCCTATCTTCATCAACCATACTAAGCACCTTTAACACGGAGGACCACATTTAATCCAAATGAAGAAATGTAGTATGATGTGAACCCCATATAGTATCCCCGGGTCTAGTGAGACTAGATGATTGGCGCAAGCCCCTTCCTCTAGATATCTCACAACTCTCAAGTTTATTTAAAATATCTTGGTGCTGTGCCTCTGTCAAAGCATCCCTCCTCTTACAAGATGCACTTGTTGTATTCACAATCAATGTGATATACTTAAAGAAATCATGAATAGATGAACAACTACTAGTAACAGACACAACAACCAATTACAAACGGTGAGCATAACAATGGACATAGAAAGCATAAGGATTTTCATCTAGAATTTTTCTTTGCAAACCATTAAATTCACCTCTCATATTTGAAGTTACATCATATCCTTGCCCTCGTATCCTTGAAATAGATAATGTGTACTTATCAAGAATACCATAAAGAGCATCCTTTAATGACTTAGATGAAGTATCTGTGACATGATGTAGAGCAATAAATCGTTCCACAACATTCCCTCTGTCATTCAAAAACCTAAAACAAATTCAACCAATTTACTTGGCGGCATAGAAAATAATAGGTAATGAAAATTAGAAATTGGAAAATACAACTAATAACCTCAACATCACTGCCATTTTCTCTTTGACGGATATATCACGTGACTCATCAATAAGCATGGAGAATTTTCTATCACCAAGCTCTTCCATAATCACCTTGGTAATTTCATGTGCACAACACGTTGCAAGCTCCTTTTGAATGTCACCGCAAGTCATTGTAAAAAAATTTCCACCACGATCAAAAGCATCCCTCACTTGTTCATTATGAGATTTTACCTAATCTACCATCTCTCTAAAATTACCTTTATTTAGCGAAGTAGATGATTCATCATGGCCACGGAAAGCCATGCCTTGTGCTATGAGATATCTCGAACAATCTAAAGAACAAGTCAAACGAATCTTATACAATTCTTCTGATTCTTTGGTTGCTTTAGCAAACTTATTTGTCACACTTTGTCTTTGATTATTATAATCATCGTAGTGCTTTACACATGAGTTATGCAAACTATTATGACTACCAACATGACCTTCAAGCCTTGAGATGCATGCTTCCAATCTCTATATCTGCTTTTAGTGAAGACTTTAAAACCAAATTGTTCGGCCCTCCCGGGTTGCTTAAATAGAAAACAATAAAAACAATGAGCTGCATCTTTTATCTCACTGTATTATAACCATGTATAATTCTTATACCATGATTTATAAAATGCTCTTTTAACACTTCCAAATTGAGTACGAGGAAAGCTTGACAAATCTGGTTGCATTGGACCCTTCAATATATATGCCCTCCTCACTTGATCTTGAATATCCAGAGCATACTCATTAATTTGTTCCCTACGACCTGGATCACGCATAATCTCATTTAGATTAAACTCATTAACCACATTATTAAGCGGTGGTTTTAATTCAGCTTCCGGTTTCACAACATTCACATTCTCAATATTTTCTCTATCAACCAAAAATCTTCTCATCTCTGAATAAAAGATAAAATAGTAAATAAATTTATAAATAACCTAAAAAACTTATAATGAAAAGGTATCAACAAAGAAAACCAATTTATTAATAACCTAAATAACAACAAAATCTATAAACCAATTTATAATGAAAATCTATTTAGGTATCTACAACTAATTTATAAATCAACTTTACATCAACAATTAGTAACCTAAGCTATTTTGATACAAAGAAGACAAAAAAAACTAAATCTAAACAAGAAATATCTTACTGTTAACTTTTACAAAAAAAAGCTATTTATACAATGGAAAATTTGTATGCTTACAGCTTGATGTTAAGAAATTTTCCAGCCTTTAGTATAGAAATTCTTATGCTTACAACTTATTGTTAAGAAAATTTTTAATTAACACTAGTCGATAACCCGTGCTGTCGCACGGGGCCGGTCGAGAATTCATAAAACGTGGAACTAATGTTGTCATGTAACAGTAAATTCGTTTTTATGTAATTCAATAAAAGTTCATCTAATTCGGCCAAATTTAGTGTATCAAACTTATTTGACAACATTAAAAAATGTAAACTGAAATCATGATTGTGTAACAAAATAAGAAACTGTGATGACTCTTCAAAATAAGAAACTATCACGAGTCTTCAGATACAACGCAACCAGCTTGAAAACGATGTTTTCAACTTTTTGACCTGCACAATAAATTATGCAAAAATTAGACAGCATTTACGGAAACAATTTATATTAAAGAAAATATTTGTTATTATGTACTTACCGATCAACAAAGAGATTGGAAAACTTCTTTGTATACAACATTTGTAGTGATAGATGTTGATACATTCATACTATCATGTATTAAGATCTTTAGACCACTTTTGCTTGTAACTCTTGAAATGGCTACATACAACTGGCCATGACTGAATACAGGAGTAGGCAAATACAATCCAACTGTATCAAGTGATTGGCCTTGAGACTTATTAATTGTCATTGCGTACGACACAATAATTGGGAACTGTCTCCTAATCAACTTAAATGGCCACGGTGACTCGGAAGGTGACATAGACATTCGAGGGATGTAAAAGATGTTACCAACATTCTTACCAGACATGATCTTTGCCTCAATAACGTAATTTTCCAACCTTGTAACAATTAGTCTAGTTCCGTTACACAAACCATCGTTTTGGTCCAAATTTCTCATAAGCATTATTGGTGTACCAACCTTTAATCTGAGTTTGTGATTTGGGACACCTGAAGTCCTAAGCTTGCTAAGAAATTCTGGAGTAAGACATTCATAGGCTTCGGTGTAACTTGAATCAGTTCTATCAATCGAATCAAAACTCAAATACTCTTTGTCCTCACCTAAGAAATGGGAAAACGCGAATCAATCCATAATGTTTTTTCAAGAATAATTTAATAACGAAACATCTACACGAAAATAAACATCAAAAGAAAAAATAGTTTACCCGGTATCATGTCTAACACTTAATGATTAATTTTATCAACAACTTCAATGGTTGAAGCAAGTATTGCTTTTCCTTGTAGAAATTCTACATTTTGAAAGTCGGCAAGCAAATTTGGGTATGTGCTTTCAACTATAGCTCTTATTGGATCCTCAAAATTGGAAATTAACAAATCCGGAAGAATTTCTATATCAGCTAATCCATTGTTAGGTTCACATATTTTACCGTCGCCAACATTTAATATCCATTTAGAGAATTCTGCAAGTTCATCAGAAGTTGTATCGTCCCTCCCATTCTTTAGTCTCATGTTTTTGGTTAGTGTTAAGACTTGGCAATAGTCCCACACATAAGAAGAACAAATGGAAGCATGAACAATATCAGAACGGCCTGCTCTTGGAACAACTGGAAGTATCTGTCGAAAATCTCCTCCAAATATAACTACCTTGCCACCAAAAATTGTATTTGCAAAACCCTTATCGCTCATGACATCCTTAAGGGTCTTATCCAAGGCCTCAAAACAATTCTTATGAGCCATGGGTTCTTCGTCCCATATTATGACATCAGTAGCTTCGAATAACTGTGAATGCTCAGAGTCTTTGTCAACATTGCAAGTAGAGTTGTCAAGCGTTGGAATGGGAATTTTGAACTTCGAATGGGCTGTTCTACCACCTGGCAATAATAAGGAAGCTATGCCACTTGAAGCAACAGCCAGAACAATTTTTTTATCTAAACGAAGTGCACTTGATAATGTCCTCCACATAAACGTTTTACCGGTTCCGCCATATCCATGTAAAAAAAACACCCCTCCATTTTGTTTCTTGACGGCGTCCATTATGGTTTCAAAGATTGCACGTTGCTCATCTTGACGTTCAAATGAAAAGAATCAATACAACAGTAGTTTAATGAAAACATCGATGATTTGAATAATGAGGAAATACCTGTTAGAGATGTAAATAGATTCTGGAAGTTTTGTCGCTCTAAATCAGCATCGTAATCATGTTCATCAAAAATCAGTCTATTGCCGACATGTCGCGTTATATACAAATCTGGAAACGACATATCTTTGAATTCATGCAAGCTTCTTCTATTTGATTGCATCATATTCTCAATCTCAATTAATGTGAGGTTTGTCAGTTCTGCAGTTGACAATTGCATGTCTTCCAACACAAATACAAACCAAAATAAAATATAACTATTATGTACAATAGAAATCACAGTGTTGATGAAGATAGAAATGCAAAAGGATCGTTAACCTTAAAATGGCAGTATCATGGAAAAGTCCAGTATAATGCAAGAGCATCAGACATTCGGGTTCATTAAAAATGTTATGTTTTTGATCAGTAGCTGTGACAAAAGGTGGTTGAAGGTAAAAGATAAATCACAGAAGGTTTGGAAGCAATCAGAGGATAAGCGGGACAGAGCAGAAGAATGGAGAAAGTTGCATGTAGAGGCTAAGAGGAGGAAAGAGGAAGCTGAAAGTTCTTCAAGGTAAAACAGTATTCTGGAATGAGTGTATTTTCATATTGATAGTGAAAAAAACAAAAAACTGAATGCATGATGTTTGTTGTTTTTTTGATTAAGCAGCAGGAGTTGCATAAATTTTACACGTGCTGAACTTATGGACAAATACTATGAGTATGTCGAAAGAGAGGAATCGTACGAACTGAGAACGGGAAAGGTGAGAAGCTGTCTATCAGTGGAAAAGTACTTTGAAATAGCCAGAGAGGAGGGATGGCTTGTTGACATATCAGACGATGAGCCTGAACAGAATTCCACTGATGAAGCAATGGAATCAGCGGGCGATGTGTTGGACAGGCAAGGGCTTTTAGGTTACATATATACATTTGAATATTTGACTTTGCAAATTAGTAGTTTAAATAATCGTGTTTGTTAATGCAGCGAGGAGAACAACACTACTGATGCTGCTGATGTTGTATAACCTCCTGCCATGCAAGAGAAACTTGTTTGCAGATGGCAGAAAGTTGTTAAGAGCAGCAGCCAGATAAAAAATCAAGTTCTTGAAAGCTCTTGATCTGTTTGCTGTTACAGTTCGTAAGGATGCATAACATTGAATGAATAGACATAGCTAATAAAGTTTTAATGTTGCAGCACTTTCCAGCAGCAGTCATCAAGGAAATCTTCATGGAACCAAGATCATATATTGATCTTCATGACACAGACTCGGGTATTACGTATCAATGTGTTTTCAAATCCAGGGAGAACATGACCGAGAAGTTTCTGTCAAGGGGTTGGTTTAAATTTGCAAAGGACAAAGAGCTGTCGAAAGGTGACGTTCTCTTATTCAGTGTAGAGCATCCTCCTGTGGAACGTATATTGGTCAAAGTTGAGAGAGGGCAGCATTGAAAGGAGTTGTTGATTGGATTACATGGGAAGCATCATGGCAAAAAGGAGGGATTATTTTTGTATGGGCGGAAATGCATAACTATTTGTTTTGAAAATCTATTTGATGCCCATTTGTCTTTGTTATTAGTTTTGTTATTTGATATTGTTGGGCTACGGCTCAATGTACAATCTGCTTATGATTTGTTAAATGGGATGATACGAAATTAGTTCCATATCTTGCGTTGATGAGATAATTGCATATCGTTTCCGGTATTATCCGGTAACAATTTATATTAATCAAGTGTCATGGATTTCTGCTATGTATAATCTGTTATTCATGTATTAGTTTTTTAGATTAATGTACATTATACTGATATACTACCGTGTATTATGCATAAAGTATGCAAAATAATATGGATTGTCCAGCATCAAGACATAAAGAGAAACATTTTTTTCCTTTCAAAGACACTAAGTTAACAACTCAACAGATTAGATGACAGTGTAATTTAAAGCGCCACTGATATTTTAACTTGTATTTTAACTTTCCATCGGAGGCAAGCACTTCAAGCTTAAATTTGTACCATGCGTGATCAAAATAAGAAATTGTCAGTAATAAAGCGTTTGGTTATATGATGATAATCATTGATATGCAATACTTAGAAGTTACCTTGGGACTGGCTCAGAACTGATGTGTTTGGAATAACACATGAATTTTCCATCCTTCAAAGTCACACTTTTGGTACATTCACTACATCCATCATAATACCATCCTGACTGCCCACATTCAAACTTCTCCAGAGTCACAACAGTCACACATGTAGTTTCCTGAAACAGAAAGATGGGATGATGTCTCAAAAAATGGATTAGAACCCAGTCTGTGTAATTCCTCAATCTAAGACAATCATGTATTAAAGAGCAACTTACAGTCTGCAGATATGCAATATCAGACAGACTCAACACTTCAGATTTCCATACAAATTTGTCCAAATCAGAAAAAATAGAGGTATTTGTGGTTTCCATTTGCATGCTCGAGGATGAGAGCGTCGGCAGATCATCTTTAAGTCTGATGTACATAGATCAGAATGAAAACAGGCTGTTAGTAATCATAGGTTGCTAATTCATAACTTCATAATAAAATCACTTACTTCTCTTTAAGGTTTTTAACCTCCTCAATAGACAAATCATTGATGAGCTGTTTTGTGCCGTTCCAAGCATTTGATACATTTAAAGGATAATTTCCTGAAAATTGAGATATTTATAAATGACAACACTTAAAGTTGGATATAATAATTGGATATAATAAGAAATAGTCACATAGCATACCTTGAGGTTCCTTTATCCTTGCATTCATAAGTAGGAGAACAATACTACCATCAGCCTTATGAGTCGTATAATACTCATTTAGTTGCACAGCTAATTTACCCCAAAGAGTACATTGCACATGATGTTTGCTGATTGACAGGAATTACAAAACAAACAACATGAACATGTTAGACTTTTATATTTATCAGCATCAATGTTAACAAACAAAATGAAACACCTACCTCAGATCAGTTAATGAAAACACAACCTTGCTTTTGTTGTTATCAGGAATTATCTGGGCTTGGGATATTTCAGTAACCCCACCAATTATATCTGCACAAAAGTTCACCACAGACAGTTATGTATAACGAAGAAGTCACAATACAATGCGTTCTATTATAACAGTAAAAATGTAACTCACCATATAAAAAATTCATTCTGTATTTACCCTCAATAATAGCATTTATTCCAATTAACTTGAGGTGGTTCAGAGGTATGTCAGCAAGTTGGACCTTTTTGACGGAAGTTGAACCACAGAAAATCAATTTGAACTTATGATCAGTGGATTTGAAGGAGAAATCATTGCTGGAAACTTTGAAATTCTGCATTATGTAGGAACAACCAAGTTCAAGCTGTGTTTTGAATTTTGATACCAAATAAGATGGCACAATGGCTTGAATCAAATCCAACTGTGAAAATACAAACATCTTGAAATCAGTATCATATACCAGGGACTATCATTTTTATAGATTTATAATATATATATATATATATATATATATATATATATATATATATATATATATATATATATATATATATATATATATATATATATATATATATATATATATATATATATATATATATATATATATATATATATAACATAACAATTTGTTTGGACTTTACTGAAATGATATAACAACAAATAAGGTGGTGTAGCAGATAAAACAATTCTCAACAATAAAAATGACCAATCTCTATACCTCTTTTTGGACTACCTCTTTCTTTGTGGACAACCTCTTTCTTCTCAAACAGGTTCCTTCTTTTTTCTTCCTGTGCCAGTATCCCTCTTTTTGGACTATTGACAGCATAGTTTGACACTGAATCGAAAAGATGGAAAATTTGATAGTTATTGTTGAAATGATTCAATAGTCCAACGAACAAAAATTGCACTTTATAGATACAATCTACTCATTGCTATCCAAGGGTTAAGGGAAATTAAATATATCATGAAAACCATATATATGGAATTTTAAACTGCACAAATAAAAGGAAATAAGAAAAATTCACCAAAAATTGAAATGCACACAGAATCAAACACGCACCGGAAAACTTCATAAAACAAAGAATGATCAATACAAGCATCAATAAATTGTTACAAAAGTTATTGAAACAAAGTTATTAAAAAACTTACAAATAAGAACAATTCCCAACACGTCTGAAACTTTTCCTTTGATTTGCATCAAACCTGCCATCCATTATACGTCCTCGAAATTGTTAGAACTGTTGCAGTGAATTGGCACTATCTTTACACCAGTTTTCCACCTTAAATCTTTATCAAACCTACAAAAGTACAATAAAAAGATAAGTATACAAATTATTCATCATATATACTTATTCCATGAAGGTTAAGAGTTCATTAACAGCAGCTCCAGGAGTAATGACTATTATTTGTGGCTCGAATTTGGGTCTACCACCTCTTACTTATTCCATGAAGGCTGCCATTGCAGTTCTGATAGATATAAGTCGATGATAGTCTTGAAATAATGCATTCTCTCTAAAACCATTATAATCCTCTGGGTACTTTTCTACCAAATCAATCCTCTGGGTACTTTTCTACCAAATCAAATGAAACCTGAACACAACACGTTAAAATATATTAGTATTTCATCAGAATCTAGAACTATAAACATTAATTTGAATAGAATGATATATGAATATAGACTTACTTGGTTAGGATACTTGCAAGAAAACGCTCGCGATACGAAGTCTCTGTGCAATTGCAATTGCTGCCTGCAGAGAGATGTCATAACAAATGGATAAAAAACAGATTTCGACATAGACATTATATTATATTTCACGCAAATTCACCTGTAAACCAAACATTTTACAATCAGCTTCCATTTCATGTTACTTACCTGCTGCAACAAAAGTCTCAGCTGTTTAGAACACTATCCCATAACAGCAATTGACAGATTGTTGAAATACCATTAGTCCACACCATTTTGGTTCAGTAGAATGTTGCAAATATATTTTAAAATCTAAGAAATGGATTTTGGAGTGTCCTGTATCACACCAGCACAAAACACCTGAGGCATCAGCAGCTGGCATCATCTGCTCATAGTTATGTGAAGCTGTAGTTGCTGTCAAATTTTTCTCTAACTGGGATAAAGCTGCATGAAATGTGAAATCAACCCTTAAGTTATCATTACAAAAAATAAATTTACCTTCAAATAACCTACCATCTTCACAGAAGCCAGATACTGGGATAAGCTGCATGAAATGTGAAATCAACCCTTAAGTTATCATTACAAAAGATAAAATTTAAAGGAAAGCTTTAGCAGTTGAGTACCATTTCGAAACAAAACCAATGACCAGAATTTGTTCAAGAGCAGAAACTCCGTGAGTTGAAGCGAAGAAACATTAACAATATTTGACAGATGCACTAATTCAGCCACATTATCACGCTGTAGCCGAACTCAAGTCATCGGTAAACATTAACCTGAAATACACAAATTAAGTCAACATTTACATCAAAGTTTCACTCATTCCAATCCACATATTCAAAGTTTCAGTAATGAAGAACTCACAGGATGTCGAAAAGCACAAGTCGGATTAAGACAATTCACCGATAACCAGTACCAGCAATCCCTCGGGTTAAGCCTCACAATCTCATTGTGCCTATAATCACACTCTACACCCTGTAACCAAAACAAGAACAAAAAAAAAAATTGCAGTTAATAATTAATACAACAATGTTCTAGCCTGTAATATCCCTGCTAACCACTTGCTCTCCAATACCACCCGCTACTTTCCCTTCAAATAGGGCAATATGGTTTAAACCAACATCCCTTCGTTTTCCAACCTAAAGAAGGTAAGAGCAATTAGTAAATGGAAAGGTTACATGAAGCTGAAACCAGAAAGTATCTGCAGTGTACATTTCCAAGCCGCAATGTAGAGTTGAAGCCTGCACACACAGTATATTTATTTCTCAATTTCACCAGATTAATCATATAGAACAAAAGCATATAGATGGATATATTAAAAAGAGACCATTAAAAATTCGAAATTTTGATGCTTTTTGATACCTGCTATTGCTTTTTGATATCTCCACAACATCGACGCCAACGTCCCAATCTCTGTTGGAATAAATCCGGAATAATCTTCAACTTCACATTTGAATTTGAATTTGATTAAGAGAGGCATAATGGTTTGGCATGGGGAAGAGGAAGAGAGGCACAATGAATGGCAAGGAATAGTGAATTGGTATTCCCCATGGTTGGGTTTCTCACGCTGCCTGCACAATAAATTGAATTGGTTCTTTATTTTAAAAAACAGTATAATATGTGGGATTTATTTGGAAAAAAAAATTGAAAATGTGGTGAAAAATTGTGGGAGTGCCACATCAGATTCAAATCAATGTGGTGCAAGATATTTTGGAGTTTCCAATTTTACCCCAATACAATAGACCAACAATGGATTTTTTCAGCTGTGGTGTTGTGGTAATTTCCAGGACTATCATTTTTTATAGATTTATAATAGATTTGTTTACAGTAACTATAACTCTTTAAGACCAATTTGTGAATAACCTAAATAACAACAAAGTCTCCTCATCAAATCAAAACAGTGCTATATACCAGAAACATAAACAACAAATAAAAAACAATATTATACCGAAAGTCGAAAGCGTGTGATTTGTGAGATTTACGATTGCAATGACGACGTAGTCGAAGAGACAGAGGAAGAAACAGGTAGGCAACGAAGGGAGGGATTCGATGGAGGCAGAGAGTCGACGGAGGGAGGGAGATGACGGAAGGAGGGAGACGACTAGGAGAAAGGTGGGAGACGGCGGAGTGAGCAATTTTTTCTTCTCCCTTTTACGTTTCAGCTTCTTAAAATTGTTTTAAAATTATTTCCTTTCTTTTTGTTTTAAAATTATTTTTATTTAATTTTAATAATATAATATAACTAAAAAAAAAACATTTCTGTTTTTTCCTTTCTCTTTGTTTTAAAATTGATTTTATTTAATTTTTTTGTTTTAAAATTGATTTTATTTAATTTTAATAAATATAAGATAAATTGGGCTGAGTGGAGCCCGGGCATAGGCCCACCCTTGCCTTATGGTAAATCCGCCACTGACTCTCACTCTCCATAGTAAACCAAACTCTCACCACATCTTTGTTTTCAGCAATCCGTCTCCTTCCACCTTCGATAACCTTCCGACAGTTCTGCGAACCGCCACTATCAATTTCCAATCCCACACGCCTACTTCATTTCACCTCCAACACCATCAGAAAATTCCATCCGTCGGAGACCCTTACCTACATCACAAATCCACCTTCATCACCAATCGCTCAATCTTCTCCATCTATTCGCCGATAACTCGCGGAACTCCCTCCTTCTCCTTCTACAATACTCTTCATGTTACCACAAATTTCTTCAACCTTCTTACTGTTCCCATTTCTCTCGGCATTTTCCATCTATTCCACCATCAGATTGGGATACCCTTTTTGTTTCACTGTGAAACACAAACTCCATCTTCACTGAAGATATCAACAACCCATTATAGTCTGTCAAAATTTTTGTTAGCCTCTCGCAAGTCTCCGCTAGCTGGTCCACCTTACTTTCATACGCAACAGCTCCTCACCCTTTCATTTGTTTTTGTCTTTTTCTTTTAAATCTTTTTTTATTTATTTAAATTCAGTTTTTGCTGGTTTTATTTATATATTATGATTACTAGTTAATAAAAAGAAGAAAATAATTAAATAGAAACTATAGGTTTATATATGTGCTTTTTAGCACTAGGATTCTTTCTAAGTCCATTCACGTTAACACCCCCCTTATCTAATGCTTGCACCTCTTTTACTTTTGTGTTATTGTAAATAATTCAAGTATTGTTGCCGATTCTATATTATTGCATTTGGATTTTAAAGTTAATTCCAATTTGACTCTTGAATACATATGGATACATAGACTTGACTTGTTTATTTTATGGACTTCGATTCGACGCATTCCGGTCCCATAGCTTGATTTGGATTTCTGATGAGACATTTGAACTATATCCTTGTTATTTTGGTTGTGTTTGGTTGTTTAGAATTTTATCTGATGCAAGGATTCATATTTGACACTTGGAATTCTTATCTAACACATTGAGCTTACCTGACACGCTTTCCCTGCTTGAGATTTATTTTCACTTGATGCGCTTTATCCGATGTTTTGAGTTTTATCAGATGCCTTGGATTTCTTTGATGCTGTTTGTCTGTGATTTATTTTCACCTGAGATTTGGTATACTCTTATCTTATTTATCTGCTTGTGGCTTTAAATCCAAAGGGAAGTGTTGTACCCTAAATTTCACCCCTAATTTTTTCAGTCGCACTTTCATATCATATTTTGTCATTTGATCACAATCATTAACAAATAGCTTCATTCATCACATTTGCATCCTATCTTTAAGTTTGCTATTGCGTTCTTGACTAACTTCTAATTAAAATACAAAACATAATTGTCTTTGTATATTTATGTTTTGTAGGTACCGAGTCAAAGCATCTGACAAATAGGGTTTTCCAGTATTATTTTCCTAAAATCTCTATTTGCAAAGAAAAATAATTAAAATATTTTCATTTTTTTCACTGTACAATTGATTGCTCTTAGAGTGCAATCGATTGCACAAAGTGCATTTTGCGCATTATTTGAAAAAAAACTCACTATACAATCGATTGCTCCCAGAGTGCAATCGATTGCACAATATGAAATTTTGAAAAAATCAGCAATTTCAAGCTTGTCATTTTTTGCTCAAATTTTTCTTCATTTTTTAAAGATATATCATTAATTCAAATTTTGACTCTAATTTTTCATTTTTTGAAAGATATATCATTAATTCAAATTTTGACTCCAATTTTTCATTTTTTGAAAGATATATCATTAATTCAAATTTTGGCTCCAAGAATTAATTACGAAACCACCACTAATCCCAAGCCTAAACTCTATAAATAGAGCCTTAATTTCATTTAAATCTAAAGCTTTTGATAGCCAAATTCACCTTGCTAAAAAATATCTCAATTCTCTCCATCTACCAAATTCACTCAAAGCTCAATTTTCAAAAAAAAGTTAGTAAGCTTTGCATTGAAGCTTACTAATCTTTGAGCTAAACCTTCATCCAAACACTTTTTCTTTATCAATTCTCTACATCTAAGTTTGAGCAATTGATTCTTGGGGTTGAATTGAAGTAAATTCTTGAAGTTGTTTTGATAATTCTCTAGATCTACCTTTGGTAAGTTAGATTTTTCATCTCTCACAATGTGATCTCTTGTTGATCTTTGGGTTTGATTCATTGAGCATTGTTTTGTGATTTCAATGGTGCTATTTTCTCATAATTTTATGAAATTTTCGTGCTCAATTAAATCTATGATCATAAGGTGTTTGATGGAAAGTTTGAACAAGAATTTGGCCTAAAATGTTGTGTTTCTGTTTTTAACAGGATGCAATCGATTGTTGTAACAGCGCAATCGATTATCACAACATAATTTCACGTTTTTTGAAAAAATGCACTGATGCAATCGATTGCTTCCAGAGTGCAATCAATTGCAACAGAACAAAAATACTTTTTCTGCCTTGTTTTAGGGTTGTTTTGATCCATCTCTCTTTTTCTACTCACTCCTTTTGATTGTTGATTTGAATTGCAATTTTAAATGTCCAATTTCTCTTTAAATTCAATGAACTTTGGGTGTAGATGAAGTTGGATAAATGTTCATTAATTCAAATCTACCAAAGAGTGAATTATTCAATTCATTTTTGGTGTTTTGGATTAATGATATGTTTAGTACTTTAATCCACCAAGATGAATGATTGAATTTGAAGATGAAAGAAATTTGAGGTAGTGATCCAAATTAGCTTATCATTCCCCTCCCTATTCATCTTATCCCTTTCTTTTTTATTTTATTTTTCTTCATTATTATTATTATTATTATTATTATTATTATTATTATTATTATTATTATTATTATTATTATTATTATTATTATTATTATTATTATTATTATTATTGTTATTAATATTATTATTATTAATATTATTATTATTATTATTATTATTACTATTATTATTTTCATAAATCATAAAAAATCCAAATTTATTTTTATTTATTACTCATACTTATATATATTTATTTTCCCTATAAAACAAAAAGATAAAAAAACATTTTCTTAAAACAAATAAATTTATTTCTTTTTCTTAAATAATTAATTTTTAGACTTAGGATAAATTAATATATTATTTTATTTTCTTAGCTAAAATTAATTTAGAACTTAGGTTATTTTAATTAATTAATCTTCATTTTATTCTCATTAATTTAAAACCTTTTCATAAAAAATCCTAAAAGTCCTTTTCAAATTAATTTCTTTTCTTAATTAGTTTAAGTTAATTTTATTTAATTTTAATTAATCATTTTCTTTATTTAGGTCAAGACAAAACTCTTTCATAAAAACAACAAAAATCATTTCTTTTTCCATTTATATTCTTGTATTTTATTTTCAATTTTGTACAATATTCAATATGGTTGTAATAGATAATTAGTTTTAATTTTCTTGCAATTCTCATTTGTAAATTTGTACACCCCCTCCCCTAATGATGTAATAACGTAGTAATTTTACTTTTCGCAACTTATCGCTTTATATAAATGCTAGTAATTAGGGTTTGTATGAGAAGATAAAATCAACAAGTAGCAAACCCTAATCAGAGATTAAACAAAGCATGAAAATTAATACACTTGCACACAAGCACCCCTAGGGTAAAATCCACTTGGTTTCCTTACAAAAATGACCATATTATGCATGCGAAGTATCTTAGCAAAAACAAGCAAAAATACAAGATCATAGTCCCTCGATGACGCTATCAAAAGTTGCCTTTCAAAATGATCTTAGTCCCTAAAGGAAGATGGTAAGATACCTTGCAACATTGCTAATCATGGTTATACGATGACCCATGCCCGTCCCGTTTACATCCAAAGATAGGGTTACTTACCAAATCATCGGTAAGATAACAATGTCAAAGGAGAAAGGAAATGAACATGAAAGACTTTTGAGTAGGTAGAATGTTCTTAGTTACTTGCTCAATTTCAAAACAAAAACATCCTTGCTATTTTCAAAACAAACACAAACACTTTCAAAAACATCTTTCAAACTTGAAAACATTTTCAAAAGATCAACACTTTGTATACATTCTTACGAACGAGAATCATTACAAAGTTTGCCTAAACCATTGTGCCTTTTTCAAAATACTTTCAAAAAACCACACAAAGTACATTTTCAAACAAAAGCAAGTGATCTAGCAAGTAACTAAGAGCCCATGGAAAACCATGGATGAAAAGGGTGCTAATACTTTCCCTTTTCATAATCTACCCCCCGAACTCAAGAAAACAATCTCAAAGGTCTTTCCTGTGCTTTTTCACCTTTCCTTTTGGATAAAATAAAAGTTGGTGGCGACTCTTGCTAACCGCAAAATTTGCGATAAAACGCAAAACAACCAAGTCAGTTCTCTCACCATATCACAGAACTGGCGACTCTACTTGGGAAAATTCTAAAAGTGGGGTTACCTTAGGGCTAGATCACATTTACTTGCTTTCTTTGTTTGACTTGTGTGCTTTACATTATGGTTCTTTGTTTGGGTTTAAATCCTCTACCCAGATTTGGGATACCTTATAGGTAAGTAGTAATACGTTGTGGAAACTGTGCGGGGTATACCGACATGGTCTAAGCAATAGCTACGTTAGTGCAACATATTTGTGGGTACCGGTAGCCCTTGAGTAGTCAAGGAGAATACGGGGCCATTGAGTGATGTCATGAAGCACTAATGAAATTTTAGAATCTTTACTTGACCAACTTGGCCATTAGGACGTAGTGAGATGACCGGCTTTGGTGCAGTTCGAAGTTGGTAGATACTCGATACTACACTCATTGAGGTTTGGTTTTTTGGGATATTTCGGTCTCCATTAAAGAGGCTTGCGCTGAAACAATGCCCGAGAAGACAAACCAGTGATATTGAGCTCCTTTAGAACCTAATTACTATTTCTAGGACAAATTTGAGCCAACTAAACTTCAAGAGGGTACTTACCTATGAGACTCCATGCAAGCCTAAACCTAAGGACTTACTTGCTTTGTTTGTATATATTTACTTGTACATAACATCATAAACATCATAACATCATACTCATAATCACTAACCATTTCAAGGATTTTTGGGATTCATCTTTGTTCTGTTTTATAGGACATGGATTCTATCCGCAGGAAAACCATTCAAGTCAATCTCGTAAGGATCCCTCCTCAACTAAAAGAGTTAGCATTAAGGATTCCTAAAAATTCTCCATTTACCGAAAGACATGGTCGCCTACTAAACTTGGTTACCTCCAACTCTGATGAAGACATGATGAAGGTGCTCTTCCAGTTCTTTGATCCTCTACACCATTACTTCACTTTTCCTGATTATCAACTTGTGCCAACTTTGGAGGAATTCTCCCAACTCTTGAGAATTCCTATTATCAATCAACTACCCTTCAACAGTACAGAAAAAGATCCAAAACCAGAAGAGATTGCTCAAGCTCTACGCTTGCAACCATCTGATATCACAACTAATTGGGAAACAAAGAGTGGTGACAAGGGTTTCTTAGCAAAGTTCTTTTTTGAGAAAGCCCAAAACTGTTGGAACTCCTTTGACTTACAAGCTTTTGATGAAATTGTGGCTCTCCTCATCTATGGGATGGTTTTGTTTCCAAACCCTGACCAACTCATAAATGTAAATGCTGTCAAAATCTTCATGTCTCACAACCCGATGCCTACTTTATTAGGAGACATCCTACATTATTTTCACTCCCGTACTTTGAGGAAAAAAGGTATCCTCATGTGTTGCACTCCTCTCTTGGCAAGATGGTTTATTTCTCATCTTCCCTAATCTGTGTTAAAAAATGATCAAGGTTCAAGATGGTCCCATAGGTTGATGACACTCAGACATTCAGATATTCATTGGTGTTCCCGTTCTTTGAAGAATGTTACTATCATCGACCGTTGTGGAGAATTACCTAATGTCCCTTTGCTTAGCGCTAGAGGAGGTATCACTTACAACCCCTGCTTAGCCCTACGACAGTTTGGTTACGCCCGGAGGGATGGTCCCCATGAGATGCTTATCCAAGGATTGGTATTCGACTACGAGGATGACAATCAAGGTTACCGTCAGAGGTTTATCCAAGCATGAAGGATGGTGAACAAGGTGGATAGCAAGACGTTAGGACACAAGAATTCCATTCCCCTCGAGCCCTACCTTAAATGGGTGCGAGATCGTGCTCAAAAACTTGTGATGCCTTATCCCTCTATCTTACCAGTCATCATGGAGCCTGTGGTTGAAGGAGATGTTCCCTACTCTATCCTCCATCCCGACATGCCTACCTCTCTCGAAGACTTACAAAAGGGTTGGATCCAGCTGAAGGAAGAACGAGATACTTTTGAGGCTCAATTCTATGCTAGTGAAAAGAGGGTCTTGGAGCTTACGAAGTATCTACAAGAAGAGCAAAGTGTGAATGTTTATCTCGCGCCAAAGAGGATGCATTCGGTCTTTTTATCTTAGAAAGTTATTTTGTAAGCCCAAGAGGCATGATTGTAATCTTTCTTGTTTTGTCTAATGAGAATTAACGTTTGTTCATTATTTTGTCTATACAAATTTAAATTTCATTAATCCTTGAAATCATTTGCATATACATATTCCATGCATCATAACATGACAGGTTTTCACATAGCAGGTTTCCTTATCTTTCTGCTGTTTATTTCAGCAAGATGGATCTAGAGAAAACTGTGAAGGATCTCCAAACCCAGAATTCTCAGTTTCAGGAGACTCTACTAGCCCTAGCCAAGGGGCAGCAAGATATGATGGCTTTGTTGGCTGTTAAGAAGAAGCCAAAGAAGAAAGCTCTATTCAACATGGGTAGAAGGTTCAAGGAGACAGTCCGTCAAATCCCAGTAGGAGGATATTCATCCGAAGAGGACGAGAACCAGATTGGTGAGGTCAAGAATACTCAGGCTGACTGTATCAATAATCAAGTATCCGATGATGATTATTTTAATAAGTTGTACCCACCCGCTGATATCAAATACAAGCAGTTAGAAGACAGATTGAAAGCTGTTGAAATCCAAGTCGTCCCTGGTTTAGATTTTGATGATTTGGGTTTGATCTCTGGGGTAGTCATTCCCCACAAATTCAAAATACCAATCTTTGCAAAGTACGATGGGTTTTCTTGTCCAAAACTCCATTTGAAATCTTATGTGCACAAGATACAGCCGCACACTACTGATAAGAAGCTTTGTGTTCATTTTTTCCAAGAGAGCTTGTATAGAACGCAACTTGATTGGTTTTATCAGTTAGATGGTTCTCGTATCAACACTTGGGAGGATTTAGCTACTGCCTTCTACCATCAGTATCAGTACAACGTCGACTTGGCACCAATGAGGGTTCAATTGCAAGATATGACCATGGGGAATAATGAAGGATTTAAGGAATATGTGCAAAAGTGGAGAGGCCTTGCTAGTAGGGTCCAACCTCCCTTGAATGATAGGGAGCACATCAACATGTTCATGGGTGTGATACGGTGGGAGAACTGACTTGAGGTTTTGCGTTTGTGTTTGCAAATGTTGCGGTTTAGCAAGAGTCACCACCGACTTTTATTTTATCCAAAAGGAAAGGTAAAAAAGCACAGGAAAGACCTTTGAGATGTTTTCTTGAGTTCGGGGGGTAGATTATGAAAAGGGAAGGTGCTATCCCCCTTTTCATCCATGGTTTTACATGGGCTCTTAGTTACTTGTTTAGATCACTTGCTTTGCTTTTGAAATTGTTTGAAATGGTGCTTTGTGTAGTTTTGAAAGTATTTTGAAAAGAGGCCATCGTTTAGGCAATCTTTGTAATGATTCTCGTTCGTAAGAATGTATACAAAGATGTTTGTCTTTTGAAAAATGTTTCAATGTTTGAAAGTTGTTTGGAAATGTTTTAAAATGTGTGTGTTTGTTTTTGAAAATAGCAAGGATTATTTGCAAATTGATCAAGTAACTAGAAGCATCTCTACCTACTCAAATGTCTTTCTTGTACATTTTTATTCCTTTGACATTGTTGATTTACCATTGATTTGGTAAACAACCCTATCTTTGGATGTTAAACGGGACGGGCGTGGGTCATCGTATGACCATGATAGCAATTTTTCCAAGTATCTTTAGCATTTTGAGGGACCAAGATCATTTGTTTAGGCAACTTTTGATAGCGTCATCGAGGGACTATGATCTTTTGTTTTGTTTTGTTTTGTTTTTGCATGATACTTTGCATGCATACCATGGCCATTTTTTAGGCAACAAAGTGGGTGAAACCCTAGGGGTGCTTGTGTGCAATGTGTTGTCATTTTACATGCTTTTGTTTGTCTTGTATTAGGTCATTCTATTTGTTTGATTTTTGTCTTATCATGCAAAACCCTAGTTTTACTAAACATGGTATAATGCGATAAATTGCGTAAAATAAAACTAAGCTATTACAACAATTATTATGGGAGGGGGGATACAAGTTTTTGAATGGGGATATTTGCACAAAATAAAACCCTAAAATACTATTACAACCCAATTGAATTATTGTACAAGATAAATAAATATACAAACATTTAAATATGCAAATAAAATGTATTTATGCAAAAATATCTTGTATTAGTTTTATGTATGAAAAAATAAAATTATTTAAGTCCTAAAAATAAGAAAAATAATATTGTTATTTTTGAAAGGGTGAAACCCTAGTTTTTTTTATTAAAAGAAAAAAATGTTCTATATTATTTATTTTATTCATTTATGTACAAGAAATAATAAATAATATTATTAACAAATATTAAAAATTAAAATATGTATGAAAATAATTATTTTATGTGTATAAATAATATAATAAAAATATTAAGTATTTTTTATTATTTACAAGTTAATTAAGAAAATAAAGTATATTGCCCTAATAAACTATTTTTTATGTCAAAAAATAATAAAAAATAAAATAAAAGTATGAAAATAATAAATTATTTTTTGGGGATTTTTTATCATTAGAAAAAAAATACGCAAGCAATAAATATAGAAATATGCAAGAAAATATAAAAATAAAAGAAAATGGTCAGGGGGGTGTAAAAGCAATACAGGGGGTGTGAAAAACAAAAACAAAAAGGCCAGAAACAACAAAAAGCCCAAGACAGCTCAGCTTCGTCCCTGTCCTTGGTTTCTTCTTCCTTGCGCGCATTCTGAGTTCAAACCTGTAACTCTCTATTCTTTGCACAAAAACAAAAACTTGCAACATAAAACATGTAGCTTGTAATCTCACGATTCCAATGATATAAAATTTGTAATCTAACTCTAACAGATCAGAGAAAATTTTATAACCCCTAATTTCTGACCTAATTTTTTCAGCATGTTCAACATTCACATTCTCTTAGCTCAGTTAATATAAGTGACAACTATGCATATGTACAATTTCACCATGCTAGAGACTGCATTTTTGCTTCACAAATCGTGGCTTAAGGATGCCTAAATAGAGAGATAAAGTTTTGAAAAATACCTCCTTCAGCTGGATTTGGATATGGCAATGTGGGGACTTTGAGTGAGGCCTGAGGATCGTGTGAGCTTCCTTGAAGTTCCCTCAAGCTTTTCCAATGCTTAGTTGGCCTTGTAGATGGCTGAAACTCCCTGTAGAAGTCAAGTTGCAACCTTCAAGTTTGAAAATGGTGATGTCTAAAACAGAGGTTACAACAACAGGACAAGGGCTTGGATAGTTTTGGTATTATGTGGATGAAGTGTTTCAAAGGTTGAAAGGCAAAACGCACGAGCCAAAATGGAGTTGGCAAGGATTTTGCAGAAGCTGCCCTATTTGGGCATAAATTTGTGTTTTTTGAGTTTGAGAGTGTTTTAGATCATGAGCATTCATGTTCTAGCTTGAGATAAGTTTGTGAAGTCGTTTTGAATGAGGCCAAGTCCACTCTTTAACAGATGTGCAAGTTCTGACTTCTTTTGCAACCTTTCTTGTATTTGAAGAAAAGTGAAGTGACTTGTGCCAAAGGCCTGTATTTGCTTTCTTGATAGCTACAGAGGGTTGGTATGCTTTACTTGATATCTGTGGACATTGCTTGTGACAAAAGAACAGGTCCAAGGCTCAAGGATAACAAAGTTGCAAAAAGCTTGCTTTATGAAAATGGCAATGTGCCCTTAATGCCATTTATGGATTTATTTCTTGTACAATGCTCCAAAGGTCAAAATAAAGTCATTATCCATTGATTTAGCATTTAATTATGGAGTGTAGAAGGAGTTTAGGAACTGTAATGCAAGGTACAAGCATGCTTGATCAGATTTGCAAATTGGTGCATTGTGAAAATGGCTTGCACAAAAGTGACAAAATGCCATTTTCTCTTCTTCGATTCTCCCTAACCACAAATTATCTTGGAGGGTTCTTGGACATTTTGGAAATCTTGAAACATGCTCTACAATCCATCTTTGAAATGAATTTTGAGATACCTCTTGGAACTAGGTGAAAAATGTCCATGAAGTTGGGTTAAAAACCTGCCTAAACTAGGGCAAATTTTCACTAAGTTATTTAGTTCATGGACCCCTATTCACAAATTCATAACTTGAGATCCAAGCCTCTTTTGGGAAAACTTTGTGAATAAAAGTTGTATATTTCATGGAGGATTACAAATTTCATGTTGGAAGTTTCCTTTTAATCCAATCGCATCATGGTGAAAAAGTTGTGGAAAGTTGGGAAAAATAAGAAATTTTCCATACTTAGAAAAATTCTAAGTTATGAAAAATTTCAAATTAAAACCCTAATTTGCAATTTTAGGTTTCTTGGTCAACAAGTTTAACATTTTGACATATCTTGATGAATTATGACCCTTGGCACTTGATTTTGACTAAAAAGTCAAAGTTTGACTTTTCAGTGCACAGTTGACTTTTGATCAGTTGATTGCAAAATTCATCTGTCAATCCTATGCATTTGAGATTTTTTGAACTATGTGATTAGGTAAATATGATGATATTGAGTCCTTTAAATCATGCTTGAACCCAATTGATCATTGGCTAGGTTAAAAATCAGAAATTGCCCTTTCTCAGTCAAAACCCTAATTTTGACCATTTTGCCCTTTTGATGATTTGATCAAATTTCTTGAGGAGTTGTGATCCAAACTTGACCAAATGGTTCATATGAGTCTAAAATGTTGTTGTGGATCAAAATTTATGAAGTTTGACTGTAAATTGGCCATGGTTGACTTTTTCCCCAATACAGCTGATTTTTAGGTCAACTGTCCAATTGACTGAGCAAAAATGTGATTCAAGGCTTGAAACTTGTTATGAGCAATCTTAGGGGTCCAAGATGGTGCATGAAAGTCAAATGAAGCCTTGATGGTCCAAAAATCCTTGTGCAAACTCAAACCCTAATTTTGGGTTATCAGTGCAAGATGTTGTCTTGAGCTGACCAAACCTTAATCCTGTCTTGATTCAAAGAAGTCTTGTGAGAAAATTTTTGATAAATGAGAGGGAAAATTTTGGGTTACAACAGCTACCCCTGTTCAATCTTCTTGAACCTGAAGATTTAGATTGGCATGTTCTTCGTTCGTGACTCGAAGGTAAAAGATGATTGGACACTAGAGTGACCGTAAATTTGCACTCGTCAAAGTGTAGCTGAGGGGATGGGCTTAAAGATGCCATTTGGAGAGGTGATAAAATATTGTTGGAGATGGGCTTAAAGATGCCATCCAAGAATGTTTGTTGAATTGTAAGTTGTAAGCCAAAAGAATAAGTATCTGAATGGTGTCTGTATCTGGAACGTATCTGAACTGTATCTGGAGACTGAATCTGAATGAGCAATGGAATAACGTCCGTGTCTGGAGCGTCTCCGAGCTGTATCCGAATAAGCGACATAATGGCATCCGTATCTGGAGCATATCTAAGCTAGGGAAAATCAGAATAAGTGACAGAATGGCAACCGTGTCTGGAGCGTATCTGTATTGGGGAAAATCAGAATAAGTGATAGAATGGAAACAGTGTCTGGAGCGTATATGTATTAGGGAAAATCATAATAAGTGACAGAATGACAACCGTGTCTGGAGCGTATCTGTATTGGGGAAAATCAGAATAAGTGACAGAATGGCAACCGTGTCTGGAACGTATCTGTATTGGGGAAAATCAGAATAAGTGACAGAATGGCAATTGTGTCTGGAGCGTATATAAACTTGAACATCCGAATGAGTGACAGAATGACTTCCGTGTCCGGAGTGTATCTGGTCTAGAATCTGAATAAGTGACAGAATGACTTCAGTGTCTGGAGTGTATCTGGACTTGAAATTGAATAAGTGACAAAATGAATTATGTGTCTGGAGTGTATATGTACTGTATCTGTGATCTGAGTCTGAATAAAGGCCAGAATGGCATCCGTGTCTGGAGCGTATCTGAACTGGAATCTTGATTTGAGATCTGAATGAGTAACAGAATGACTTCCGTGTCTGGAGTGTATCCGTACTGTATCTGCAATCTTTGAACATTGTTAATGATAGCTGTTAATCTTATCCTGAAAAGGGTAAAAATGTTAGCTGAAACACAAAGTTATGTTGCATGAGATGTATGATGAAATATATGTGCTTTAGCAATGTTTATGATATATGAATGTAATGTATGTGCATGTAAGCTGATTTGCTGTATTGTTGAGGAAAATAAATCCTTGACAGCTGGGGATAATAAAACCCTTGACTGCTACCGGGGAAAATAAATCCTTGACTGCTGAGGATAAGAAATCCTAGGCGACTGTTGGGGATTAAAAATCCTTGATAACTGTTGGGAATTACAAATCCTTGGTGACTGTAGGGGATTAAAAATCCTTGACAACTGTTGGGAATTAAAAATCCTTGGTGACTTCTATGGGGATGTAAGGATCCTTCATGTCTTGAAGTTGGAGTATTAACAAAAATTCTGTTGCGAGCAATGCCCTATACTGTTTGAGAAATCTGTTTGGGAAATCGAGAGAACTTTGACGACTTCTACTGGGGGTTACACAATGGGAACCCTTGTCCCACTGGGGAATTGAGAAAACTTTGATGACTTCTGCGGGGAATTAGGAAGGAGAATCTTCATTCTGTTGAGAAGCAGTGAAAACTTTGGCGACTTCACTAGGGAATTAAGAATGAGAATCTTCATTCTGTTGAAAAATAAAAACTCTGGGGGAGAAGGCTTATTGCTGAGGAGCAAGTTCAGGAGTTTTCGGTCGTCTGCCACTCTACTGGGGATTTATCCTAGGTTGGGGAAAGACAAGATTTAACTATTATCTGATTGATTTCCAGGCTTGCTGGGGAAATTGGATTGACTGAAAGGTTTCCGCTGGGGATTGATAGTTAGAAATTTTGGCTCCGCTGGGGATTGGGAGTTTGAAGTTTTAACTTTGATGGGAATTAAGGTTTGAAATTTTAGTTCCACTGGGGATCTAGATGATGTAATGTAGGGATTGATCATGGAATAGCCTAAAGACGTTTTCCTATCCTTTTAACCTGTCAGTAATTGTTCTTTTCCACTTTGTTTATTTGTAAACAGTAATTATGTTCAAATGCATATGTTCATTAATGAATCATTGGACGTTTTTGCAAATAAAAACACAAGTGTAAAGAAAAAGGCAAATAGTTTTCTGTACTTTGAAAGAGGTATCTTTGTATTTACTTTGAATAAGTGTTTTGTACAAAGGAGACAGACATCCTAGTAAGAGGATGGTGTCATAAAAGTAAGAAAAATGTAGACAAAGAAAGATAGCTATGTGTAAAAAACCCCATGGGGTTCCCATTCCGCTATAGCCTTCGTAACTCTGAATATCTTGTCTATCCGTTGCTTTGTCCGAAGATGATTGAATTGATCAGAAGCTCCAGGTTTGTCAGTGAAGAGATTGTCCTTAAAGTGATCCGACGAGACATAGTCATACGCTTTAATCCCCTAACTTTTGCCTGGACCTCCCTTTCGGGTTTTCGATCCACCAGGAGACCCTTTTTTGCCCAAATCGCCCTTTCGGGTTTTCAACTTGCCGGGTGTACAATTTTTTTATAATTATTATCCCTAATTTTTGCCCGAACCTTTTTGGTTCTCCTGGATGCCCTTGTTTTTCCTAGGTGTGTCAACCTAGAGGGTCATTTATGCGTAGTATCTTTTGACTATGTTTGCATTCGCAGGGTGTGGCAAGTCATCACCGTCCATGGTGGTTAAGATCATCGCCCCACCAGAAAAGATGTTTTTGATTACAAATAGTCCTTCATAGGTAGGAGTCCATTTGCCCCTGGGATCACTTTATGGCAAGATAATGCGCTTGATCACTATATCCCCGACTTGATATGTCTGGTGTCTTACTTTCTTGTTGAAAGCCTTGATCATCCGTTTTTGATACGTCTGACCGTGGCAAACAGCAGTAAGTCTCTTCTCGTCAATTAAGTTCAACTGATCAAGCCGGGTTTGGATCCAATTGTCTTTACTCAAACCAGCATCTTTCATGATTCTCAAAGAGAGAATCTGAACCTCGATAGGTAAAACAGCCTCCATGCCATATACCAAGGAATAGGGTGTTGCCCCAGTTGATGTGCGTGCCGTGGTACGGTACCCGTGAAGAGAAAACGGTAACATTTCATGCCAGTCCTTGTAGGTGACTGTCATCTTTTGTATGATCTACTTAATATTTTTGTTAGCAGCTTCGACTGCACCATTCATCTTTGGCTGATAGGGAGATGAATTGTGATGTTGAATCTTGAACTGCTCGCACAGGGTGGTGATCATAGTATTGTTAAGGTTTGTACCATTATCAGTGATGATCCTTTCGGGGATACCGTACCGATAGATAAGGTTATACTTAATGAAGCGGGAAACAACATTCTTAGTAACGGATGCGAAGGACACTGCTTCGACCCACTTGGTGAAATAGTCAATGGCCACCAAAATGAAGCGGTGTCCATTGGATGTTGTAGGCTTGATCTCTCCAATCATGTCGATTCCCCACATAACGAAGGGCCAAGGAGCTGTTAAGACATTTAGAGGAACTGGGGGCACGTGCACCTTGTCTGCATAAATTTGACATTTATGGCATGTTCGGGAATGTTGATAGCAGTCAGCTTCCATGGTAGACCAGTAATAGCCTGCCTGTAGAATCTTCTTAGCCATCGTATGCCCACTAGAGTGAGTGCCAAAGGCACCTTCATGCAATTCAGCCATGATCTTTTCAGATTCGATCTTGTCCATACAATGGAGCAGAATAGAATCATGATTGCGCTTGTACAGGATGCCATTACTTAGGAAGAACTTTGCCTTGAACCTCCTTAAGAACTTTTTGTCATTGACTGAAGCTCCTTCTGGGTATTCCTGAGCCTCGAGATACCTTTTGACCTCATGAAACCACGGCTGGTCCACTACTTCTTCGGTATTAATCTCGTGGTAGTGTTCCGGTTCGTCCATCCGTTCAATGGTGATTTGGGGAGCCTCATTATCCCAGTTAAGTTTAAACATGGATGACATTGTAGCTAGAGCATCTGTTAGCTGATTTTCTTCTCGCGGGAAGTGCTCGAAGGTAATCTGCTCGAAATGTGGTAACAATGCCAAGACATGTTCTTTGTAAGGGATGAGGTTTGGATGCTTAGTATCCCACTCTCCTTTGATCTGACTGATGACCAAATTTGAGTACCCAAACACAATCAAAGATTTGATTCCCAAGTCTATGGCAGCCTTGAGTCCAAAGATACATGCCTCATACTCTGCCATGTTGTTCGTACAGTTGAAACAAAGTCTGGCGGTGAAAGGAGTATGGCAACCTTCTAGGGATATGAGTACCGCGCCGATACCGTTGCCAAGTGCATTGGAAGCCCCATCAAAGTACAGGGTCCATCGGGATCCTTGTTCAGGTCCGTCATATGGTCTGAAATCTTCAATGTTGTCCAATGTCATGATGTCTTCTTCGGGGAAGTCAAACTTCATGGATTGGTAATCTTCAACAGCTTGATGAGACAGATGGTCAGCTAGCACACTCCCCTTTATAGATTTTTGGGTCGTGTACTGTATGTCATATTCCGTCAGGATCATCTGCCATCTAGCTATTCTTCCAGACAAAGCAGGCTTCTCAAAGATGTACTTGATCAGATCCATCTTAGATATCAGCAAAGTGGTATGAGTCAAAATATACTGCCTTAGCCGGCGAGCAGCCCATACCAAAGCACAACAAGTTTTCTCGAGCAGTGAATATTTGGTTTCACAGTCGGTAAACTTTTTGCTAAGGTAATAAATGGCATGCTCTTTTCGGCCAGACTCGTCATGCTGCCCCAGTACGCACCCCATTGAGTTCTCCAAGACGGTCAGATACATGATTAGTGGTCTTCCCTCGACGGGTGGCATCAAGATATGAGGTTCTAGTAAATACTCCTTGATTTTATCGAAAGCAATTTGACAGTCATCATTCCATCGAACTACCTGATCTTTCTTCAACAGCTTGAAGATTGGTTCACAAGTAGATGTTAGGTGAGAAATGAACCTAGCAATGTAGTTTAGGCGTCCCAAGAAACCTCTGACCTCCTTCTCAGTGCGAGGAGTAGGCATTTCTTGTATAGCTTTGACTTTGGCAGGATCAACCTCAATGCCTTTGTTGCTGACAATGAAACCTAGAAGTTTACTGGACCGGACTCCGAATGTGCACTTGTTTGGGTTCAATCTGAGCTTGTACTCCTTCAACCTGACAAACAGCTTTTGCAAGTGATCAAGGTGTTCTTCTTCAGTTTGTGATCGGGCTATCATGTCATCTACGTAGACCACTATCTCATGATGTATCATGTCATGAAACAAAGCTACCATGGCACGTTGATAGGTTTCCCCGACATTCTTCAGTCCGAATGGCATCACTTTGTAGCAGAACGTACCCCACTGTGTGACAAATGTAGTTTTTTCCATGTCTTCAGGTGCCATTTTGATATGGTTATAGCCTGAGAATCCATCCATGAAAGAAAATACTTTGTGTTGAGCTGTGTTGTCAACCAGGATGTCGATGTGCGGAAGTGGAAAATCATCTTTAGGGCTGGCCCTGTTTAAGTCTCTGTAATCCATGCACATTCTCACTTTGTCGTCCTTCTTAGGCACGGGCACAATGTTAGCAACCCATTATGGATTGGAAGTAACAGCCAAAAATCCAGCATTAAACTGCTTCATAACTTCTGCTTTGATCTTCTCCGACATGTCAGGTCTCATGCGGCGGACTTTTTGTTTCACTGGTGAACAGTCTTCTCTGGTGGGTAGACGGTGTACCACAATGTCTGTATCGAGTCCCGGCATGTCTTCGTATGACCAGACAAAGATCTCAACATAGTCATGCAATAGCTGAATTAGGCGCTCCTTGGCACTCGGCTCTAGATTGGAACCTATCTTGATTTCCTTTTTATCATCCTCAGTTCCCAAGTTGATTGTATCCAACTGCTCCTCATGAGGCTGAATTGCTCTTTCCTCTTGCTGTAGTAATCTGGCCAATTCCTCTGGCACCTCACAATCTTCCTCACCTTCGTATTCGACTTGGTAGATCAGATCTTCAGAGTCACTGAAGGCTATAGCAGTATCGTTACCCACGGTTCCGGAATGGAAGGGTACCTGCATTTGTGAGTGTGGGTGTGTGTAAGGGATAGCCATCTTAAAACAACAAAATGTAAAAGAAAGACAATGAGCACAAAGGTTTAAATATGAAAAGCGTCCATGATTCATTAAAATGACATATGAAAATGAAATAAGAACCCTTACAAATGGACCTATGTGCCTCGGGTAAGACACAAGGTTGAAAAAGTACAAATTGTTTGTGAATTATTACAGATCCAACATAAATGGAAAAGATAAATTACCGCGGTATGAAAGTAATCGGAACAAATTCTTTTGCTTCCCAGTTGCACAGTCCTCCGCCGACAGTCGGAAATATCTAGTCTTCCAGGATGCCCTCTTCTTCACTGTCCTCTAGTGCATTAACCCCTTGGTGGCTGATCTTCACAGGTGGCCCTCCGGCACGGGAGCGGCGCACAACCTTCTGAGCGGTCGAAGTAAACCCCAAGCCAAATTTGTATGATTTGTAGGGAAAGTATGGGAGCTGACCCCAGATGGTGGATCCCCCTTCTTCCACTACTGCCCTAGAATCCTTTAAAGATGACATCCGAGGTGGTGGTCTTGTGATCACAGGAGTTGAGGACACCGCCTTGGTTGCCGCTATTTCTTCAGAGACTTCTTCAAAATGTTGGAAATGGGTCTCTATGAATTCGCCATCTAACTCCACATAACAGAAGGAATTCAGATGACTAATCATATATTCCTCTTCCCCATGGACAGATATAATCTTCCCTTGGACGGGGTACTTCAGCATCTGGTGCAAGGTTGAGGTGACAGCTCCGGCATTGTGGATCCAGGGGCGTCCTAACAGACATGAATAAGAAGGACGGATGTCCATCACATAGAATGTCGAGTTGAAAACCTGAGTTCCTACCTTGATTGGGATGTCCACTTCCCCATGGACCATCCTCTTAGATCCATCAAAAGCTCTGACCACTATGTTGTTGGGTTTTAAAGTCAGCCCCTCACAATCCAATCTATCCAGGGCTTTTTTTGGTAAGACGTTCAGGGATGACCCAGTATCATCCAAGACATGAGCTAGGGTTGTTCCTCTGCACTCCACTGAGACATGTAGTGCCTCATTGTGTTTTCTCCCTCGGGGCGTCAAGTCAGCACCGGAGAAACCCAGGCCATTGTCAGATGTTAAACTGGCCACACACTCTTGGAATTAATCCGCAGACGTCTCTTGCGTCACGTGCGCTGTCTTCAGAAACTTTACCAAAGCTTTAGCATGTGCCTCAAAGCACAGCAACAGGGCTAACATAGAGATTTTGGAGGGGGTCTGCCCCAGTTGTTCCACCACATCATAATCACTTTTCTTAATTATCCTCAGGATTTCTTCCATCTCCTTATTGGATGTCTCAGGAATAACTAGTGACTGAGCCTTCGTCAGGACAGGCTCCTCTTGAACATTCTTTCCTTTATTCTCGGCAGCGGAAGTAGGGATAGGAATTGCATTGTCATTGTTGGCGGGTACACTTGTAGGTACAATCAGAGGGGTAATCTTCGGGGTGGCCACGGGTCCAAAGACTGCAGTTGGAGGAGCAATCTCTGGAGAAAAGATTCTTCCACTATGAGTAACCTTGCTTGTTCTGACAATGTTACTAATGTCAGGATTATCCTCTTCGTAGCTTTCTTCTTCAGTAGTCTGCTCAATCTGTTTGACACCATGGTAGTAGATTTCTCCACCGTAGTTCCATGGTACCATTTTATCGGATTTGTATGGGGCTGGCCCGGGCATTGTTATCTTCAATGGAGTAGTCATATGAGCAGATGTAATCCTAACGGGTTTTTAGGAACCCTGGAAGGATTGGCGTATATGGTTATTATTGAAAGTTCTGGAACTGGAATGGGTGAAATAGGAGCTTTCTCAAACAAAATTCCTTGTTATCAATCAATTGTTGGATTCCTTTCTTCAACAGAGGATAGTCAAAAGATGAGGACAGACAAACATGGAAATCTTTGTCACAACCTGGGAAGACGCCAACTTTTAACAAATACAACTTGATGGTTAGGAGAGAAGTTAACAGTTCATCCACCGTAGAAACAAACAGATCTTCTTCCACGACATTGGCATTATGTCCATGCCTAGGCATTGGAGCGAAGATAACATTCGGCTTTTCAGGAGCTTCAAATTCAACTTCCTTTGCGTCAATCAGATCTTAAATCTTATTCTTCAGAGCCCAACAGTTGTTGGTGTCGTACCCTGGACTTTCTGAATGGTACGCGCATCTGGCGTTGGGATGGTAATGTGGAGAAGCAGTATTAGGATTTTTAGGGGCCTATTTTAGCATGACCAAATTCATCTTAAAGAGATATGGTAGAACTTGAGCAGGAGTCATGTTTATCTTGGTGAATTGCCTTACAGGCCTTTCCACCCTTTGTTGGTTATTTCTCGGCTGATCATTTCTCGGCTGGTCTGAGGAAAACTTTTGAGTCATAACGGCCCTCACTGTTGGTCGTCGCTCGGTTCTTCCCTGATTTCTCTGTGCATAGACAGAAGAAACTTCCTTCTTTCCAGTGAAGGGCTTTTTTGTAACGACAGAGGTAGATGCGTCCTTCTAAATTTTCCCGCTTCTTATACCGGCTTCCACCCTCTCGCCAGTTAAAATTAATTCAGTGAAACCTGCAGAGGAGCTTCCAATCAGGTGATTAAAGAAAGGTCCTGACAGAGTTCCCAAGAACATGTCCACTAGCTGCCTTTCAGATAAAGGTGGTTGCACCCTTCCGGCTAAATCCCTCCACTTTTGGGCGTAGTCTTTGAAGCCCTCATTGGTAGTCATAGCCATACTCTGCGGCTGAGTACGGGTTGGCGCCAAGTCAGTGTTGTATTGATACTGTTTATAGAAGGCGTCTACCAAGTATTCCTAATTATGGACATCTGCTCTCTCCAACTGGTAGAACCAATCAAGCTGCGTTCCTGATAAACTGTCCTGGAAAAAGTGGACCCATAAGTCTTTGTCAGAAGAATGTGGTTGAATCTTCCTGACATAGGATCTGAGGTGCATATTTGGGAAAGACACCCCATCATACTTAGCAAATAGTGGCACTTTAAACTTAGGAGGGATTACAATTCCAGAAACCAACCCTAACTCCCCAGAATCCAGCCCCGGTACTCTCTGTATCTCCATAGCAGCTAGACGCTCTTCCAGGTTTTTGTATTTGTCACCGGCCGGAGGGTATTGCTGTTCAGAGTAGCCCTCTTCCTCCTCTTCTTCTGCTTTAGAATCTGATGGCACCGCCGTTCCTTTTCCTTTTCCTTCCCCCTCTTTAGATGTTGATGGGAATTCCAAGGTCCGTCTGGCTTGTCCTTCAAACCTTCTGCCCATGATAACCACACCGACTCACTTCTTCTTCTTTTTCTCTTTCTCTTTCTCTAGCAAAGTATTGAGCTCCTCCTGCCCCTTGGCTAAGGTCAAGAGTAGCTGTTGAAATTGGGAATTCTGAGCTTGTAAGTCTTTGACCGTTTGTTCAATATCCATCTTGCTGAAAGAAACAGTAGAGAGATGAGGAAACTTGGTGTGAAGACCTGCTTATGCATATGATGAATGATATGTATTCATGTAATGCTTTCAAGGATTCAAAAATTCAAATTTGTTTTAAACAAAAAAGAAACACACGTCATATTAATAAGATAGAATTGTTAGTACATCAATGCCCCTTGGGCAAAATAATACAAAATTCTAAGGTAAAAAGACGTTGCGCATCCTCTTTGGTGCAATGTAGGTGTTAAGAGTCTGCTCTTCGTGAAGTAACCGAGTGAGTTCTAAAACCTTCTTCTCGCTTGCGTAGAATTGGGCTTCGAAAGTATCACGCTCTCTGTTGTACCCCAAAATTTGCCCTCCCATATTCCTCAAGACATGTCAAGAATAATCTTCAAGTTGCTCAAGTTGGCTCAAGGGTTGGACAGTCAAATCACCTCCTAAGGCAGTCAAGTCAAAGTTAGGGTTTTGTGTTGCACCAAAGTCCTTACATCCAAATGGCCTCAAATGCTTCCCAATGTCTTAATATGTTCTTAAGTTCATCCATGACAAATTTCAAGCCTTGCAGAGAAACTTTGGTAAATCAATTGCTCAAGAGACCCAAAAATCGACTGTGCTAGGGCAAAAGTCAACTGTGACCTAAATACAGTCAAACCTCCAGATTTTTTGTCAAAATTATCATTTTTAAGGATAATTCATCATTTAATCAAGGGTTGATCATGATTCATCAAGGATTGCTCAAAATTCATCAAGATTCAAAAGTTGCTAAATTAGGGTTTTGTAGGAAAAGTCAACTCAAATTTGACCAAGCATAACTTTCTCATACTTTATGAGAAATGACCCATCCAAATCTCATTTTAAAGAGGATGCAATTTCCTACAATCCATATTCATACCCCAAGATCAGAAAATGTACTCACAAGAAGTTACAAATTTGGACATTATAGGTCATTTTTGAAAGTCAACAAAAACACCTTTTTTGCCAAAGCTTATAACTTGAGCATGGAACATCAAAATGATATGATACCAAAAGGGATGATTATAGGACATCTAAAGGTTTCTAAAATGTCCAATAACACCTCCAAAAGTTCAAAATTGAAGAAGTTATGCATTGTTGAAGTTGGGCATTTTTCTAAAATTGCCAAAAGTCAACTATCCTCAAAACTCCAATTTTTGACAAAAGGGCCCACTTTTTTCCAGTTGATTCAGTCTTGTCATGCCACACACGTGTCCCATCCTTAATTTCATGACCAAACATTTATTTTTCTATTTTATTTCATTTTTATTGATTTAATTCATTATTAATCAATATTAAATCAAATAAAATCCAAAAATTGATGTAAATGGATCTTTGTGATTTGTACAGCTTGCAAATATCATGTGACAACCAACCAACTAATGCCAAGGCTCAAACATGCACAAAATCTCAGATTTGGCCATATTTGGAAAGCTTTTCAATGGTGATAAAATCAAATCTCAAAACCTTGATTGCACATGGATTAAAGCCCAACTCTTGACCTAATTCACTTCCAATATACATACACAAGCCACACAAACCTAATTCACGACCTAAGCTCTGTTAAAAACGGCCATACCAAAACTGAAAAAAGGGTGAAAAAGAGAGAAATCGAATTCTTGGTTAGAGCTTGTTTCAATCAAAAAACTCAACGTATAGTGCTTGACTGCCATCCCCTGAAGCGATTGGAATAAGAACCAGGCCTGTTCATCACCTACATCTCACTGTAAGTCGTCGCGAACTGACCTCTGAACATGGAGTCCAAATCTCCAGTTCTTGCACTTTTCCTTCAAAATATTGGCATATTCATGTCTGTTATTTGATTTAGAACATTTTTGCATTATTAGATTTCATTATTGGACCCTGTATCATGATGCTCGAACCTAGTGTTCATGTTCTTGTGTTTTAGGCGTTTTTTCTATAGGAGAAATCAAGGTGAATGGTGGTTACAGGGATGATGAGGAGACAGAGACGAACGTGTCTGTAATCTTGGATAGCGTTTTCATGGCCTGGAGACAATTTTTGAAACGTCCTACGAAACTTCCTGCGGATACAAATCCACAGGTAAATAACCAGGAACTTGTGGAAGAAGACGACCACACGTCTTCTCCTTATTGGCTGATTCAAATCAGCGCGCCACTTTTTTTATTTTTCCGGCATAGTCGTTTTGTTCCAAATATATTATTGTGTGTTTATTATACTAATAACTATCAAGCGTTGGTGGAGTGGTTGGGACACTGGACAATGAGCAACGGGACCTGGCTTCGAATCCCAGGTCCCCCTAATATTTGTTGTAATTTTCCCCAGGTTATTCCATGCAACGCTCAAAGCAGGGCTCACCATATGCCTCCATCCAGATGCTAGCCAGGTGTTCCAGATCAAATCCAGAGGCCAGAAATTGATGGTTCATGGTACATCCTGGTCAACATACGCGTGGACAATCTGAAAAGTCAAGCAGGCTGAACATTAATGGGCCTGGGAATTGCCAAATTCACCACAAAGTTGGGCCCAACACCCCCCTATGAGTTTATTTCTTTTCCCCTTTTTATTTTTCTCTCATTTAATTATTTTTTATAATTATTATTTATATCACTAAGAAATTAATATTTTTTCTATAATAAAATCAGAAAACCATAAAATATTATTTTTTTATTAAATTCATCACTTGTTATTTTTTGTAAATAAATATTAACCAATTAATTTAGTTTCTAATTAGGCATAATTTTAATATTTTTTGCAATAAATTAAAATTAATTAGAATTAGGTTTTTAATATATTTAATCATTTTATTTTTTATTTCCTTAAACATTCAAAAACCCAAAAAATATCTTTTTTCATTTAATTAATTAATTAACTTAGGTTTAAATTCATTTAGTTCAAAATAACAAAAAAATCTCTTTCTTTCCCACAAAAAGGGTCAAAACCCTAAAACTCTCCGATTCAATTTTGCTCGCGCGTATTATTTTTTGATTCATATTCCATATAATTGTAACTGCTCTAAGGATGTAATAGTTTTAACTTAGGACCTTTTACCGCTTTTATTTACTTTTCCGCATTTACTTTTCAAGGGTTTGTTTTTGGCGATGTAAATACCCGACGCCTTGTAATAGCTTAGTTTTATTTTCCGCAACCATTAACTGCTAGATGTATGAATAATAGGCTATGCATGACAAGATCTATCTTAACTTAAAATCAACCGTAGCTCACCATAACATGTACAAAGATAACATAACTGAAAATTGACACATTTGCAAATGCCACTCCTAGGGTACGCCTCACTTGGTTGCCTCGAATGTGGTCATTGAGTATAGGATGTTTTAGAGGTCGCCCTCCTGTCCAAAGATCAAAGTTGCCTCGAAACGGTTGCCTCGGATAAAATGATCTAAGACATTAGGGTTATCGCTAAGGCGTCCTAACATTGCTTTAGTGACCACATGTCCCTTAATCGAATTGACCCGAAAACTCCAACGACGGTGCTACCTACTCCTCAATAGTGGGATAGCATTGTCTAAAGGGACATTTACACAGTTTAATTCCTTTTGAGTAGGTAGAGGTTCTTAGGTACTTGCTCTTTCAAAACAAAACAAATTTTTCGCACTTACACTTTTCAAACAAAGTTTTCAACAACACTTCATACACTCTTGAGAACAGAAACAAGAGTTAAATCGAAGTTTTTCAAACAAAAACCTTTTTTCAAAACCCACAAACACAATAAAAGCAAAACTTTTGAAAACACAATGAGCAAGTACCTAAGAGCCCGTGGATAACCACGGATAGAAAGGGTGCTAACACCTTCCCTTTCTATAATCTACGTCCCGAACCCGAGAAACATCTCGAAAAGGAATTTTTCTGTGCTTTTTGTCCTTTCCTTGTTGGATAAAATAAAAGACGGTGGCGACTCTTGCTTACCGCGACATTCTGCGAAAACAAATGCAAACGCGAACCAGCATTCCAAAACAGTCAGTTCTATTTCCACCGATCACAGAACTGGCGACTCTGCTTGGGATATCTTAATAAATAAGTGAGGTGTACCTTAGGATTAGATCACTTGTGTTTTCAATTGTATGCTTTGTATGCTTTAAATTTCGTGGGTTTGTATCGGAGTTCTATAGATCCTAACCCGGATCTGGGGATACCCTTTAGAAGTAGCAACAATCTGTGAGGGAACTGTGCGGGGTATACCGACATGGTTGAAGCAGTAGCTACATTGATGTGGCACTTTGGTGAGTACCGGTAACCCTTGAGTCAAGTCAAGGAGAGTACGGGGCCGCCGCGTGGTGTCGTGAAGCATCAACTGACCTTAGAACCTTACTTGACCATCTTGGCCTTTTTAGGGGTAGTGAGATGACCGACTTTGGTGCAGTCTGAAGTTGGTAGATACTCGATACTACACTCATTGAGGGTTATTTTCTTGGAATATTTTGGTCGCCAGTTAAGTGGCTAAATCAAAACAATGAATATAGAAAACAATCCAATGATATTGAGTTCCTTAGAACCCGGTTACTATTTATAGGACAGATTTTGAGCCAACTAACTTCAAGAGGGTACTTACCTACGAACCCCATGCAAGCTTAAACCTAAGGACTTGTTTGCTTTGTGTGAATATGACTGTCTGTATATACACTTGCTTACTGTTGCATACATGTACATAACATCATAAAGCATCATATGCATCTGCTAACCATTTCAAGGGTTTGGATCTTCATCTTTGTTCTTGTTTTGTAGGACATGGAGTCTCTCCACAAGAAAACAATTCAGGTCAACCTTGTAAGGATCCCTCCTCAACTCAAGGAGCTTACATCCAGGATTCCCGAGAACTCTCTCTTCAGTGAAAGACATGGTAGACTCCTCAGCTTGGTCAACACCAACATTGAAGAAGACATGATAAAAGTTCTCTTCCAGTTCTTTGACCCCCTACACCACTGTTTTACATTCCCTGATTATCAATTGGTGCCTACTTTGGAGGAGTTTTCTCAACTTCTGAGAATTCCTATTCTTAGTCAACTACCCTACAATGGTACGGAAAAGGAACCAAAACTTGAAGATGTTGCTCAAGCCTTACGTTGGCAACCATCTGACATCAAGGGGCATTGGGAAATCAGAAGTGGTATCAAGGGATTCTTGGCAAAGTTTCTGTTTGAGAAGGCACAAGAATGTTGGAATTCTCTTGATCTACAAGCCTTTCAAGAGATTGTGGCACTCCTTATCTATGGGTTGGTGTTGTTCCCAAACCCTGATCAACTTATAGATGTGAATGCTGTCAAGATTTTTATGTCCAGGAATCCCATACCTACATTGCTTGGGGACATCCTCCACTCATTTTACACACGAACAATGAGAAAAAGAGGTGTTCTCATGTGCTGTACTCCTCTCCTGGCAAAGTGGTTTATTTCTCACCTTCCACAATCAATTTTGAAGAATAAGCAGGGTTTAAGGTGGTCACAACGATTGATGACCCTCACACATTCTGATGTACATTGGTGTTCTCGATCCAGAGAAAATGTCACTATCATTGATCGTTGCGGAGAATTTCCTAATGTTCCTTTACTTGGAATTAGAGGAGGCATTACCTACAACCCCTGTCTGGCTTTGAGACAATTTGGATATGCTCGGAGGGATGGCCCTCATGACATGCTGATTCCTGACATAGTTTTTGACTTCGACAATGATGCGCAAGGACTCCGACAAAGGTTCATCAGAGCTTGGAGGATGCCTAACAAGGTAGATAGTAAGACACTGGGGGCACAAGAATTCCATCCCCCTTGACCCTTACCTCGAGTGGGTACGAACCCGCTCCCAGAATCTTATGATGCCATATCCTCACATTCTCCCCGTGATCAAAGAGCCTGTTATGGAAGGAGAGATTCCATACACCATTCTACATCCTGACATGCCAACCTCATGGGAAGAAATGCAAAAGAGTTGGATCCAACTCAAGGAAGAACGGAATGCTTTTGAAGCCAGCTTACATGCCAGTGAGAAGAAGGTTTTGGAGCTCACCTGCCGACTTCACGAGGAAGAGACCCTCAACACTTACATCTCTCCAAAAAGGATGCGCAATGCCTTTTTACATTAAGTATTTTGTAATATTTCGCCCATGAGGCACTGATGTACTAAACAAATTACTTCTTAATATGACGTGTATTCTTTTTTTTGTCTGTAACGAATTTGAATTTTTGAATCCTTGAATGCATTACATAAATAGCATACCATTCATCATATGCATAACAGGTACCCTTTTTACAAGTCACTTATCTTCTTCGCTGTTTATTTCAGCAATCATCATGTCTACTGAACCTTCCACTGAGCAAGCTATCAAGGCCCTCCAGGCCCAGAATGCCCAATTTCAAGAGTTGGTTATGAGTCTAGCTAAGGGTCAGCAGGACTTGAAGACCCTGATTCTGAAAGAGAGGAAGAAGAAGAAGAAGAGGACCGTCCCGTTCAACACCGGACGCAGGTTTGGAAACGGGCTGCAAAATGAAGTTGAGCTAACCACCTCATATGGAGGGAAGGATAGCCCACAAGAAAGGAAGGCTCCTAGCCCTGAAGTCTCCGACAATGAGACGGACTATGATGAAGAACAGTATCCTCCTGCTGAGGATAAGTACAAACAGCTGGAAGACCGTTTGAGCGCTGTGGAAATACAGAAGGTGCCCGGTCTGGACTTCATAGATCTGGGTTTATCATCTGGGGTGGTGATTCCCCATAAGTTTAAGGCACCTGCCTTTGCCAAGTATGACGGAGCTTCCTGTCCAAAGTTGCACCTCCGGTCATATGTGAGGAGGATCCAACCTTACACTGCTGATAAGAACTTATGGATCCACTTCTTTCAAGACAGTCTTTCAGGGACTCAGCTTGAGTGGTTCTATCAGTTGGATGGAGCCAGTATCCGTAGCTGGGAGGATTTGGCTACTGCGTTCTATAGGCAGTACCAGTATAACTCCGACCTCGCTCCTACGCGTACCTAACTCCAGGGTATGTCAATGGGGACGAGTGAGGGATTTAAAGAATATGCTAAAAAATGGAGAGATCTTGCCGGAAGGGTGCAGCCAACTTTAACTGATCGTGAACTGGTTGATATGTTTTTGGGGACCCTGTCTGGTCCATTCTTTAACCATTTGATTGGAAACTCTTCAGCCGGATTTACAGACCTTATCTTGACTGGTGAGAGGATTGAAGCTGGCATCAAAAGTGGGAAGATTCAAGAAGCCACACCTTCTGATGCTCAGAAAAAGCCTTACAGTGGGAAGAAAGAGTCCAATGCTGTGTACAGTCAAAAGAGTCATCGTGACCAACACGTAGGGGCAGTCTTGATCTCTGGTTCTGCATCACACTGACAACAGCAAAAGGGAAATCAACGAAGGCCAGACGAGCCTAGAAGACAGTTCACCAACATCAACATGCCATTGTCACAAGCATTTCAACACATGTTGAAGATGAATCTGATTACGGTGATAAACCCTCATCCGAACCCTAAGACTTCTTCTCCTAACTACAACCCAGATGCAAGGTGTGCTTATCATTTCGGTAGCCTGGGGCACGATACTAACGACTGTTGGGCGCTGAAATACAAGATTCAGAATATGATTGACGCTAAGGAGATCGAATTCGAGCCTCCTGAGACTCCCAATGTGATCACTGCTCCCTTGCCAAAACATGGCTAGGATTGAAAGCACTTTTGTTCATTTGAATTCTGAAGTTGTATTTTTCTCTGCTTATTCAAACAATTATCATGTCAAACTCTTTTATTTCATTAATGCATTACACGTGTCTGTTTTGAATTAATTGTTTTCACTATGCTTAAAATTGCTTCATATTTCCTTTTTGTGATGTTCAAACTCTCGATTAAAAAAATTCTAAGCCTTTTGAGGGAGGATGACAAAAACGATACCACGATCTTTACAATATGCTTTTGAATAGACCCTGCTGATGAGGTACAGGCATTGTTTCAAATCCTAAACACTGGAGTTATAAGGAAGATAATCCCTAGTCAACCCCTTTGAACTAAAGAAGTTGGAGTTTTTCTTTTCACAAATTAAAACCCTTAATCACAATCCGGGGCAGGGTAGTTTTCTCAGTTGATCCAGGTGCACAATGAATGGCATCAAAGAAGTCCTTCCGAGACAAAAAGACAGTGATGGTTCCCTATAATCGTCAGGACAGGCAATCGTTATCTTTCAAAACAAAAGCCCAATAAGTCAAAACCTATGAAGGAGACTTACAAAACTGGGGCATCCCGCTGACTGTAATCATAAAAGAAACAGTTCAGGCAAAAAGACAAGGATAACGTAATCAAAAAGAAAGAGGTCTTACAAACTCTTATAAAAATGACTGCCTGTTCAAAATAAATTGTCAATATCCGAACCATCACTGGAATATCAGAGAAAAGATTCAAACAAGATCTAATGCACGATTAGCTGAGTTTAGGATCGAAGAACATCACGAAGAACGGGTGGGTACAAATAAAATTTGAGCCTTTATCCTTTGTTTCTTAAACCGTGAACCAAGCCACGTTATAACCCTTAAAAGTCCTAGCTGAAGCATGGGTTAGTTCGAAAGCATACTGTTACAAAGGTATCCTGACTCCTGTAGGGCTCGCAGTAAAATCCTGAGTTGACATCACATTTTACAAAAATTCACTTGTTTTATTGAAAACTGCATTTTCAAAAAACATCAAGACAGACATAAGCTTTGCATTCTTAAAATAACATTGTTTGCATATGGCTATTTGTTCAAACAGCAGAGAAATTCGCATGACGAATATCTGGTGAACAAAAACCTTTTCAATAAAAAGGGCCATCTCAAGTGGAAGAAACACTTCCAACCAAGGGGCAGACGTAATCATTGTCCATCATCTGGGGCAGTCAAGTCAAGATTCAAGGAATCTCTCAAGATGCCAAATAGCCAGGGGCAGATCTCCATCTGAATCACTTGAGGCATTGGACATGAATTCCAGCGACGAATCTTGCACGATCAAACATCTTCTGGTAGTATGGCAACACAACACTACTGACAGTGACTACTCCTTACGCTCTGAGAACGTAGACATGGTCAAAAAAATACTACGCATAATCAAAGACCCGCTAGGTCGACTGGCCTAGGCAAAAATAAGGGCTTCCCAGCGAACCAAAAGGGTTCGGGCAAAAATGAGGGATGAAAATGAAAAAATCTGTACACCTGACAAGTCGAAAACCTGAAAAGGCGGCTTGGGCAAAAAGGGGTATCCCGATGGACTGAAAACCCGAAAGGGCGGTCCAGGAAAAAATTAGGGATCAAAGCGTATGATTATGTCCCGTCATCTCGTCACTTTCCTACCAGAAGAGGATTTGTCAATCGCCAGTTACCAAGCACCTCATAGGCATTCTTCTCCCGCAGAAACTGGGGCAATAAGAATTGTCCGAACTGTACAGTCGCTCTGTCCACCAGGTACCAAGGTAGATTCAGTTGAAGAGTATGACCAAGATACCTTCACTCCCCGCAGAGTAAGACAGTAATGGAAGCTCTCCCCACTGAGACCTGCAACCATGGACGAATCAACAATACTCTCCCCCAAGCAGAGTTAGTCTACCGTCAGTCCCGAAAAAGCTCGGTATTCCCAGAAGGTCTTAATATTCCTCAGCGGAGTATAAAGATATTCCCCAGCAAGTGTAAAGAGCATCCCCGGTAGTCTTAATATTCCTCAACGAAATATAAGAATGTTCCCCGACGGAATACAAGATACCCCCAGTGGAGCCATTTCCCCAGTGCAGTCTAAAAAAGTTTCCCCAATAGAGAATTGAATCATCTTACCCAGTAGATTCTGGAAGCTTGTCCCCTGCAGAATACAAATACATCTCCTCAGCCAAATTCAGAGGTTATCCCAACAAGAGTCTAACTGGGTTATCCTCAGCAAGTTGCAACTGAAAGATCATCTCCAGCGAAGGTCTTTCTATTCCCAGCAGAGTTCATCATCAAAATCCTCAACAGAGCTTATCAACGGAATCCCCAGCGGAGTTATCATTAAAATCTCAGCAAAGCATCTCTTCCCACAGAGTAATTCCCCGCAGAGTAATCTCTTCACCAGGTTTATTCCCCAACAGAGTCATCTTCTCCTACAGGTTTATTCTTGCAACCATCTTCGTGCATCATCCCCAGTGGAAACGAAGAATTCAACCATACTCTTCAACATCAGCCCAGGATTTAACAAACTCCTCGGCATTTGTCAAGGATTTATTTTCCCAGACGAAAATAAATTCATAAACATTTCACATTTCATACCTCCTATTTACATACATGATAAAGTGCATACGACACGATCTCATTTATTTTGAGAACATCATGCATTTCATACATCATGACATTGTATACAACTAATGTTTTGCCTTTTCAGGAAAAGGTCAATCAAAAGATGATTACCATCAACCTTTTTTAAGTTCCAGATTAATACCTGTAACAAGCCAGGAAAATATCTGTGAACGACTGATTGTAGAGCAATACCTGTAACAATCCAGGAAAGTTATCTACATGAAGAGATGGAAGATCAATACCTGTAACAAGCCAGGAAGACCATCTTTCTTTCTCAGGTCAGAGATTAATACCTGAAACCATCCAGGACAACTATCTCATTGGTCAACCTTTTTCAAGTTCCAGATTAATACCTGTAGCAAGTCAGGAAAAACATCTGCGGATGACTGATTGTAGGTTAATACCTGAAACCAGCCAGGAAAACCACCTACACGAAGAGATTGGAAATTAATACCTGTAACAAGCCAGGAAAACTATTTTTCTTTCTCAGGTCAGAGATCAATACCTGTAACCAGCCAGGACAACTATCTCCTCGGCCAACCTTTTCAAGTTCCAGATTAATACTTGTAACAAGCCAGGAAAATTCTGTGGACGACTGATTGTAGGTTAATACCTGAAACCAGACAGGACAATTATCTACTTGACTATCATGAAGCAACCCTACACCGGTTCCTTCTCTTTCAGATGCAGTCTCACACGGACTCATCATCAGGCAACCCTACTGTTGTACCCCAAAATTTGCCCTCCCATTTCCTCAACATTTTCTCATCACAAGACCTTTGAGGATCAAGATCCAATTAGGGTTTCCTCTGCTCAAGGCTTCTCCTTGCACTGTGGACTCAAAATTATGGTTTGTGTTTGCCCAAGGATGTTTTGACCTAAAATGCCTAAGATGACTTTCATGCTTCATGTTGGACTCCCAAGTTTACCTATACTAAGTTTCAAGTCTTGATTCCAAGTTTTGCCCAGTCAATTGGACAGTTGACCTAGAAATCAGCTGTATTGGGAAAAAGTCAACTGTGGCCAATTGACAGTCAAACCTCATGAAATTTGATCCACATCAACATTATGAACTCACATGAACCATTTGATCAAGTTTGGATCACAATTCCACAAGAAATTTGATCAGATCACCAAAAGGGCAAAATGGTCATTTTTAGGGTTTTGACTGCACAAAGGCAATTTTTGACTGTTTGACCTAGCCAATGGTAAACCAAGCTCACATATGGCCTCAAGGACTCAATGGAATTATCTTGACATGTTCATCAAGCTCAAAAGATCCCAAGTACACAAGATTGACAGTTGAATTTCCCAGTCAATTGATCAATTTTGACTGTATACTGAAAAGTCAAACTTTGACTTTTTGGTCAAAATCAAGAGTCAAGATTCATTTTTCATCAAAACATGCCAAATCATGAAACTTGTTCACCAAGAAATCTCAAAATGCAAATTAGGGTTTGAAAATGGAATTTTTCATAACTTAGAATTTTTCTAAGTTATGAAAAACCCTAATTTTTTTCCCAACTTTGCCCCATCTTTTCACCATGATCCATTTGGATTCAAACAAAAGTCAAAACATGAAAGATGTAGCTTGTTGCATAATCTACAACTTTGATTCACAAAGTTTTCTCATTTGAAGCTTGTATCTCAAGTTATAATTTTTTGAATAAGGGCACTAAACCATCTTTTAACTTAGTGAAATTTGACCTATTTTGGCAAGGTTTTCTACCCTACTTCAAGGCCACTTTTCATACCCTTCCACTTGGAATTTTGATTTGCATTTCAAAGATGGATTGTAGTACACATTCCAAGCTTTCCAAAATATCCAAGAACTCATCAAACAACCTCATAACTTGAGAGATTCGAATTTCACAAGTTGGCAAAAATTCACTTTTTGTTCTTCATCAAGACATGTTCATAATCTTGCCAATTTGAAATCAGTTTGCTTTATGCTTGATTACAGGTCCTTGAACCATTTCATACTCAATAATTTAATGCATATTCAATGTGTTAAGGTGTTGTTCTTGGAGTGCAAGCATTGTATGTAAGATTAATCCTAAACTAGATAAAGTGAAATTTCCATTTTTGAAAAGGTTAACTTTATGTCAAGTTTGTAATCCAACAAGTACATGAAAGATCTGCTTGGCACAAGATTATGTGCATAACACACTGATCAAGAGATGTTTATGCAGCACATTAGGAGGCCCCCTACTAACCTAAAACCACCAACTTGCTTTTGTTGCTTAAGATAGAAGAAAAGTCCATAACTTATGCTATCTCTCATATCAGCTGATACACACAACACAAAAGCTATCAAACACATTCCATAGACAAAATCCAAGCTAACACACGAGCCCTTGCCATCTGAAACACTCCCCTTGCTCTAATCACCTCAAAACTGTACAAACAGGGGAGCCCCTGCAGTTTGAGTGCAAACTCCCAATCCCTTCGAGCATTTTGATCCAAACCTTTTCCTCTACCTTCCCTACAACATATGCAAGCTAACCATGTCCTAAAATCAGACCTGTAACACCTCCAAGCCACTTCACCATTTTTAATTTTCTGTTTTGCAGTTGGAGTTCACTAGCTCGATTCAGGGAGTTTCAAGACAAAGTAGGAATTGGAAAAGCATCCTTACACTTCAAGGAAGCTGTACAAGTCATCATTTCACTCTGAAACATCCTCCATTGCCAAGCTCGATTCCAACTGAACAGGTATATTCATGGAGTTCTATCTCTCTTATTAGGCATTGTTAGCTTTAGGTTTTTGAAGAAAACATGTCACAATCATAGCCCTGAACATGCTCATATGATTAGATTTCATTTATGTTTCGTGTGCTTAGAGAATTTCATGTCTGAACATTGATGAAAAGTTAGGTCAGAAATTGGGGGAGGAGAAATTCTCCCTCATCTTAGAGAGATAGGTCAAGTTATTTATATGGTTGAAACCGTCTCTTCATGCTGAACATTTCTTGTGTTATGAGTTTTTGCTGAAAAGCCAAGAATCAGGAGTTAGACATTGAGGAACAGGGGCGCGCGTTTTTCAAATGTTTGAAGCTGGAGGTTGAAGACAATGATCAGTGGGCTGGGCCTGTGTTATTTCACTTTTCACACCACCTTTTTTGATTCACACCCCCCTGAGCCCATTTGTTCATTTCTTAACATTTTTGACTTTTTCTTTTTTGGTTGACTTTGTTTATTTTTTCTCATGGCATTAGAAAATAAAAAATATTTTTTTCATCATTTTTTGCATTTATTGCATATTTATTTGTTTATTTTCTATGTTTATACATAAGTATATATATACTATTATTAGAATAAATATAAAAATGATGTAAATACAATTTTTATTTTTATTTACTTTCTGAAAATATTTCACACAAAAAATACTCTTTTATTTATTTTATTAAAATATTAAATAAATATTTATTTTGTGTATAATACATATTTAGGGTTTAATATATATATATATATGGTTATCAATATATTTAAGTTAAAAATATAAAAATACTTGAATTTTTATTTTTTATTAATATTTGATACAAAAATACTTTTCCCCATAATATACTTCATTTTATTTTATTTTTGAAAATAATAAATAAATAGTTGTATTAAATTAGATAATAATACCTTTTCTTTAAAATTAGGGTTTTTTTGCCCTAAATTCAAAATACTCCAAAAATAATACATTTTTATTTTCCTTTCTCTTTTACATAAATAATATTTTCTCATACACATAAAAACTTTCTTTTTTGCATTTCACATATTTATTTAATTTCCATTTAATTATGCAATTTATTTACCTTGCAAATATTCAAATGATGTAATAATTTAGATTTAAATTCTTGTCAATATCCCCCATTTGAACCTTTGTACCCCCCTTCCCATATTTGGTTTTGTAATAGCTTAGTAATTTTAATTTCGCACTTTATTGCTTTCTAATAATAACATGTTAGAATTAGGGTTTGTATGCGAAAAACGATAAAAAATAGTTTGACCTAATACAAGATAAACAAGCATGAAAATGGACACACAAATCACACTTGCACCCCCTAGGGTTTTCCACTTGTTGCCTTCAAATAAATGGGCCATATTGTATGTTGAACATCTTTGGGCAAAGCAAACAGTTGAATGATCATAGTCCCTCGATAAAACTTTTCAAAACAAACAAAAACAAATGATCAAGTCCCTTAAAGAAAATTGCCCAAAGACATTTAACGCCGTTGAAATTATGGTCCATACGATGACCCACGCCTGTCCCTTTCACATCCTAACACAAGGTTGCCCACCAAATACAATGGTGGAGCAAACTTGTTAAAAGGGTTAAAGTATAGCAATGATCTTTTGAGAAATTTAGGAGTAGATAACCTCTTAGTTACTCAAATTAACTTGCAAAACAAAACACTTGCCTAATTTCAAAATCACACATCACCACACTTTCAAAACAACTTTCAAAAACAAATGAAAACTTTTTCAAAAGACATACATCTTTGTATACATCCCACACATGGATCATTACAAAGGTTGCCACCACATTGGCCTCTTTTCAAAACATTTTCAAACCCACACACTCAAGCACCATTTAAAACAATTGAAAGCAAAAGGCAAGTGATCTAAGCAAGTAACTAAGAGCCCATGGATAACTATGGATAGAAAGGGTGCTAATACCTTCCCTTTCTATAATCTACTCCCCGAACCCAAGAAAACATCTCAAAAGGTTTTTGCTGTGCTTTTTAACCTTTCCTTAGGATAAAATAAAAAGTCGGTGGCGACTCTTGCTAACCGCAACATTTGCGAATACAAACGCAAAACCTCAAGTCAGTTCTCCCACCGTATCACAGAACTGGCGACTCTGCTGGGGAAATTCTAAAAGTGGAGTAACCTTAGGGTTTAGATCACCTTTGTTTTCAATTGTTTGCTTTGTTTGCTTTTATATTTGTGGGCTTTGCATCGGAGTTTCATAGATCCTAACCCGGATCTGGGATGTACCCTTTTTAGGTAGCATAATCTGTGAGGGACCTGTCCGGCGTAGACCGACATGGGTGAAGCAGTGGCTACGTTGGTGTGGCATCTTAGTCTGTACCTATATCCCTTGTGTTGTAACGGGGAGAATATAGGTCTTCTAAGGGGTCATTAAACACCAACCAACCTTAGAACCCTAAATTGACCAACTTGGCTATTAGGACAGTAGCAGTATGCTACACTCATTGAGGCTAAACTCTCAAGATGGTTCTGGCCGCGAGAAAAGATTGCGATGCTGGAGTTATGACCGATTGAGGGTAGCCAATGATTTGAGATCCTCTAGAACCCGGTTACTTTTGATAGAACAGGTTTTAACCGACAAAACCAAAAGAGGGTAATACCTGAAACTCATGCTGGCCTGAAACCTAAGGGTGTCTTGTGTGACTTGTGTGCCTTATTTGCCTATGTGAATACTTGTGATGTGCTTCATCATAGCATCATGCCATCATACCATTGCATGCATCCTGTATAAAATGCTAACCCATTTCAAAGACAAAAGAAGTTTCATCTTTGCTCTGTTTTGTAGGACATTATGATGCCTGTGCGAAGGAATACTATCCGGTTCAACTTTGTTCGTTCACCTGAGTTGCTTGATGAGTTGGTTAGCAGAATTCCAAATACCACTTCCTTCATTCAGAGGCACGGTTCTCTTCTCAGTTTAGTCACTGCAAAATGGGACCAACAACTGATAAGTGTTCTGACCCAGTTTTATGACCCTCTGTATCACTGTTTCACCTTTCAAGACTTCCAGCTGGTTCCTACCCTGGAAGAATTTTCTTATTTGCTTGGGATTCCTGTCTTGGAACAAACTCCATTCACTGGTTTGGAAAAGACTCCTAGGCCTGAGGAGATTGCTGCAATTCTCCCCTTGACCAAGGAAGAGGTTTTGTCCAACTGGGAAACTAGAAATGGGATCAAGGGCTTTTTGGTCAAATTTCTGGTTGGCAAGGCTAATGATTTCTGGAATGACTTGGACTTCAAGGCATATGAGGATATTCTAGCTCTTTTGATCTATGGTCTGGTATTGTTTCCCAACCCTGACACTTTTATCAGTATCCATGTCATAAGGATCTTCATGTCTCGGAATCCGGTACCCACTCTTTTGGGTGATGTTCTACAACAACTCTATGCTCGTACTGCTCGAAAACGGGGAACTCTGTGGTTTTGTACTCCTTTGCTAGTAAGGTGGTTTATTTCGCACCTTCCTAAGTTCGTGCTGAAGAATGAAGAAGGAAAAGGTTGGGCTCGGAGGTTAATGTCTCTCACTGATAATGACATCACCTGGACTCTCAGAGGTTTGGATGAGGTAACTGTTATCGACCGTTGCGGAGAATACCCTAATGTCCCGTTGATTGGTATCCAAGGAGGAATCTCTTACAATCCGTGTTTAGCTCTCCGTCAGTTTGGAAGAGCCAGAGGAGATGGGCCTCATGAGATGCTGGTTCCTCACTTCCATTTTGAGTTTCAGGCAGACAGTGACAAACTACGCCAGGGATTCATTAGAGCTTGGGACAGAATTCACAAAGCTGACCCACATGAGTTAGGACCAAAGACTTCTCTGCCAATGAAGCCCTATTGCAAATGGGTCCGCATCCGTGCTCAGAAGTTAGGTATGCCCTACGAAGCTGTTAGACCTCTCATTCTTGAGTCTCCTGTTGAAGATGGGATTCCTCCAACTGTCCTCCCTCCTCAGATACCTACTGATTTTGACACCATGAAGAGATCTTGGGCACAGCTTAAGGAAGAAAGGGATTTCTATCGGGAGAAATTCAACGAGCAGGAACGGAAGATCCAAAGGCTGACTAAGCAATTGGAGGAAGAACGGGTCCTGAACAACTACATCAGCACTGAAAAGAGGAGGCCATGGGAGCATTGATGAGCTTTGATGTTTCCTTTTGTAGTTTTATTTCCTTTTCAGTATTTTTCATTCCTGTAATGCCTAAGGGCAAGTTGTTGAACAATTGAAATTTTAATCTAATGAAGTGTGTTTCCCTTTTTGTCTACAAAGTTGAATCTTGTTTGTCTTTGAAAACATAAAGCATACACATTCCATTGCACCATACGCATAGCAGGTACCCTATTTCACAGGTTGCTTAATTTTCTTCGCTGTTTGTGTGAACAGTCATCATGAATCCAGAATCATCCAGTGAGCAAGCAATCAAGGCCCTTCAGGCCCAAAGTGCACAGTTTTAAGAGATGGTCCTAAGCCTAGCCCAAGGTCAGTAAGAGTTGAAGACTCTACTCATGAAGAAGAAGAAGAAAAAGAGGACTGCATTGTTCAACACCGGACGCAGATTTGGGAACACACTCCACAACGAAGCTGATCCAAACACTTCTTCTGCTGAGAAAAACAGTCCCCAAGGGGGAGGAGCTCCTAGTCCCGCAGTCTCCGACAACGAGACGGACTATAACGACGAACAATACCCACCTGCTGCTGACAGATACAAGCAATTGGAGGACCGCTTGAGCGCCATGGAAATTCAGAATGTGCCGGGACTAGATTTCGGAGATTTGGGGTTATCTTCTGGGGTAGTCATTCCACACAAGTTTAAGGCGCCTACCTTCGCCAAGTATGATGGGGTCTCCTGCCCAAAGCTGCATCTGAGGTCGTATGTAAGGAAAATCCAACCTTACACGGCGGATAAGAACCTCTGGATTCACTTCTTCCAAGATAGTCTCTCGGGGTCACAGCTTGAATGGTTCTACCAATTGGATGGAGCCAGCATCCGGCATTGGGAAGATTTGGCAACCGCATTCTACAGACAATACCAATACAATTCTGATCTCGCTCCTACGCGTACCCAACTTCAGGGTATGTCTCTAGGGACGGGTGAAGGGTTCAAAGAGTACGCTCAAAAATGGAGAGATTTGGCTGGCAGGGTGCAGCCTCCATTAACTGATCGAGAGCTGGTTGATATGTTTCTGGGGACTTTGTCTGGTCCGTTTTTCAATCATTTGGTTGGTAACTCCTCCGCTGGGTTCACAGATTTAATATTGACAGGAGAAAGAATTGAAGCTGGCATCAGGTCAGGCAAGATACAGAAGGCTGCCTCTACAAGTGCTGAGAAGAGGCCGTTTAAGAAAGAAGCAAGTGCCGTCTATGGTCCTAGAAGACAAGTCAAGCCCGAAAGTCGTCAAACCGTCAATGCTTTGGTCATCTCCAAACCTGTTGCTGCTCCTCAGCAGTACAATCAACAAAGAAGCGAAAGGCCCAAGAGGCAGTATACCCGACTAAGTATGACATTATCTCAAATTTTACCCCAACTGTTATCCACCAACCTGGTGACCCTCAAAGAAGCTCCTAAGGTCGTCAACACTGCGTCTCCTAAGTATAACCCAAATGCCCGGTGTGCTTATCATTCTGATAGTCCCGGGCACACCACTGATGATTGCTGGGCCTTGAGAAACAAAGTGCAAGATCTGATCGACGCAAAGGAAATTCAGTTTGAAGCGCCAGAAAAACCAAATGTTGTAACGGCTCCTATGCCCCAGCATAGGGTAAATGCCATTGAGGAAGAAACGTACGCTGTTTCGGTAGATGAAGTTGTCACCCCTCTGAAGACTGTTAAGAAGAACCTACTGCGGGCCGGTTTATTTCCAGGTTGCGGTGAAAATTGCCTGTTCTGTGCTATTTCCCTATCAGATTGTCCCTTGCTGAGGTTAGGCATCCAAGGCCTAATGGATAGCAAGGAAATTCTATTCAAAAAGACTGCTGTTCATTTGGTTCCGATGAAAGAGGTTTCTGTGATTACCATCTTCAAAAATCCAATCAAGGCTCCCCCGAAGAAGCCTATTCAAATCATGACAGTTGCGCCTGTGATCATTACTGTTCCGGGGCCCCTCTCCTACGTGTCTGATAAAGCTGTCCCCTGGCATTATGGGGCAGACGTGTATGTAAATGGAATCAAACAAGAATTCGACGCTAGTGCCAGTATCTGCGATATCACTGGTCCAGCCAAAGTTACCCGCAGTGGCAGGCTCTTCTCGCCTGACATTGCACCACCCGCTATTCGAAAACCCCTCCTCATAAAACTTACAAGTTTACCTAGTCCTGTTGCTGATCAAGTTGTTTCCCCTGCTACCGAGTCATCAAATGCTCGGGGCAAAGGGATTGAAGAAGAGCCTGCCCGGATGGAGGCACCAATACCCATAAATGCTGAGGCCTCCTGACAAGAAATGGAGGAAATTCTGAAAATAATAAAGAAGAGTGATTTTAATGTTGTCGAGCAGTTGGGGCATACGCCCTCCAAGATCTCCCTGCTCTCCTTATTGCTATGCTCTGAGTCCCATGCTAAGGCCTTGATCTCATTTCTCAAGACGGCCCATGTGCCGCAGGAGACGTCTGCAGTCCAGTTCACTGATTGCATAGCGAATCTAACAGCGGACAACGGCTTGGGTTTTTTAGATGCTGACCTGACCGCGAAAGGGAGAGACCACAATGATGCCCTGCATGTTTCTATTGAATGCAGGGGCACTACTCTGGCACATGTATTGGTGGATACTGGTTCTTCCTTGAATGTTCTTCCGAAAAAGGCTTTAGATCGTCTGGATTATGAAGGCCTGGAGTTGAAACCCAGCAACATCATCGTCAGGGCCTTTGACGGTTCCAAAAGGATGGTTCATGGAGAGGTTAACATCCCTATTCGTGTGGGCTCTCAAGTGTTTGACTCTACCTTTTACGTGATGGATATACGTCCATCGTACTCTTGTCTGTTGGGTCGACCTTGGATCCATAAAGCCGGGGCAGTGACCTCCACCTTGCACCAGAAGCTGAAGTATCCCGTCAGGGGGAAGATCGTCACTGTGCAGGGAGAAGAGGAGTATATGGTGAGCCATTTGAATTCCTTCAGGTACATCGAGATGGACGGAGAGTTTATTGAAACCCCCTTCCAGCATTTCGAGGAGGTGCATCCAATTTCAGCAGCTGCAGAGACAATGGCCGAAGAGAATGATTCCTTGAAGATGGCTTCCCTCAGGGATGCCCGGGCTGTGGTTCAGAAAGGCAATTGTGCACACTGGGGTCAGCTTCCTGACTTCACTCAGAAGAACGCCAAGTTTGGGCTAGGCTTTACTGCAGAGGCTCAGAAGGCGGTGCGCAAAGAGAAGATCGGAAAGGCTCCGGTATTTATTTCCAGCTCAAGGGTGAATGCTATCGAGGAGGATGTAGAGGAAGCAGAGTTTGACAGTTGGATCTACCCGACTACCAGCAACGGACCAAGCAACTGGACGGCAAAGGATTTTACCCCTATCACATTTGTCACGCAGTAATTAATTTCTTTTGATTTCCAAATTTGTAACAAACAATATGTTAAAACTTTGTTGGCTCGGTGTCCTACCCGGGGCATCGTAGCTCCATTTGTGAGGGCTTTTTGTATGACATTTTCATATATCATCAATCAAAACATTGGACGTTTGTTGCATTTCAAATCTTTTGCTCTTTTCCTTTCTGTGTTATATATATTGCAAAACAGCTGTATTTACACACACTCACTTATACAGGTTTCAATCCACTCTGGATCTCACTGGTAACAGCTCTGCTACCGCCAGTTATGACTTCGAAAATCCGATCAACTTGGCCGAAGACGAAGGTGAAGATGATTGCGAAGTGCCTGGTGAACTCGCAAGACTGCTACTCCAGGAAGAGAGGGCTATTCAACCACATGAAGAGCCTGTGGAGACAATTAACTTGGGTACTGAGACAGATAGGAAAGAGGTCAAGATTGGTGCCAATCTAGAGCTCAGCGTGAAGCAACGATTGATCCAGATGCTACAAGACTACATGGAGATTTTTGCTTGGTCCTATGAAGATATGCCTGGTTTGGATGCCGACATTGTAGTTCACCATCTGCCAACCAAGGAAGATTGCCCTCCGGTAAAGCAAAAAGTTCGACGGATGCGTCCATAGATGTCTGAAAAGATCAAGGCCGAGGTTATGAAGCAGTTTGATGCCGGGTTCCTTGCAGTAACTTCTTACCCCCAGTGGGTTGCCAATGTGGTGCCAGTACCAAAGAAGGACGGTAAAGTCAGAATGTGTGTCGACTACAGGGATTTGAACAGGGCCAGCCCCAAGGATGACTTCCCCTACCTCACATTGATGTCCTGGTTGACAATACAGCTCAACACAAGGTGTTCTCCTTCATGGATGGTTTTTCAGGGTATAATCAGATTAAGATGGCTCCGGAAGATATGGAGAAGACTACCTTTGTGACTCAGTGGGGGACCTTCTGTTATAAGGTCATGCCATTCGGATTGAAAAATGCTGGGGCAACCTATCAACGTGCCATGGTTGCTTTATTTCATGATATGATCCATCATGAGATTGAAGTATACGTTGATGACATGATTGCAAGGTCTCAAACTGAGGAGGAGCACCTTGACCATCTGAGGAAGTTATTTGACCGAATCAAGTTGTACAAGCTGAGGTTGAACCCGAACAAATGCACCTTTGGGGTAAGATCCGGAAAGTTGCTAGGTTTCATTGTAAGTGATAAAGGTATTCAGGTGGATCCTGCCAAGGTAAAAGCCATACAAGAGATGCCGACTCCAAAAACAAAGAAAGAAGTCAGAGGTTTCCTAGGACGACTGAATTACATTGCTCGATTCATCTCGCATCTGACTGCTACTTGTGAGCCAATCTTCAAATTGCTGAAGAAAGATCAAGTAGTACGCTGGAATGATGAATGTCAGGCCGCCTTTGAAAGGATAAAGGAATATCTCCAAGAGCCACCCATTCTTATGCCACCGGTGGAAGGAAGACCTCTGATACTATACTTGACAGTGCTTGATAATTCAATGGGGTGTGTGCTGGGGCAGCATGACGAGTCTGGTCGAAAAGAGCACGCTATTTATTACTTGAGCAAAAAGTTTACCGACTGTGAGTCTCGTTACTCACTGCTTGAGAAAACTTGATGCGCTCTTGTATGGGCTGCTCGCCGGCTGAGACAGTATATGCTGACTCACACTACCTTATTGATTTCAAAGATGGATCCCATCAAGTACATATTTGAAAAGCCCGCTCTGTCTGGGAGAATAGAGAGATGGCAAATGATCTTGACAGAATATGATATCCAGTATACAACTCAGAAAGCAATTAAGGGAAGTGTACTGGCAGATCATTTGGCACACCAACCTGTGGACGATTACCAATCATTAAACTTTGATTTTCCGGATGAAGACATCATGGTGGTAACTGACTGTGAAGTACCTGGACCGGATGAAGGACCTGAGGAAGGATCCCGATGGTCTATGCATTTTGATGGAGCCTCCAATGCTTTGGGTAACGGCGTCGGCGCTATAATCATATCTCCCAAAGGAACTCATACTCCCCTCACCGCCCGATTATGTTTCAGCTGCACCAACAACATGGCAAAATATGAGGCATGTATCATGGGTTTACAAGCTGCAATCGACTTAAGGATAAAATTTCTAAGTGTCTTCGGAGATTCCGCTCTCGTAATCAATCAGATCAAAGGCGAGTGGGATACGAAACACCCGAATCTTATTCCTTACAAGGAGTATGTGTCGACCTTACTCCCTCACTTTGAAGAGATAACTTTTGAGCATTTCCCCAGAGAGGAGAATCAGCTAGCAGACGCACTAGCCACGATGTCTTCAATGTTCAAAGTTAAATGGGACAATGAGGCTCCCCGAATCATAATCTGGAAGTTGGATGAACCGGCATACTGCTGCGAGCTCGAGGCTGAGAAGGTGACTGAAAAACCCTGGTATCACGAGGTAAAGAGGTACTTGGAAGCTCAGGAATACCCTGAAGGTGCATCCGTCAATGATAAGAAGTTCATGAGAAGGTTTGCTGCAAAATTCTTCCTCAGCAACGGCATTCTCTACAAACGAAATCATGATTCGACTCTGCTGCGTTGTGTGGATAAGGCTGAAGCGGAGAAAATCATGATGGAACTGCATGAAGGTACATTTGGAACACATTCCAGTGGACACACCATGGCTAAGAAAATCCTTCGGGCAGGATATTTCTGGTCCACAATGGAAGCCGATTGTTACCAACACTCCCGAACTTGTCATAAATGCCAGATCTATGCTGACAAGGTGCATATCCCTCCGGTTCCTTTGAATGTCCTGACGGCACCTTGGCCTTTCGCAATGTGGGGCATCGATATGATCGGTGAGATCCGACCGACGACATCCAATGGGCATCGCTTCATCTTGGTGGCGATCGATTACTTCACGAAATGGGTCGAATCAGCTTCCTACGCCACAGTAACCAAGAGCGTCGTGGCACGTTTCATCCGACATAATCTGATTTGTCGGTACGGCGTCCCAGAAAGAATCATTACGGACAATGGTACCAATCTCAATAACAAAATGATCACTGAACTCTGTGAACAATTCAAGATACAGCACCACAATTCTTCCCCCTACCGGCCGAAGATGAATGGGGCTGTAGAGGCAGCCAATAAAAATATCAAGAAAATTGTGCAGAAGATGACAGTGACCTATAAAGATTGGCACGAGATGCTACCGTTTGCTCTTCATGGGTACCTCACCTCAGCAAGGACATCAACCGGGGCAACTCCTTTCTCCTTGGTCTATGGCATGGAGGCAGTCTTGCCAATTGAAATCCAGATACCCTCTCTCCGGATAATGAAGGATGCAGACTTGAATGAAGATGATTGGATCCAGACTCGACTTGATCAATTAAATCTGATTGACAAAAAGAGGCTCACTGCTATCTGTCATGGTCAAACGTATCAAAAACGGATGATCAGGGCATTTAACAAGAAAGTCAGACCGCAAGAGTATCAAGTTGGGGACCTGGTAATCAAACGCATCATCCTTCCTCAAAGTGATCCCAGGGGCAAATGGACCCCTACATATGAAGGGCCATTTGTGGTTAAGCGTGTGTTCTCAGGAGGAGCCATGATCCTAACCACCATGGATGGTGACGACCTTCCTCACCCCGCCAATGCAGACATAGTGAAAAAATACTACGCATAAATAAAAGACCCGCTAGGTTGACATACCCAGGCAAAATAAGGGCTTCCCGGCGAACCAAAAGGGTTCGGGCAAAAGTAAGGGATGAAATGAATAAAAAAAAAATCTGTACACCCGGCAAGTCGAAAACCTGAAAGGGCGGCTTGGGCAAAAATGGGTATCCCGGTGGACTGAAAACCCGAAAGGGCGGTCCAGGCAAAAGTTAGGGATAAAAGCGTAACACTATGTCTCATTGGATCACTTCGCATCCGGAATTCGGCATCAACTATCTGGCTCCAGATTTCGGCATTGACCAATCAGCTTCATCTTCAAATTAGGCAGCAAAGCGATGAGACGTTCGAAGACATAAAGGCGATAGCAGAGTTGGAACCCAGTGGGATTATTCACATAGCTGTTTTGTTTCCTTTTTCAAATTGTAAACTCTATACTATTTGGCGATGTCCTCTTACTAGGATGTCAGCCTCTTGTACAAAAACGCCTATTCACAGGCAAAGTTTAAATCAATACAAATTCACTTGTCCATACAAATTACCTTGGTTTTCCTTTTTTGTTTTGTCTTGCGAAGAACGTCCAATGTTCATTTTTGATATATGCATTTGACATTAAACTGCTGATTCATAAATGTTTGCATATGAAACAAGAGATTAATTGCAGGTGACATCAAAGACAGGGGCAATGTGGAGTTGTCTAATGCAGTCTGGTTGTTTTGTCCGCCAAGGCACCAAGGTAGGTTCAACTGAAGAATGTGGCCAAATCATCTCAATTCCCCGCAGAATAAAACAGGATGCGACAATACTTTCCCCAAGCGGAGTTGGTTCCCCGTCGATCCTGAAAAGGCACAACATTCCCCGGCAGGTCTTAAAGCTCATCCCCAGTAAATTCTGCAAGCTTATCCCCTGCGAAGCACGGACGTCTCGCCCGAGTTTTATTTAGAGTTATTTCCTCACAAGGACTTATAACTGGGTTATCCTCAGCTAAAAGCCACGGAAGATCGCTCTCGGCAAAGTTCCTTCAGTCCCCGGCGAAGTCTATCTTTGGTATTCCCAAGCAGAGTTTATCTTTGGAGTTCCCCAGTGGATTTTATCATCATTATCCCCAGCGGAATCCGTCATTGAAGTCCTCAGCAGGCCTCTCATCAGAACTTCGGCCAAATATCTCTTCCACAGAGCAATTCTCCGGCCGTTCGTCAAGGATTTATTTTCCTAAGATGAAATTACACTCATAAACATTTCACATTTTCATACATCTTGCTTACATACATGATGAAACGCATACAACATCTCATGTTGAACATCATGATATCATGCATATCATACATCATGACATTGCATACAACTTACGTTTTTGCCTTTTCAGGAAAAAGACAATCCCAAAAACAACTACCTTCAACTGCCACAATTCCAGATTCGATACCTGTATCTAGCCAGGGCACATCTGAGAGTGATCAGTTTCTAGACTCGATTCCTGTATCTAGCCAGGGCATGTCTGAAGAGTTCGAAGATTTGATTCCTGTATCTAGCCAGGGCACATCTATCAACTACAACAACTCCAGATTCGATTCCTGTATCCAGCCAGGGCATATCTGTTGACCATGTTTCCAGACTCGACTCCTGCATCTAGCCAGGGCACGTCTGAGGAGTTCGAAGATTCGATTCCTGTATCCAGCCAGGGCACATCTATTAACGACTATTTCCAGATTTAACTCCTGTATCCAGCCAGGGCATATCTGTGAGCAACCAATTGTAGATTCAATACCTGTATCCAGCCAGGGCATGTCTGCATCAGGAGACTGAGGATCAAACACCTGTAACAAGCCAGGAAAACACCCGTCTTTCTCAAATACACAAGTTCTCGCAAAGGAATCTCTTATGCGACCGATACTTCCAAATGGCATCTATAAGCCCATTCCCAACAAGGTTCTGTCACCTCTCCAAATGGCATCTATAAGCCCATTCCCGACACCACATTGCTGATACTTCAACATGCGAGTGCAAATTTCCGGGCACTCTAGTGTCCAATCTCCTTTTACCCTCGAGTCACGAAAGGCAAACTTGCCAATCTAACTCTTCAGGTTCAAGAAGATTGAACAGGGGCAACTGTTGTACCCCAAAATTTGCCCTCCCATTTCCTCAACATTTTCTCATCACAAGACCTTTGAGGATCAAGATCCAATTAGGGTTTCCTCTGCTCAAGGCTTCTCCTTGCACTGTGGACTCAAAATTAGGGTTTGTGTTTGCCCAAGGATGTTTTGACCTAAAATGCCTAAGATGACTTTCATGCTTCATGTTGGACTCCCAAGTTTACCTATACTAAGTTTCAAGTCTTGATTCTAAGTTTTGCCCAGTCAATTGGACAGTTGACCTAGAAATCAGCTGTATTGGGAAAAAGTCAACTGTGGCCAATTGACAGTCAAACCTCATGAAATTTGATCCACATCAACATTATGAACTCACATGAATCATTTGATCAAGTTTGGATCACAATTCCACAAGAAATTTGATCAGATCACCAAAAGGGCAAAATGGTCATTTTTAGGGTTTTGACTGCACAAAGGCAATTTTTGACTGTTTGACCTAGCCAATGGTAAACCAAGCTCACATATGGCCTCAAGGACTCAATGGAATTATCTTGACATGTTCATCAAGCTCAAAAGATCCCAAGTACACAAGATTGACAGTTGAATTTCCCAGTCAATTGATCAATTTTGACTGTATACTGAAAAGTCAAACTTTGACTTTTTGGTCAAAATCAAGAGTCAAGATTCATTTTTCATCAAAACATGCCAAATCATGAAACTTGTTCACCAAGAAATCTCAAAATGCAAATTAGGGTTTGAAAATGGAATTTTTCATAACTTAGAATTTTTCTAAGTTATGAAAAACCCTAATTTTTTTCCCAACTTTGCCCCATCTTTTCACCATGATCCATTTGGATTCAAACAAAAGTCAAAACATGAAAGATGTAGCTTGTTGCATAATCTACAACTTTGATTCACAAAGTTTTCTCATTTGAAGCTTGTATCTCAAGTTATAATTTTTTGAATAAGGGCACTAAACCATCTTTTAACTTAGTGAAATTTGACCTATTTTGGCAAGGTTTTCTACCCTACTTCAAGGCCACTTTTCATACCCTTACACTTGGAATTTTGATTTGCATTTCAAAGATGGATTGTAGTACACATTCCAAGCTTTCCAAAATGTCCAAGAACTCATCAAACAACCTCATAACTTGAGAGATTCGAATTTCACAAGTTGGCAAAAATTCACTTTTTGTTCTTCATCAAGACATGTTCATAATCTTGCCAATTTGAAATCAGTTTGCTTTATGCTTGATTACAGGTCCTTGAACCATTTCATACTCAATAATTTAATGCATATTCAATGTGTTAAGGTGTTGTTCTTTGAGTGCAAGCATTGTATGTAAGATTAATCCTAAACTAGATAAAGTGAAATTTCCATTTTTGAAAAGGTTAACTTTATGTCAAGTTTGTAATCCAACAAGTTCATGAAAGATCTGCTTGGCACAAGATTATGTGCATAACACACTGATCAAGAGATGTTTATGCAGCACATTAGGAGGCCCCCTACTAACCTAAAACCACCAACTTGCTTTTGTTGCTTAAGATAGAAGAAAAGTCCATAACTTATGCTATCTCTCATATCAGCTGATACACACAACACAAAAGCTATCAAACACATTCCATAGACAAAATCCAAGCTAACACATGAGCCCTTGCCATCTGAAACACTCCCCTTGCTCTAATCACCTCAAAACTGTACAAACAGGGGAGCCCCTGCAGTTTGAGTGCAAACTTCCAATCCCTTCGAGCATTTTGATCCAAACCTTTTCCTCTACCTTCCCTACAACATATGCAAGCTAACCATGTCCTAAAATCAGACCTGTAACACCTCCAAGCCACTTCACCATTTTTAATTTTCTGTTTTGCAGTTGGAGTTCACTAGCTCGATTCAGGGAGTTTCAAGACAAAGTAGGAATTGGAAAAGCATCCTTACACTTCAAGGAAGCTGTACAAGTCATCATTTCACTCTGAAACATCCTCCATTGCCAAGCTCGATTCCAACTGAACAGGTATATTCATGGAGTTCTATCTCTCTTATTAGGCATTGTTAGCTTTAGGTTTTTGAAGAAAACATGTCACAATCATAGCCCTGAACATGCTCATATGATTAGATTTCATTTATGTTTCGTGTGCTTAGAGAATTTCATGTCTGAACATTGATGAAAAGTTAGGTCAGAAATTGGGGGAGGAGAAATTCTCCCTCATCTTAGAGAGATAGGTCAAGTTATTTATATGGTTGAAACCGTCTCTTCATGCTGAACATTTCTTGTGTTATGAGTTTTTGCTGAAAAGCCAAGAATCATGAGTTAGACATTGAGGAACAGGGGCGCGCGTTTTTCAAATGTTTGAAGCTGGAGGTTGAAGACAATGATCAGTGGACTGGGCCTGTGTTATTTCACTTTTCACACCACCTTTTTTGATTCACACCCCCCTGAGCCCATTTGTTCATTTCTTAACATTTTTGACTTTTTCTTTTTTGGTTGACTTTGTTTATTTTTTCTCATGGCATTAAAAAATAAAAAATATTTTTTTCATCATTTTTTGCATTTATTGCATATTTATTTGTTTATTTTCTTTGTTTATACATAAGTATATATATACTATTATTAGAATAAATATAAAAATGATGTAAATACAATTTTTATTTTTATTTACTTTCTGAAAATATTTCACACAAAAAATACTCTTTTATTTATTTTATTAAAATATTAAATAAATATTTATTTTGTGTATAATACATATTTAGGGTTTAATATATATATATATATGGTTATCAATATATTTAAGTTAAAAATATAAAAATACTTGAATTTTTATTTTTTATTAATATTTGATACAAAAATACTTTTCCCCATAATATACTTCATTTTATTTTATTTTTGAAAATAATAAATAAATAGTTGTATTAAATTAGATAATAATACCTTTTCTTTAAAATTAGGGTTTTTTTGCCCTAAATTCAAAATACTCCAAAAATAATACATTTTTATTTTCCTTTCTCTTTTACATAAATAATATTTTCTCATACACATAAAAACTTTCTTTTTTGCATTTCACATATTTATTTAATTTCCATTTAATTATGCAATTTATTTACCTTGCAAATATTCAAATGATGTAATAATTTAGATTTAAATTCTTGTCAATATCCCCCATTTGAACCTTTGTACCCCCCTTCCCATATTTGGTTTTGTAATAGCTTAGTAATTTTAATTTCGCACTTTATTGCTTTCTAATAATAACATGTTAGAATTAGGGTTTGTATGCGAAAAACGATAAAAAATAGTTTGACCTAATACAAGATAAACAAGCATGAAAATGGACACACAAATCACACTTGCACCCCCTAGGGTTTTCCACTTGTTGCCTTCAAATAAATGGGCCATATTGTATGTTGAACATCTTTGGGCAAAGCAAACAGTTTGAATGATCATAGTCCCTCGATAAAACTTTTCAAAACAAACAAAAACAAATGATCAAGTCCCTTAAAGAAAATTGCCCAAAGACATTTAACGCCGTTGCAATTATGGTCCATACGATGACCCGCGCCTGTCCCTTTCACATCCTAACACAAGGTTGCCCACCAAATACAATGGTGGAGCAAACTTGTTAAAAGGGTTAAAGTATAGCAATGATCTTTTGAGAAATTTAGGAGTAGATAACCTCTTAGTTACTCGAATTAACTTGCAAAACAAAACACTTGCCTAATTTCAAAATCACACATCACCACACTTTCAAAACAACTTTCAAAAACAAATGAAAACTTTTTCAAAAGACATACATCTTTGTATACATCCCACACATGGATCATTACAAAGGTTGCCACCACATTGGCCTCTTTTCAAAACATTTTCAAACCCACACACTCAAGCACCATTTAAAACAATTGAAAGCAAAAGGCAAGTGATCTAAGCAAGTAACTAAGAGCCCATGGATAACCATGGATAGAAAGGGTGCTAATACCTTCCCTTTCTATAATCTACTCCCCGAACCCAAGAAAACATCTCAAAAGGTTTTTGCTGTGCTTTTTAACCTTTCCTTAGGATAAAATAAAAAGTCGGTGGCGACTCTTGCTAACCGCAACATTTGCGAATACAAACGCAAAACCTCAAGTCAGTTCTCCCACCGTATCACACCTACACCGGTTCCTTCTCTTTCAGATGCAGTTTTACACGGACTCATCATCAGGCAACCCTACACCGGTTCCTTCTCTTTCAGATGCAGTTTTACACGGACTCATCATCAGGCAACCCTACACCGGTTCCTTCTCTTTCAGATGCCGTTTTACACAGACTCATCATCAGGCAACCCTACACCAGTTCCTTCTCTTTCAGATGCAATCTCACACGGACTCATCATCAGGCAACCCTACACCGGTTCCTTCTCTTTCAGATGCAGTTTTACACGGACTCATCATCAGGCAACCCTACACTGGTTCCTTCTCTTTCAGATGCAGTTTTACACAGACTCATCATCAGGTAACCCTACACAGGATCCTTCTTTCAACTTACAAAATTAAAATTCAACAAACAATCTCCATATGGCATCTATAAGCCCATCCTCCTACCAACAATCTCCAAATGGCATCTGTAAGCCCATTCCCGACATCACAATGCTAATACTACACCATGCAAGTGCAAATTTCTGGGCACTTTAGTGTTCAATCATCTTCCACCTTCGGATCACGAAAGGCACGCAAGCCAATCTATATCCTTAGGTCTACGAATATTGAACAGGGGCAACTGTTGTACCCCAAAATTTTCCCTCCCATATTCCTCAAGACATGTCAAGAATAATCTTCAAGTTGCTCAAGTTGGCTCAAGGGTTGGACAGTCAAATCACCTCCTAAGGCAGTCAAGTCAAAGTTAGGGTTTTCTGTTGCACCAAAGTCCTTACATCCAAATGGCCTCAAATGCTTCCCAATGTCTTAATATTTTCTTAAGTTCATCCATGACAAATTTCAAGCCTTGCAGAGAAACTTTGGTCAGTCAATTGCTCAAGAGACCCAAAAATCGACTCTGCTAGGGCAAAAGTCAACTGTGACCTAAATACAGTCAAACCTCCAGATTTTTTGTCAACATTCTCATTTTGAAGGATAATTCATAATTTGATCAAGGGTTGATCATGATTCATCAAGGATTGCTCAAAATTCATCAAGATTCAAAAGTTGCTAAATTAGGGTTTTGCAGGAAAAGTCAACTCAACTTTGACCAAGCATAACTTTCTCATACTCTATGAGAAATGACCCATCCAAAGCTCATTTTGAATAGGATGCAATTTCCTGCAATCCATATTCATACCCCAAGATCATAAAATGCACTCACAAGAAGTTACAAATTTGGACATTATAGGTCATTTTTGAAAGTCAACAAAAACACCATTTTTTTCCAAAGCTTATAACTTGAGCATGGAACATCAAAATGAGATGAGACCAAAAGGGTTGATTAGAGGACATATCAAGGTTTCTAAAAAGTCCAATAACACCTCCAAAAGTTCAAAATTGAAGAAGTTGTGCATTGTTGAAGTTGGGCATTTTTCCAAAATTGCCAAAAGTCAACTATCCTCAAAACTCCGATTTTTGACAAAAGGGCCCACTTTTTTCCACTTGATTCAGTCTTTTCATGCCACACACATATCCCATCCTTAATTTCATGACCAAACATTTATTTTTCTATTTTATTTCATTTTTATTGATTTAATTCATTATTAATCAATATTAAATCAAATAAAATCCAAAAATTGATGTAAATGGATCTTTGTGATTTGTACAGCTTGCAAATATCATGTGACAACCAACCAACTCGTGCCAAGCCTCAAACATGCACAAAATCTCAGATTTGGCCATATTTGGAAAGCTTTTCAATGGTGATAAAATCAAATCTCAAAACCTTGAATGCACATGGATTAAAGCCCAACTCTTGACGTAATTCACTTCCAATATACATACACAAGCCACACAAACCTAATTCACGACCTAAGCTCTGTTAAAAACGGCCATACCAAAACTGAAAAAAGGGTGAAAAAGAGAGAAATCGAATTCTTGGTTAGAGCTTGTTTCAATCAAAAAACTCAACGTAGAGTGCTTGACTGCCATCCCCTGAAGTGATTGGAATAAGAACCAGGCCTGTTCATCACCTACATCTCACTGTAAGTCGTCGCGAACTGACCTCTGAACATGGAGTCCAAATCTCCAGTTCTTGCACTTTTCCTTCAAAATATTGGCATATTCATGTTTGTTATTTGATTTAGAACATTTTTGCATTATTAGATTTCATTATTGGACCCTGTATCATGATGCTCGAACCTAGTGTTCATGTTCTTGTGTTTTAGGCGTTTTTTCTATAGGAGAAATCAAGGTGAATGGTGGTTACAGGGATGATGAGGAGACAGAGACGAACGTGTCTGTAATCTTGGATAGCGTTTTCATGGCCTGGAGACAATTTTTGAAACGTCCTACGAAACTTCCTACGGATAAAAATCCATAGGTAAATAACCAGGAACTTGTGGAAGAAGATGACCACACGTCTTATCCTTATTATGATTCAAATCAGCGCGCCACTTTTTTTATTTTTCCGGCATAGTCGTTTTGTTCGAAATATATTAATGTGTGTTTATTATACTAATAACTATCAAGCGTTGGTGGAGTGGTTGGGACGCTGGCCAATGAGCAACGGGACCTGGGTTTGAATCCCAAGTCCCCCTAATATTTGTTGTAATTTTTCCCCAGGTTATTCCATGCAACGCTCAAAGTAGAGCTCACCATATGCCTCCATCCAGATGCTAGCCAGGTGTTCCAGATCAAATCCAGAGGCCAGAAATTGATGGTTCATGGTAAACCCTGGTCAACATACGCGTGGACAATCTGAAAAGTCAAGCAGGCTGAACGTTAATGGGCCTGGGAATTGCCAAATTCACCACAAAGTTGGGCCCAGCATCCCCCTATGAGTTTATTTCTTTTCCCCTTTTTATTTTTCTCTGATTTAATTATTTTTTATAATTATTATTTATATCACTAACAAATTAATATTTTTTCTATAATAAAATCAGAAAACCATAAATATTATTTTTTAATTAAATTCATCACTTGTTATTTTTTGTAAATAAATATTAACCAATTAATTTAGTTTCTAATTAGGCATAATTTTAATATTTTTTGCAATAAATTAAAATTAATTAGAATTAGGTTTTTAATATATTTAATCATTTTGTTTTTTATTTCCTTAAACATTCAAAAACCCAAAAAATATCTTTTTTCATTTAATTAATTAATTAACTTAGGTTTAAATTCATTTAGTTCAAAATAACAAAAAAATCTCTTTCTTTCCCACAAAAAGGGTCAAAACCCTAAAACTCTCTGATTCAATTTTGCTCGCGCGTATTATTTTTTGATTCATATTCCATATAATTGTAACTGCTCCAAGGATGTAATAGTTTTAACTTAGGACCTTTTACCGCTTTTATTTACTTTTCCGCATTTACTTTTCAAGGGTTTGTTTTTGGCGATGTAAATACCCGACGCCTTGTAATAGCTTAGTTTTATTTTCCGCAACCATTAACTGCTAGATGTATGAATAATAGGCTATGCATGACAAGATCTATCTTAACTTAAAATCAACCGTAGCTCACCATAACATGTACAAAGATAACATAACTGAAAATTGACACATTTGCACATGCCACTCCTAGGGTACGCCTCACTTGGTTGCCTCGAACGTGGTCATTGAGTATAGGATGTTTTAGAGGTCGCCCTCCTGTCCAAAGATCAAAGTTGCCTCGAAACGGTTGCCTCAGATAAAATGATCTAAGACATTAGGGTTACCGCTAAGGCGTCCTAACATTGCTTGAGTGACCACATGTCCCTTAACCAAATGACCCGAAAACTCCAACGACGGTGCTACCTACTCCTCAATAGTGGGATAACATTGTCTAAAGGGAAATTTACACAGTTTAATTCCTTTTGAGTAGGTAGAGGTTCTTAGGTACTTGCTCTTTCAAAACAAAACAAATTTTTTGCACTTACACTTTTCAAACAAAGTTTTAAACAACACTTCATACACTCTTGAGAACAGAAACAAGAGTTAAATCGAAGTTTTTCAAACAAAAACCTTTTTTCAAAACCCACCAACACAAGAAAAGCAAAACTTTTGAAAACACAATGAGCAAGTATCTAAGAGCCCGTGGATAACCACGAATAGAAAGGGTGCTAACACCTTCCCTTTCTATAATCTACCTCCCGAACCCGAGAAACATCTCGAAAAGGATTTTTCTGTGCTTTTTGTCCTTTCCTTGTTGGATAAAATAAAAGACGGTGGCGACTCTTGCTTACCGCGACATTCTGCGAAAACAAACGCAAACGCGAACCAGCATTCCAAAACAGTCAGTTCTATTTCCACCGATCACACTCTCCCTTGAGATGTATCCAACTCCTTTGTAGATCTTCGAGTGATGTTGGCATGTCAGGATGTAGGAGGGTGTATGGAACCTCTCCTTCCTTAATAGGCTCTATAATCACAGGGAGAATGGAGGGGTAAGGCATCATAAGACTTTGGGCGCGGGTTCGTACCAACTTGAGGTAAGGCTCAAGAGGGATGGAATTCTTGTGTCCCAAGGTCTTACTGTCCACCTTGTTGGGCATCCTCCAAGCTTGGATGAATCTCTGACGGGGTCCTTGGTCGTCGTTGTCGAAGTCGGAAACCAATCCTTGAATCAGCATGTCATGTGGGCCATCCCTTCGGGCATAACAAAACTGTCTCAGAGCCAAGCATGGGTTGTAGGTGATGCCTCCCCTAATGCCAAGTAGAGGGACATTAGGGAATTCCCCACAATGGTCAATGATAATAACATTCTCTTTTAATCGAGAACACCAATGAATATCTGAATGGTTAAGTGTCATTAACCGTTGTGACCACCTCAAGCCTTGCTCATTCTTCAAGACTGATTGGGGAAGATGAGAAATAAACCATCTTGCCAGGAGAGGAGTGCAACACATGAGAACACCTCTTTTCCTCATTGTACGAGTGTGAAAAGAGTGAAGGATATCCCCAAGTAATGTAGGCACCGGGTTGCGAGACATGAAGATTTTGACAGCGCTCACATCTATAAGTTGGTTAGGATTAGGGAACAAGACCATCCCATAGATGAGAAGAGCTACAATCTCCTCAAAAGCTTGCAGGTCTAGAGAATTCCAACAGCTTTGGGCCTTCTCAAACAAAAACTTTTCCAAGAAGCCTTTGACACCACTTCTAGTTTCCCAATGTGTTGTGACATCAGATGAGTGCAAGTGTAGGGCTTGAGCAATCTCTTCTGGCTTTGGATCTCTTTCCTTACCTTTGAAGGGTAGTTGATTGAGAATAGGAATCCTCAAGAGTTGAGAAAATTCCTCCAAAGTAGGCACAAGTTGGTAGTCAGGAAATGTGAAGCAATGATGCAAAGGGTCAAAGAACTGGAAAAGAACTTTCATCATGTCTTCCTTTGTGTTGGAAGTGACTAAGTTGAGTAGATGACCATGTCTCTCGGTGAATGGAGAGTTCTCAGGAATCCTTGAAGCTAACTCCTTGAGTTTTGGAGGAATTCTTACAAGGTTGACTTGGATAGTTTTCCTGCGAAGTGAATCCATAACCTACAAAACAGGAACAAAGATGAATCTCCAAAATCCTTGAAATGGTTAGTGGATGCATATGATGCTTCATGATGTCCATGATGTTATGCACAAGTATATATGTACAAGCAAATCACACAAGTTCCTAGTTTAGGCTTGCATGGGGTTTCATAGGTAAGTACCCTCTTGAAGTTTAGTTGGCTCAACCTATCCTAGAAATAGTAACCGGGTTCTAAGGAGCTTAATATCACTGGATTGTTTCCTGTTCATTGTTTCAATTCAGCCTCTTTACTGGCGACCAAAATATTCCAAGGAACCAACCCTCAATGAGTGTAGTATCGAGTATCTACCAACTTCGGACTGCACCAAAGCCGGTCATCTCACTACATCCTAAAAGGCCAAGTTGGTCAAGTATAGGTTCTAAAAGTCCATTAGTGCTTCATGACATCACTCAGCGGCCCCGTATTCTCTTTGATTGACTCAAAGGCTACCGGTACCCACAAATATGTCGCACTAATATAGCTATTGCTTAGACCATGTCGGTATACCCCGCACAGTTTCCACAACGTATTGCTATTTACCTATGAATGTTTCCCAAATTCGGGTAGAGGATTCAAACCCAAACAATAGAACCAAAGTGTAAAGCAAACAAGTCAAACAATTGTAAGCAAATAAAGGTGATCTAAACCCTAAGGTAGCCCCACTTTTATAATCTTCCCCATCAGAGTCTCCAGTTCTGTGATGCGGTGGGAGAACTGACTTGAGGTTTTGCGTTTGTGTTAGTAAATGTTGTGGTTTAGAAAGAGTCGCCACCAACTTTTATTTTATCCAAAAGGAAAGGTAAAAAAGCACAAGAAAGACCTTTAAGATGTTTTCTTGAATTCGGGGGGTAGATTATGAAAAGGGAAGGTGCTAGCACCCTTTTCATCCATGGTTTTCCATGGGCTCTTAGTTACTTATTTAGATCACTTGCTTTGCTTTTGAATTTTTTTGAAATGGCGCTTTTTGTGGTTTTGAAAGTATTTTAAAAAGAGGCCATCATTTAGGAAATCTTTGTAATGATTCTCGTTCGTAAGAATGTATACAAAGATGTTTGTCTTTTGAAAAATGTTTCAATGTTTGAAAGTTATTTGGAAATGTTTTGAAATGTGTGTGTTTGTTTTTGAAAATAACAAGGATTGTTTGCAAATTGATCAAGTAACTAGAAGCATCTCTACCTACTCAAATGCCTTTCTTGTACATTTTTATTCCTTTGACATTGTTGATTTACCATTGATTTGGTAAACAACCCTATCTTTGGATGTTAAACGAGACGGGCGTGGGTCATCGTATGACCATGATAGCAATGTTGCCAAGTATCTTTAGCATTTTGAGGGACCAAAATCATTTGTTTAGGCAACTTTTGATAGCGTCATCGAGGGACTATGATCTTTTATTTTGTTTTGTTTTGCCAAGATACTTTGCATGCATACCATGGCCATTTTTTAGGCAACAAAGTGGGTGAAACCCTAGGGGTGCTTGTGTGCAATGTGTTGTCATTTTACATGCTTTTGTTTGTCTTGTATTAGGTCATTCTATTTGTTTGATTTTTGTCTTATCATGCAAAACCCTAGTTTTACTAAACATGGTATAATGCGATAAATTGCGTAAAATAAAACTAAGCTATTACAACAATTATTATGGGAGAGGGGATACAAGTTTTTGAATGGGGATATTTGCACAAAATAAAATCCTAAAATACTATTACAACCCAATTGAATTATTGTACAAGATAAATAAATATACAAACATTTATATATGAAAATAAAATGTATTTATGCAAAAATGTCTTGTATTAATTTTATGTATGAAAAAATAAAATTATTTAAGTCCTAAAAATAAGAAAAGTAATATTGTTATTTTTGAAAGGGTGAAACCCTAGTTTTTTTTTATTAAAAGAAAAATATGTTCTATATTATTTATTTTATCTATTTATGTACAAGAAATAATAAATAGTATTATTAACAAATATTAAAAATTAAAATATGTATGAAAATAATTATTTTATGTGTATAAATAATATAATAAAAATATTAAGTATTTTTTATTATTTATAAGTTAATTAAGAAAATAAAGTATATTGCCCTAATAAACTATTTTTTATGTCAAAAAATAATAAAAAAATAAAATAAAAGTATGAAAATAATAAATTATTTTTTGGGGATATTTTATCATTAGAAAGAAAATATGCAAGCAATAAATATAGAAATATGCAATAAAATATAAAAATAAAAGAAAATGGTCAGGGGGGTGTAAAAGCAATACAGGGGGTGTGGAAAACAAAAACAAAAAGGCCATAAACAACAAAAAGCCCAAGACAGCTCAACTTCGTCCCCGTCCTTGGTTTCTTCTTCCTTGCGCGCGTTCTGAGTTCAAACTTGTAACTCTCTATTCTTTGCACAAAAATAAAAACTTGCAACATAAAACATGTAGCTTGTAATCTCATGATTACAATGATATAAAATTTGTAATCTAACTATAACAGATCAGAGAGAATTTTATAACCCCTAATTTCTGACCTAATATTTTCAGCATGTTCAACATTCAAATTCTCTTAGCTCAGTTAATATAAATGACAACTATGCATATGTACAACTTCACCATGCTAGAGACTACATTTTTGCTTCACAAATCGTGGCTTGAGGATGCCTAAATAGAGAGATAAAGTTTTGAAAAATACCTCCTTCAGCTGGATTTGGATATGGCAATGTGGGGACTTTGAGTGAGGCCTGAGGATCGTGTGAGCTTCCTTGAAGTTCCCTCAAGCTTTTCCAATGCTTAGCTGGCCTTGTGGATGGCTGAAACTCCCTGTAGAAGTCAAGCTGCAACCTTCAAGTTTGAAAATGGTGATGTCTGAAACAGAGGTTACATCAACAGGACAAGATCTTGGATAATTTTGATATTATGTGGATGAAGTGTTTCAAAGGTTGAAAGGCAAAACGCACGAGCCAAAATAGAGTTGGCAAGGAATTTGCAGAAGCTGCCCTGTTTGGGCAGAAATTTGTGTTTTTGAGTTTTAGAGTGTTTTAGATCATGAGCATTCATGTTCTAGCTTGAGATAAGTTTGTGAAGTCATTTTGAATGAGGCCAAGTCCACTCTTTAACAGATGTGCAAGTTCTGACTTCTTTTGCAACCTTTCTTGTATTTGAAGAAAAGTGAAGTAACTTATGCCAAAGGCCTGTACTTGCTTGCTTGCTAGCTGCTGAGGGTTGGTATGATTTACTTGATATCTATGGAAATTTCTTGTGACAAAAGAACAGGTCCAAGGCTCAAGGATAGCAAAGTTGCAAAAAGCTTGCTTTATGAAAATGGCAATGTGCCCTTTATGCCATTTATGGATTTATTTCTTGTACAATGCTCCAAAGGTCAAAATAAAGTCATTATCCATTGAGTTAGCATTTAATTGTGGAGTGTAGAAGGAGTTTAGGACCTGTAATTCAAGGTACAAGCATGCTTGATCAGATTTGCAACTTGGTACATTGTAAAAATGGCTTGCACAAAAGTGACAAAATGCCATTTTCTCTTCTTCGATTGTCCCTAACCACAAATGATCTTGGAGAGTTATTAGACATTTTGGAAAGCTTGCAACATTCTTTACAATCCATCTTTGAAATTAATTTTGAGATACCTCTTGGAACTAGGTGAAAAATATCCATGAAGTTGGGTCAAAAACCTGCCTAAATTAGGGCAAATTTTCACTAAGTTATTTAGTTCATGGACCCCTATTCACAAATTCATAACTTGAGATCCAATACTCTTTTGGGAAAACTTTGTGAATAAAAGTTGTAGATTTCATGGAGGACTACAACTTTAATGTTGGAAGTTTCCTTTGAATCCAATTTCATCATGGTGAAAAAGTTATAGAAAGTTGGGAAAAAATAAGAAATTTTCCATACTTAGAAAAATTCTAAGTTATGAAAAATTTCAAATTAAAACCCTAATTTGCAATTTTAGGTTTCTTGGTCAACAAGTTTCACATTTTGACATATCTTGATGAATTATGACCCTTGGCACTTGATTTTGACTAAAAAGTCAAAGTTTGACTTTTCAGTGCACAGTTGACTTTTGATCAGTTGATTGCAAAATTCATCTGTCAATCCTATGCATTTGAGATCTTTTGAAATATGTGATTAGGTCAAGATGATGCTATTGAGTCCTTGAAATCATGCTTGAACCCAATTGGTCATTGGCTAGGTTAAAAATAAGAAATTGCCCTTTCCTAGTCAAAACCCTAATTTTGACCATTTTGCCCTTTTGATGATTTGATCAAATTTCTTGAGGAGTTATGATCCAAACTTGATCAAATGGTTCATATGAGTCTAAAATGTTGTTGTGGATCAAAATTTATTAAGTTTGACTATAAATTGGCCATGGTTGACTTTTTCCTCAATACAGTTGATTTTTAGGTCAATTGTCCAATTGACTGAGCAAAAATGTGATTCAAGGCTTGAAACTTGTTATGAGAAATATTAGTGGTCCAAGATGGTGTATGAAAGTCATATGAAGCCTTGATGGTCCAAAAATCCTTGTGCAAACTCAAACCCTAATTTTGGGTTATCAGTGCAAGATGTTGTCTTGAGCTGACCAAACCCTAATCCTGTCTTGAGTCCAAGAAGTCTTGTGAGAAAATTTTTGGTAAATGAGAGGGAAAATTTTGGGGTACAATAATGGGCACTTTATCTGGTCCTTTCTTTAATCTGTTGGTTGGCTGCTCTTCTTCTGGTTTCACCGAATTGATCTTAACCGGCGAATGAGTTGAAAGTGGCATCAAAAGTGGGAAGATCTATGTGGCATCTACGTCCACTCCCAATCCTATCAAGAAACCTTTTGCTGCAAAGAAGGAAGTCAATGATGTGTACGGGGTAAGGGCCCATACCAAGAAGAATGATCACCCGTCTGTCAATGCTGTCCGAATTTCCAATCCAACTCCTACTCCAAGACCATCTGCAAATAATCAACATTTTGAAACTCCAAGAAGACAATTTACGAGGTTAGGCATGTCACTGTCTCAAGCCCTTCAACATTTTCCCAAGGCTAATTTAGTGACATTGCGCGATCCTCCCGCAAACCCATACACCTCATCACCAAAGTATAATCCGAACGCTAAGTGTGCTTACCATTCAAGCAGCCTCAGGCACGAGACTGACTAGTGTTGGGCCTTGAAGAACAAAATCCAGGTTTTGATTGATAACAAAACTATTGAATTTGATCCTCCTCCAACACCGAATGTAATCACTGCTCCAATGCCGAAGCATGACTGTGATACGGTGGGAGAACTGACTCGGGTCGTTTGCGTTTGATCGCAATTGGGAGGTTAGCAAGAGTCACCACCGACTTTTCTTTTATCCAAAAGGAAAGGTAAAAAAGCACAGGAAAGACCTTTAGAGATGTTTTCTTGAGTTCGGGGGGAAGATTATTAAAAGGGAAGGTATTAACACCCCTTTCATCCATGGTTTTCCATGGTCTCTTAGTTACTCGCTACATCACTTGCTTTGTTTGAAAGTTATGCTTTTGTGTTGTGAGTTTTGAAAGTATTTTGAAAATGTCTTTGTAATGGTTCTCGTCTCTATAAGAACGTATACAAAGTGTTGTTTCGAAAAATAGTTTAAAGAGGTGTTTGTGTAGTGTGTTTTAAAGGTGATTTTGAAAAGATGTTTTTGTAATGGTTCTCGTCTCTATAAGAACGCGTACAAAGTATTTTGTCTTTTGAAAATGTTTCAAAGTGAAAGTGTTGGTGTAAAAATGTTTTTATCGTGAGCAAGCGAGTGTGATACGGTGGGAGAACTGACTATGGTTTTGCGTTTGTTTTCGCAAATGTTTCGGTTGAGCAAGAGTCGCCACCGACTTTTTATTTTATCCTAAGGAAAGGTTTAAAAAGCACAGCAAAAACCTTTGAGATTTTTTCTTGGGTTCGGGGAGTAGATTATAGAAGGGGAAGGTATTAGCACCCCTTCTATCCATGGTTATCCATGGGCTCTTAGGTACTTACTTAGATCAACTTGCCTTGGTTTTCAATTGTTTGAAATGGTGCTTTGTGTGTGGTTTTGAAAAGGTTTTGAAAAAGATGCCTTGTATAGGCTACCCTTGTAACAATTCTTTACTCGAATGTTTTACAAAAGGTGGTTGTCTTTTTGAAAAGATGTTTCAAGGTTTTTTTTTGAAAGTTTGTTTGAAAGTGTTTGTGAAGTGAGTTTTGAAATTAGGCAAGTGTTTTCTTGGAAAGTTGACAAGTACTTAAGAGCTTATCTACCCTAAAGTTTTCTCAAAGATTTTTGTTATATTTCAAACCTTTTGACAATTTTGTTCCACCATTGTATTTGGTGGACAATCTTGTCTTAGGAGGTGAAAGGGACGGGCGTGGGTCATCGTTTTAGACCATAGTTGCAATAGTGTTAAATGTCTTTGGGCAATTTTCTTTGAAAGGGACTTGATCATTCATTTAAGCAACATTTTGAAGGACAATGATCATTTGATTGTTTTGTTTTGCCCAAAGAAGTTCAACATGCAATATGGCCCAATAATAAAAGGCAACAAGTGGAATACCCTAGGGGGTGCAAGTGTGAAATGTGTTGTCCATTTTTCATGCTCATTTATCTTGTATTAGGTCCAACTATTTTGTTCAATTTTATTCGCATACAAAACCCTAATTCTAGCATAGTATGTTTAGAAAGCGATAAAAGTGCGAAATTTAAGTTCCTACGCTATTACATCACAATAATATAGGGAGGGGGGTACAATGTCCAAATGGGGATGTTTAGACAAGAAATTAAACCTAAGCTATTACATCATTTTCTATAAATAATTACAAGATAAATAAATTGCATAATCAAATGGAAATTAAATAAATATGCAAAAATGCAAAAAAGAGAATTTTTATATGTATGAAAAAGTATTGTTCATGTGAAATAAAAGAAAAAATAAAAGGTATTATTTTTTGGAGTATTTTCATATTTAGGGTAAAAACCCTAATTTTAATCAAAATGGATATTAATTAATTAATTCATATAATATTTGTTATTTACATACAAAAATAAAATAAAATATGGTATATTTGTAAAAAGGCATTTTTTAGTATTAAATAAAAATAAAATATGTACATTTTTTTGGTATTTTTACTCTAAATGTATTAATATATATATATATATATATATATATATATATATATATATATATATATATATATATATATATATATATATATATATATATATATATATATATATATATATATATATATATATATATATATATATATATATATATATATATATATATATATATATATATATATATATATATATATATATATATATATATATATATATATATATATATATATATATATATATATATATATATATATATATATATATATATATATATATATATATATATATATATATATATATATATATATATATATATATATATATATATATATATATATATATATATATATGTATATTTGTATTATTTTAAATATGTATTATATATATAAATAATAATAATAGTTAAATTTTTTAGAAAATAGTATTTTTTATATAAAATATTTTCAGAGGGTAATATAAAATAAAAATAAAAATAGAAGTGTTTTTACATATTTTTCTATTTATCCTAAATAATAGTATATATAATATTTATAAACAAAAGAAAATCAAATAAAAATCAAATAAAATCAAAAAATGATGAGAAAAATATTTTCAAAATTTTAATATGCTGAGAAAAAAATAAATGAGTCAAACAAAAAAAAGAAAAAGTCAAAAAGAAATAAAAATAAAGCAAATGGGCTCAGGGGGTGTGAAAGCAATCATGAGGTGTGAATAAGAAAAAAAAAACACAAGCCCAGCCCAAAGACCACTGTCTTCAACCTCCAGCAACAATATTTGAAAAAACGCGCGCCCTGTTCCTCATCTTCCAACTCTTGATTCCTGGCTTTTTAGCAAAAACTCATAACATAACAAATGTTCAACATGAAGAGACGATTCTAACCATGTATAGAACTTGACCTAACTCTCTAAGATGAAGGAGAATTTCTCTTCCCCCAAATCCTAACCTAGTTTTTCTGTCATTTTCAAACTCCAAATTCTCTCTACTCAGGCAAAAGAAATGAAAAGTAAAGACATGGACATGTTCAGTGGCATGAGTATGACATTATTTCTTCACAAACTTAAGACTAATGATGCATAATAAGAGAGATACAAATTCAAAATTTTACCTATCCAGTTGAACTTCTATCTGGAGATGTAGGAACTTTCAGTGCAAGGTGATGATTGGAAAAGCTTCCTTGAGGTCCAGGGATGCTGTTTCAATGCTTACTTTGTCTTGAGAGCTTCTGAATCGAGCTAGAGAACTTCAACTGCAAAACAGAAAAACAAAAATGGTGAAGTGGCTTAGAGGTGTTACAAGTTGTGTCTTAGCTTCTGGATAGCTTGCATAGGTTGTAAGGAAGGTAGAGGAACAGGTTTGGGCAAGAATGCTTGAAGGGATTGAGAGATAGCACTCAAACTGCAGGGGTTGCTCTGTTTGAGCAGTTTCAAGGTGATTATGGCAATGGGAGTGTTTGAGAGGCCAAGGGCTCGTGTGTTAGCTTAGTTGGGATATGCTGAGTATGTTTGATAAGTTTGTTCTTGTGTGTCTAAGCTGAGATGGATGTTGTGTGATGTTATGACACTTTACTTCACACTTAAGCAACAAAATGCAACTTGTGTTTCTAGGCATGTAGAGGGCCCCTAATGTGCTGCATAATCCCTCCTTGATCAGTGTGTTATGTTCATAATCTTGTGCCATTCAGATTTGCAATGTACTTGTTGGATTTCCAAATTGACATAAAGCTACCTTTTACCAAAATGGCTAATTTGCTTTATCTAGTTTGGGATTAAACCTTTATACAATGTTCAAACTCATAGAACAACACCTTAACACAATGAATATTCATTAAATTATTGAGTGTAACTTGGTTTAAGGACCTGTAATCTATCCTAAAGCATGCTGAGTTCAAATTGCAAGGTTATGAACATGTAACTTGGTCATGAACAAAGTGGTTTTTTGCTATATTGTGAAATTCGATTCTCTCTAACCATGAGGTTGTTTGAGAAGTTCTTGGACATTTTGGAAAGCTTGGAATGTGTACTACAATCCATCTTTGAAATGAAATTTGAAATTTCAAGTGTAAGTGTATGGAAAATGGCCTTGAAGTGGGGTAGAAAACCTTGTCAAAATAGGTTAAAATTTCACTAAGTTAAAAATGGTTTAGTGCCCTTATTCAAAAAATTGTAACTTGAGATACAAGCTTCAAATGAGAAAACTTTGTGAATCAAAGTTGTAGATTATGCAACAAGCTACAACTTTCATTTTTTGACTTTTGTTTGAATCCAAATGGATCTTGGTGAAAAAGTTGGGAAAAGTTGGGAAAAAATTAGGGTTTTTCATAACTTAGAAAAATTCGAAGTTATGAAAAATTCAAATTTCTAACCCTAATTTGCATTTTGTGATTCCTTGGTGAACAAGTTTCATGATTTGGAATGCTTTGATGGAAAATGAATCTTGACTTTTGATTTTGACCAAAAAGTCAAAGTTTGACTTTTCAGTATACAGTCAAAATTGATCAATTGACTGGGAAATTCAACTGTCAATCTTGTGTACTTGGGATCTTTTGAGTTTGTTGATCATGTCAAGATAATTACATAGGATCCTTGAGTCCATGTGTGAGCTTGGTTTGCCATTGGTTAGGTCAAACAGTCAAAAATTGCCTTTGTGCAGTCAAAACCCTAAAAATGACCATTTTGCCCTTTTGGTGATCTGATCAAATTTCTTGGGGAATTGTGATCCAAACTTGATCAAATGGTTCATATGAATTCATAATGTTGATGTGGGTCAAATTTCATGAGGTTTGACTGTCAATTGGCCACAGTTGACTTTTTCCCTAATACAGTTGATTTCTAGGTCAACTGTCCAATTGACTGGGCAAAACTTGGAATAAAGGCTTGAAACTTGATATGGGTAAACTTGGGAGTCCAATATGAGGCATGAAAGTCATCTTAGGAATTCTAGGTCAAAATATCTTTGTGCAAACACAAACCCTAATTTTGAGTCCACAGTGCAAGGAGAGGTCTTGAGCAGATGGAACCCTAACTGGATCTTGAGCTTCAAAGGCTTTGTGGTGAGAAATCAATGAGAAATGGGAGGGCAAATTTTGGGGTACAACAGTTGCCCCTGTTCAATCTTCTTAAATCCGAAGAGTTAGATGGGCAAGCTTGCCTTTCGTGACTCGAGGGTAAAAGGAGATTGGACACTAGAGTGCCCGGAAATTTGCACTCGTCAAGGCAATGGATGCAGGAATGGGCTTAGAGATGCCATTTGGAGATGGGCTTAACGATGCCATCCGGGAGAGTGACAGAAATCTTGTCGGGGATGGGCTTAGAGATGCCATCTGGAAGGGAACATCAGGAAAGTGTCCAAGCTTCGGACCATTTCTGAACCGGGGGGTCTGAACAAGCAATAGATTGACGTCCGTTGTTGGGAGGAATCTGTAAACTGTTTTCAGTGGTTTGGAGAAGAAACCGAACAAGCGATAGGTTAACATCCGTTTACTTGGAGAACCCGTGAACTATTTTCAGAAATCTTGAAGTTGAATAAGAAATAGAGCAACATCCGTTGTTGGGAAGCGTCCGTAAACTATTTTCAAAAAGTTGCATCTGAACAAGTTGATAGATTAACATCCGTTGTTGGGAAGAATCCATAAACTGTTTTCAGAAGTCTTGAAGAAGAATCCGAACAAGTGACAGGTTAACATCCGTTTACTTGGAGAACCCGTGAACTGTTTTCAGAAATCTTGAAGTTGAATAAGCAATAGAGCAGCATCCGTTGTTGGGAAGCATCCGTAAACTGTTTTCAAAAAGTTGCATCTGAACAAGTTGATAGATTAACATCCGTTGTTGGGAAGAATCCATAAACTGTTTTCAGAAGTCTTGAAGAAGAATCCGAACAAGTGACAGGTTAACATCCGTTTACTTGGAGAACCCGTGAACTGTTTTCAGAAATCTTGAAGTTGAATAAGCAATAGAGCAGCATCCGTTGTTGGGAAGCGTCCGTAAACTGTTTTCAAAAAGTTGCATCTGAACAAGTTGATAGATTAACATTCGTTGTTTGGGAAGAATCCATAAACTATTTTCAGAAGTCTTGAAGTTGAATAATTTTAGTCTGTCGACTGATCTTTCCTGAAAAGGTAAAGAGTTAGTTGCATGCAATGTTATAATGTATGATGCGATACACGTGACATCAATGTTTATGACATGAATGTGATGAATGCGCATGTAAGCTGACGAGCTATCTTGCTGAGGATAAATGAATTCGAGGTGGCCGAAGATAAAAGCATCTTGACTGCTGCTGGGGAAAATAAATCCTTGGCTACTACTGGGGAAGAGAATTCCTGATGGCCTCTACTGGGGAGTATCAAACTAGTAGACTCACGCTGAGGAGGTAAGACTGAGAATCTTCTGCTTGATGGGAAGCAACTCTGGTGATCTCACGGGGGAACTCAAGATTTCTCCTTCTAAGACTCTGTGGGGAGAAGGCCCATTAGTCTGGCTCCGCTGGGGGTTGATAATTTGAAATTTTAACTCGGCTGGGGATAACAAGGATAAGCTCCTCTGGGGATCATATTGATAAGTTAGGCTGGGGAACTTTGATGAACTCCGCCGGGGATAGGAACAATTCTGGCGAGTGCGATCTTCTGTGGCTGTTAGCTGAGGATAACCCAGTTATAAGCCTTTGTGGGGAATAACTTTGAATAAAACTCGGGAGAGACGTTCGTGCTCTGCGGGGAAATACCTTCCAGAACCTTACTGGGGATAAGCTTCGGGAGTCTGCTGGAGATAAGCCTCAGGGTTTGCTTAGGGATGTGGATTACAAATCTCTTAGGGGTTTCCTTCGAAGGGGTGTCAAGATATCCATTTGTATCCTCATCCTATTAGTAATCCTCCTTCTTAGGTTCATTTAGGAAGTGATTATGTTTCAAATGCATATGCCTATTTAACAAAACTTTGGACGTTTCTCAAAATAAAACAAATAGTGCAAGAGAAAAAGAAAAGGGGAATGACACAAATTTTCGGGAAGAGTATTTGTATTGATTTTCTTTGAGTATATTTGTACAAAGGAGACAATCATCCTAGTAAGAGGACTTTGTCGTAAATATTTGAAAAATTTTATACAAAATAAAGGATGGCTATGTGAAATAATTCCATGGGATTCCATTCCGCTATAGCTTTCACAACTCTGGATATCTGTCCATTCAATGCTTCGTTTGACGATGACTGGATTGATCAGAAGCCTGGAACCGGTTGATGAAGAGATTGTCCTTGAAGTGATCCGACGAGACATAGTCATACGCTTTAATTCCCTAACTTTTGCCTGAATCGCCCTTTCGGGTTTTCGATCCACCGGGAAACCCCTTTTTGCCCAAGCCGCCCTTTCGGGTTTTCGACTTGTCGGGTGTACAGATTTTGTTTTTGTTTTTATCACTAATTTTTGCCTGAACTGCCCTTTCGGGTTTTCGGTTCACCGGGATGCCCATTTTTGCCCAATCCGCCCTTTCGGGTTTTCGACTTGCCGGGTTATCTTATGCGTAGTATCTTTTGACTATGTCTGCGTTCGCAGGGTGCGGTAAATCGTCGCCGTCCATGGTGGTCAGAATCATTGCACCACCAGAAAATATGCTCTTGATCACAAATGGTCCTTCATATGTAGGAGTCCATTTGCCCCTGGGATCACTTTGCGGCAAGATAATCCGCTTGATTACGAGATCCCCGACTCAATACACTTGACGTCTGACTTTCTTATTGAAGGCCTTGATCATCCGCTTTTGATACGTCTGACCATGGCATATAGCAGCAAGTCGCTTTTCATCGATCAGATTGAGTTGATCAAGTCGGGTCTGCATCCAATCATCTTCATTCAAACCTGCATCCTTCATAATCCTTAGAGAAGGGATCTGGACTTCCATAGGCAAAACAGCTTCCATGCCATAAACCAAAGAAAATGGGGTTGCCCCAGTTGAAGTACGTGTCGTCGTACGGTATCCATGCAGAGCAAACGGTAACATCTCATGCCAGTCTTTGTAAGTGACCGTCATTTTCTGAATGATCTTCTTAATGTTTTTGTTCGCGGCTTCAACAGCACCGTTCATCTTCGGCCGATAGGGAGATGAATTGTGACGATAAATCTTGAACTGTTCGCACAAGGCGGTGATCATTGTATTATTCAGATTCGTACCGTTGTCCGTGATGATCCTGTCTGGAACACCATACCGACATATGAGATTTTGCTTGATAAAACGGGCAACCACATTTTTGGTGACAGAGGCGAAGGAAGATGCTTTGACCCATTTAGTGAAGTAGTCAATGGCAACCAGGATGAAGCGATGTCCGTTGGAAGCCGTGGGCTTGATCTCTCCAATCATATCAATGCCCCACATTGCAAAGGTCCATGGAGCAGTCAGGACATTGAGGGGAACCGGAGGGATATGAACTTTGTCAGCATAGACTTGACACTTGTGACAAGTATGGGAATGTTGATGGCAGTCAGCCTCCATAGTAGACCAATAATAGCCTGCCCTTAGGATCTTCTTAGCCATTGTATGCCCGCTCAAGTGAGTGCCAAATGTGCCGCTGTGTATATCAGTCATGATCAACTCTGCTTCAGCTTTATCCATACATCGGAGTAATACACAATCATGACTTCATTTGTAAAGGATGCCGTTGCTCAGGAAAAACTTAGCAGCGAATTTCCTTAAGAACTTATTGTCATTTACGGAAGCTCCTTCAGGATAATCTCTAGTCTCGAGATACCTTTTGATTTCATGGAACCAAGGTTGTTCCACTACTTCTTCGGTATTAATCTCGTGGCAATGTGCCTGTTCATCCATTCGCTTGATGGTGATTTGGGGAGCCTCGTTATCCCAGTTGAGTTTAAACATGGAGGACATTGTGGCCAGAGCATCGGCTAGTTGATTCTCTTCTCGCGGGAAATGCTCGAAGGTAATTTGCTCGAAACGAGGCAACAATGTCAGGACATGTTCTTTGTATGGGATAAGATTAGGATGCTTGGTATCCCAGTCTCCTTTGATTTGGCTGATGACCAAAGCCGAGTCCCCGAATACGACCAAAGATTTGATCCCCAAGTCTATAGCAGCCTCGAGACCAAAGATGCAAGCTTCATACTCAGCCATGTTGTTTGTGCAGCTGAAACAGAGTCGGGCCGTGAAAGGAGTGTGACAACCTTCCGGAGAAATGAGTACTGCGCCAATACCATTTCCAAGTGCATTTGAAGCACCATCAAAGTACAGGGTCCATCGGGATCCCTTTTCGAGTCCGTCATACGGTCCGTCACTTTCAATGTTGTCCAAATTCATGATGTCCTCGTCTGGGAAGTCAAATCTCATGGGTTGATAGTCTTCGATAGCCTGATGAGCCAGATGGTCAGCTAATACACTCCCTTTTATAGCTTTTTGGGTGGTGTACTGGATGTCATATTCAGTTAAGATCATTTGCCATCTGGCTATCCTTCCAGATAAAGCGGGCTTCTCGAAGATGTACTTGATAGGGTCCATCTTGGAAATTAACAAGGTAGTATGAGTCAACATATACTGTCTTAGTCGGCGAGCAGCCCATACCAAAGCGCAGCAAGTTTTCTCGAGCAGTGAGTAGCGAGTCTCACAGTCGGTAAACTTTTTACTAAGGTAATAAATAGCATGCTCTTTTCGACCAGACTCGTCATGCTGGCCCAAAACACACCCCATTGAGTTATCCAAGACATTTAAGTACATGATCAATGGTCTTCCTTCGATAGGTGGCATCAGAATAGGAGGTTCTAACAAATACTCCTTGATTCTATCAAAAGCAACTTGACAGTCATCGTTCCACTCAACTACCTGATCTTTCTTCAAGAGTTTGAAAATTGGCTCACAGGTAGAAGTCAGATGTGAGATGAATCTGGCAATATAGTTTATGCGCCCCAAGAATCCTCTAACCTCCTTTTCAGTACGGGGAGCAGGCATCTCTTGTATTGCTTTTACTTTTGCCGGATCGACTTCAATGCCTTTGTTGCTTACAATGAATCCCAGGAGTTTACCAGACCTAACTCCAAAAGTGCATTTACTTGGATTCAGCCTTAACTTGTACTCTTTTAACCTGGCGAACAGCTTTTCCAAATGTTCAAGATGCTCTTCCTCCGTTTGCGACCGAGCTATCATATTGTCTACGTAGACTTCGATCTCATGATGTATCATGTCATGAAATAAAGCTACCATGGTGCGTTGATAAGTTGCCCCTGCGTTCTTCAGCCCGAACGACATCACTTTGTAACAAAAGGTGCCCCATTGCGTGACAAAAGTTGTTTTCTCCATATCCTCGGGAGCCATTTTGATTTGATTGTAGCCCGAGAATCCGTCCATGAAGGAAAACACCTTATGCTGAGCTGTATTGTCGATCAAGATGTCAATATGAGGTAGCAGGAAATCATCTTTAGGGCTGGCCCTGTTCAAATCCTGGTAGTCCACACACATTCTGACTTTGCCATCTTTCTTTGGTACCGGTACGATGTTAGCGACCCATTAAGGATAGGACGTAACAGCCAGGAAGCCAGCATCGAATTGCTTCATTACTTCTGCTTTGATCTTTTCGGACATGTCAGGCCTCATTCGGCGAACTTTTTGCTTGATTGGTGGATAGTCTTCTCTTGTGGGGAGACGGTGAACCACGATGTCGGTGTCTAGACCCGGCATGTCTTCATAGGACCAAGCGAAGATTTCAACATACTCATTCAGCAACTGTACCAAGCGCTCCTTGACTTTTGGTTCCAGGTTGGCACCCACTTGCACCTCCTTCCGATCCTCCTCGGTTCCCAAGTTAACAGTTTCCAATGGCTCTTCATGCGGTAAGATGGCCCTTTCCTCTTGTTGCAGGAGTCTGGCTAGTTCCCCGGGTACTTCACAACCTTCGTCATCTTCATACTCGGCTAGATTGACTAGGTCTTCAGAGTTATTGAAAGATACAGCAGAATAGTCATCCATGGAATCCGGAGTGGATGGGTACCTGCATTGGTGAGTGTGGGTGTGTGTAAGGGATAGCCATCCTTAAACAAAAAATGCAAAAGGAAAGAAAATGAACATAAGCAGTTTATCAAATGAAAAACGTCCAATGAATCATTAAACATGGCATATGAATATGAAAAATAGTCAAAACCCTTACAAGTGGACCTACATGCCCCGGGCAAGGCAGGAGGTGAAAAGATAGTGTACGGATTGTTTGAAAGTAAAATATTACAGACCAAATAGGAAATGTTTAACAGATAAATTACTGATGAATAAAAGTGATGAGGACAAAGTCTTTAGCCTCCTAATTGCTCAATCCTCCTCTGACAGTTGGATAAATCCACTCTTCAATGTTGCTTTCCTTGTCTTCATCTTCCAGGGCGTTGATTCTGTAAGGAGAAATTTTGACCGGCGCTCTCTCAATCTTTGACTGGCGCATAGCTTTCTGACCAGCAGCTGTGAACCCTAATCCAAACTTGTCGGTCTTATGTGGAAAGTCGGGTAACTGCCCCCATGCTGAATTCTTCCCCTCTTTAACTGCAGCCCTTGCATCCTCCAGAGATGCCATCCTGGCCATCTGTCTTGGTGTCTCAGCTGCCAACTTCGCCACTGCTATTTTAGGAAGAACTTCTTCGAAATGTTGAAACGGTGTCTCAATGAACTCTCCTTCAACCTCCACATATCGGAAATAATTTAAATGGCTAATCATGTACTCCTCTTCGCCGTGAACGGTAATGATCTTTCCCTTTACAGGATACTTCAGCATTTGATGCAAGGAGGAGGTGACTGCCCCAGCATGGTGTATCCAAGGTCTACCCAGCAGGCAGGAGTATGATGGACGGATGTCCATTACATAGAAAGTGGATTTAAACACCTCAGTACCTATCTTGACAGGAATTTCAACTTCTCCATGGACCATTCTTTTCGACCCATCGAAAGCTCTGACGACAATATCACTAGGCTTCAATTCCAAACCTTCGCAATCTAGCCGGTCCAAGGCCTTCTTAGGCAAAACATTCAGCGACGACCCGGTATCAACCAAAACATGTGCAAGGGTGGTTCCGCGACACTCGATTGAAATATGCAAGGCATCATTGTGGTTTCGGCCTTTAGGGGTCAGGTCGGCATCAGAAAAACCTAATCCATTGTCTGCAGTCAGGCTAGCCACGCAATGTTGAAATTGGTCTGCGGAGGTTTCCTGGGGCACATGAGCTGCCTTCAGAAACTTAATCAAAGCTTGAGCGTGCGCTTCTGAGCAAAGCAATAGTGCCAGCATGGAGATCTTGGAGGGGGTTTGCCCCAACTGTTCCACCACATCGTAATCACTTCTCTTGATTATCCTCAAAATCTCGTCCATTTCTTTCTTGGAGGCTTCCGGGATCACCAAGGGTTGAACCCTCGTCCTGACGGGCTCATCTTGTATTCCCTTTCCTTTATCAGCAATGGTAGGAGAGACAACACTAGGAACGACAACTTATTCAATCAAAGGAGTTCTAGTAGAGAGCTTTACTGGTGCAGGGATGACTTCTTTAGCTGATGAGGGTCCAAAGACTGCTCTTGGAGGGGCAATCTCTGGAGAAAATATTCTCCCATTCCTGGTGATTTTGCTGGTGCCCGCAATGTTACTAATGCTGGCTTTTTCATCATCCGAACTTTCTTCAATTACTTCGACTTGCTTGATACCATGTTAGTAGATGTCACCACCATAGTTCCAAGGTATCGACTTCTCAGAAACATAGGGAATAGGCCCCGGCATTGTTATCTTCAAAGGTATAGACTTTGCGGCTGGTGTAATCTTCACAGGCTTCTTGACGGCCTTGGAAAGATTGGCGTGAATGGTTATGATTGAGACATTTTCAACATGAACTGGAACGGCAGGAACTTTTTCGAACAAAATTTGTCGGCTATCCATGAGGCCTTGGATGCCTTTCTTTAATAGCGGACAATCAAACGGCAGAGAGTGGCAACAGTAGCAGTCTTCTTTACATCCCGGGAAGATCCCGGCCCTTAACAAATTCAATTTAATGGTTAGCAGTGGAGTAGTCAGATCACTAACGTCAGCAACATATAGATCCTCTTCAATGGCATTGACATTCCGACCGTGCTTCGGCATAGGTGCAGATATCACATTGGGTTTCTCTGGAGCGTCAAACTCTACCTCCTTAGCCTCTATCAGGTCCTGGATCTTATGCTTGAGTGCCCAACAATCATTGGTGTCGTGTCCAACACTGTCTGAATGATAGGCGCATTTAGCATTGGCATGATAATGCGGAGAGGACGTATTTACATTCTTTGGCGCCTCCTTGATGGTGGCAAGATTCAACTTCAATAGATGGGGAAGCACCTGCGCTGGAGTCATATTAATACGGGTGAACTGCCGTTGTGGCCTTTCCACCCGTTGCTGACTTGGTCTGGATTGGTTGTAGCGAGGCTGTTCACTTGGAGTGTTTTGAATCATTACGGCCCCCACAGTTGGCCGACGCTCCATCTTCCCTGCTCTTCTCTGAGAATATACCATAGCTGTATCCTTCTTAAAAGGCTTCTTCTCAACACTTGCAGCAACACCCTTCTGAATCTTTCCTGACTTGATGCCAGCTTCTATTCTTTCGCCTGTTAAGATCAAATCGGTAAACCCCGCGGAAGAGTTACCAATTAAATGATTGAAAAACGGCCCAGATAGGGTCCCGAGAAACATATCAACAAGCTCACGATCGGTTAAAGGAGGCTGCACCCTGCCAGCTAAATCCCTCCATTTTTGTGCATACTCTTTGAATCCCTCACTTGTTCCTAGTGACATACCCTGAAGTTGGGTACGAGTAGGAGCAAGATCGGAATTATACTGATATTGTTTGTAGAAAGCGGTGGCCAAATCCTCCCAATTTCTGACACTGGTTCCTTCTAACTGATAAAACCATTCCAACTGAGCTCCCGACAGGCTGTCTTGAAAGAAATAAATCCAGAGATTTTTATCTGCTGTATAGGGTTGAATTTTTCTCACGTAGGACCTGAGATGCATTTTGGTACAGGACAGCCCATCATACCTTACAAACACTGGCACTTTGAATTTTGGGGGAATCACAATTCCGGCAACCAAGCCCATGTCTTCAAAATCCAAACCTGGTACCCTTTGCAATTCCATGGCAGCCAATCTGTCTTCTAAACCCTTATATTTGTCATCAGCTGGAGGGTATTGCTGGTCAGAATAATCTTCATCCTCTTCAACTTCTTCCTCCTCCGCATCAGACTCGGAAGGCACCGCAACTCGATCTCTTTTACTAGTCCCTTCATCAGAAGTAGGAGGAAATTCAAGCACCCACCGAGCTTCTCTGTCAAATCTTCTCCCCAAAGTAACCACTCCGACCCTCTTTTTCTTCTTCACTGGGTCCTTATTCTCCAGATGAGCCTTGATATCCTCTTGACTCTTGACCAAGGTCATCAAGAGTTGCTGGAACTGTGCATTCTGGGCTTGTAGGTCTTTGACTGTTTGCTCGAGATCCATCCTACTGAAATAAACAGCAGATAAATAAGGAAACCTGGCGTGAGACCTGCTTATGCACATGATGAATGGTATGCTGATGTATGCAATGTATTCAAGGATTTAGGATATTCAAAGTTGTTTCAGACAAAGAAGAACGCACGTCATATTAATAAGAAGAAATTTGTTAGTACATAAATGCCCCATGGGCCAAATGTTACAACATAAACTTCTCAAGGCAGAAAGACATTGCGCATCCTCTTTGGCGCGATGTAGGTGTTGAGGGCCTCTTGCTCGTGGAGTCGGCGGGTAAGCTCTAGAACCTTCTTTTCACTGGCGTAGTAGCTAGCTTCAAAAGTGTTCCGTTCCTCCTTGAGTTGAATCCAACTTTTCTGCATTTCCTCCCACGATGTAGGCATGTCTGGATGCAGGATGGTGTAGGGAACCTCTCCTTCATTGACGGGCTCTTTAATCACTGGGAGTACATGAGGATAAGGCATCATTAGACTTTGGGCTCGGGCTCGTACCCACTTGAGATAGGGCTCAAGAGGGATGGAGTTCTTGTGTCCCAGAGTCTTGCTATCAACCTTGTTGAGTTTCCCCCAAGCTCTGATGAATCTTTGGCGAAGTCCTTGCGCATCGTTGTCGAAGTCAAAAACTAGGCTAGGAATCAACATGTCATGAGGGCCATCCCTCCGTGCATATCTAAATTGCCTCAAAGCTAGGCAAGGGTTGTAGGTGATACCTCCTCTAATTCCAAGTAAAGGAACATTAGGAAACTCTCCGCAACGATCGACGATGATGACATTTTCTCTGGACCGAGAACACCAATGAACATCAGAATGAGTAAGAATCATCAATCGTTGGGACCACCTTGTACCTTGGTCATTCTTCAAGACAGATTGTGGAAGGTGCGAAATAAACCACCTTGCGAGGATAGGAGTACATCACATGAGAACACACCTCTTTCTCATTGTTCGTGTGTGAAATGAGTGAAGAATGTCCCCAAGCAATGTCGGTATTGGATTTCTGGACAAGAAGATTTTGACAGCGTTGACATCTACCAATTGGTCAGGATTTGGGAACAAGACCAACCCATAGATAAGGAGTGCCACAATCTCTTCAAAAGCTTGTAGGTCCAATGAGTTCCAACATTCTTGTGCCTTCTCAAACAAGAATTTTGCTAAGAATCCTTTGACGCCGCTTCTGGTTTCCCAATGCCCCTTGATGTCGGATGGTTGTAGATGTAATGCTCGAGCAACATCTTCCGGCTTTGGTTCCTTTTCCGTACCGTTGAATGGTAGTTGATTAAGGATAGGAATTCTCAGGAGTTGAGAAAACTCCTCCAAAGTGGGTACCAACTGATAATCAGGGAAAGTGAAGCAGTGGTGAAGAGGGTCAAAGAACTGGAATAGCACTTTCATCATGTCTTCTTCAATGTTGGTGTTGACTAGGCTGAGCAGTCTACCATGTCTTTCACTGAAGGATGAATTTTCCGGAATTCTTGAAGTGATCTCCTTGAGTTAAGGAGAGATTCTCACAAGGTTGACTTGAATGGTGTTTCTGCGAGGAATTTCCATGTCCTACAAAACAAGAACAAAGCTGAAGATCCAAAACCCTTGAAATGGTTAGTGAATGCATATGATGTTTTATGATGTTTATGATGTATGCACAAAACATATGTACAAGCAAATCACACCAAACCCTAATTTCAGGCTTGCATGGGGTTTCATAGGTAATTACCCTCTTGAGTGTAGTTGGATTAAAAACCTGTCCTATAAATAGTAACCGGGTTCTAAGGAGCTCAATATCACTGGATTATTTTCATTGTTCATTGTTTTGGTTTAGCCACTTAACTAGCGACCAAAATATTCCAAGAAAACAACCCTCAATGAGTGTAGTATCGAGTATCTACCAACTTCGGACTGCACCAAAGCCGGTCATCTCACTACCCCTAATAAAAGGCCAAGATGGTCAAGTAAGGTTCTAGGTCATTAGTGCTTTAGTGACATCACTCAGCGGCCCCGTACTCTCCTTGATTGAACTCAAGAGTTACCGGTACTCACAAATATGTCGCACTAATATAGCTATTGCTTAGACCGTGTCGGTATACCCCGCACAGTTTCCACAACGTATTGCTATCTATGTATGTTTCCCAAAATCCGGGTGGAGGATTGTAAACCCAAACAATAGAGCCAAAGTATAAAGCAAACAAATCAAACAATTAGTCATGCAAAAGGGTGATCTAAGCCCTAAGGTTACTCCACTTTTAAGATTCTCCCTAGCAGAGTCGCCAGTTCTGTGATACGGTGGGAGAACTGACTATGGTTTTGCGTTTGTTTTCGCAAATGTTTCGGTTGAGCAAGAGTCGCCACCGACTTTTTATTTTATCCTAAGGAAAGGTTTAAAAAGCACAGCAAAAACCTTTGAGATTTTTTCTTGGGTTCGGGGAGTAGATTATAGAAGGGGAAGGTATTAGCACCCCTTCTATCCATGGTTATCCATGGGCTCTTAGGTACTTGCTTAGATCAACTTGCCTTGGTTTTCAATTGTTTGAAATGGTGCTTTGTGTGTGGTTTTGAAAAGGTTTTGAAAAAGATGCCTTGTATAGGCTACCCTTGTAACAATTCTTTACTCGAATGTTTTACAAAAGGTGGTTGTCTTTTTGAAAAGATGTTTCAAGGGTTTTTTTGAAAGTTTGTTTGAAAGTGTTTGTGAAGTGGGTTTTGAAATTAGGCAAGTGTTTTCTTGGAAAGTTGACAAGTACTTAAGAGCTTATCTACCCTAAAGTTTTCTCAAAGATTTTTGTTATATTTCAAACCTTTTGACAATTTTGTTCCACCATTGCATTTGGTGGACAATCTTGTCTTAGGAGGTGAAAGGGACGGGCGTGGGTCATCGTTTTAGACCATAGTTGCAATAGTGTTAAATGTCTTTGGGCAATTTTCTTTGAAAGGGACTTGATCATTCATTTAAGCAACATTTTGAAGGACAATGATCATTTGATTGTTTTGTTTTGCCCAAAGAAGTTCAACATGCAATATGGCCCAATAATAAAAGGCAACAAGTGGAATACCCTAGGGGGTGCAAGTGTGAAATGTGTTGTCCATTTTTCATGCTCATTTATCTTGTATTAGGTCCAACTATTTTGTTCAATTTTATTCGCATACAAAACCCTAATTCTAGCATAGTATGTTTAGAAAGCGATAAAAGTGCGAAATTTAAGTTCCTACGCTATTACATCACAATAATATAGGGAGGGGGGTACAATGTCCAAATGGGGATGTTTAGACAAGAAATTAAACCTAAGCTATTACATCATTTTCTATAAATAATTACAAGATAAATAAATTGCATAATCAAATGGAAATTAAATAAATATGCAAAAATGCAAAAAAGAGAATTTTTATATGTATGAAAAAGTATTGTTCATGTGAAATAAAAGAAAAAATAAAAGGTATTATTTTTTGGAGTATTTTCATATTTAGGGTAAAAACCCTAATTTTAATCAAAATGGATATTAATTAATTAATTCATATAATATTTGTTATTTACATACAAAAATAAAATAAAATATGGTATATTTGTAAAAAGGCATTTTTTAGTATTAAATATTAAAAATAAAATATGTACATTTTTTTGGTATTTTTACTCTAAATGTATTAATATATATATATAAAAAATATTTTATATATACTATTATTTAGGATAAATAGAAAAATATGTAAAAACACTTCTATTTTTATTTTTATTTTATATTACCCTCTGAAAATATTTTATATAAAAAATACTATTTTCTAAAAAATTTAACTATTATTATTATTTATATATATAATACATATTTAAAATAATACAAATATACATACATATATATATATATATATATATATATATATATATATATATATATATATATATATATATATATATATATATATATATATATATATATATATATATATATATATATATATATATATATATATATATATATATATATATATATATATATATATATATATGTATATATATATATATATATATATATATATGTATGTATATTTGTATTATTTTAAATATGTATTATATATATAAATAATAATAATAGTTAAATTTTTTAGAAAATAGTATTTTTTATATAAAATATTTTCAGAGGGTAATATAAAATAAAAATAAAAATAGAAGTGTTTTTACATATTTTTCTATTTATCCTAAATAATAGTATATATAATATTTATAAACAAAAGAAAATCAAATAAAAATCAAATAAAATCAAAAAATGATGAGAAAAATATTTTCAAAATTTTAATATGCTGAGAAAAAAATAAATGAGTCAAACAAAAAAAGAAAAAGTCAAAAAGAAATAAAAATAAAGCAAATGGGCTCAGGGGGTGTGAAAGCAATCATGAGGTGTGAATAAGAAAAAAAAACACAAGCCCAGCCCAAAGACCACTGTCTTCAACCTCCAGCAACAATATTTGAAAAAACGCGCGCCCTGTTCCTCATCTTCCAACTCTTGATTCCTGGCTTTTTAGCAAAAACTCATAACATAACAAATGTTCAGCATGAAGAGACGATATTAACCATGTATAGAACTTGACCTAACTTTCTAAGATGAAGGAGAATTTCTCCTCCCCCAAATCCTAACCTAGTTTTTCTGTCATTTTCAAACTCCAAATTCTCTCTACTCAGGCAAAAGAAATGAAAAGTAAAGACATGGACATGTTCAGTGGCATGAGTATGACATTATTTCTTCACAAACTTAAGACTAATGATGCATAATAAGAGAGATACGAATTCAAAATTTTACCTATCCAGTTGAACTTCTATCTGGAGATGTAGGAACTTTCAGTGCAAGGTGATGATTGGAAAAGCTTCCTTGAGGTCCAGGGATGCTGTTTCAATGCTTACTTTGTCTTGAGAGCTTCTGAATCGAGCTAGAGAACTTCAACTGCAAAACAGAAAAACAAAAATGGTGAAGTGGCTTAGAGGTGTTACAGGTTGTGTCTTAGCTTCTGGATAGCTTGCATAGGTTGTAAGGAAGGTAGAGGAACAGGTTTGGGCAAGAATGCTTGAAGGGATTGAGAGATAGCACTCAAACTGCAGGGGTTGCTCTGTTTGAGCAGTTTCAAGGTGATTATGGCAATGGGAGTGTTTGAGAGGCCAAGGGCTCGTGTGTTAGCTTAGTTGGGATATGCTGAGTATGTTTGATAAGTTTGTTCTTGTGTGTCTAAGCTGAGATGGATGTTGTGTGATGTTATGACACTTTACTTCACACTTAAGAAACAAAATGCAACTTGTGTTTCTAGGCATGTAGAGGGCCCCTAATGTGCTGCATAATCCCTCCTTGATCAGTGTGTTATGTTCATAATCTTGTGCCATTTAGATTTGCAATGTACTTGTTGGATTTCCAAATTGACATAAAGCTACCTTTTACCAAAATGGCTAATTTGCTTTATCTAGTTTGGGATTAAACCTTTATACAATGTTCAAACTCATAGAACAACACCTTAACACAATGAATATGCATTAAATTATTGAGTGTAACTTGGTTTAAGGACCTGTAATCTATCCTAAAGCATGCTGAGTTCAAATTGCAAGGTTATGAACATGTAACTTGGTCATGAACAAAGTGGTTTTTTGCTATATTGTGAAATTCGATTCTCTCTAACCATGAGGTTGTTTGAGAAGTTCTTGGACATTTTGGAAATCTTGGAATGTGTACTACAATCCATATTTGAAATGCAATTTGAAATTCCAAGTGGAAGTGTATGGAAAATGGCCTTGAAGTGGGGTAGAAAACCTTGTCAAAATAGGTTAAAATTTCACTAAGTTAAAAATGGTTTAGTGCCCTTATTCAAAAAATTGTAACTTGAGATACAAGCTTCAAATGAGAAAACTTTGTGAATAAAAGTTGTAGATTATGCAACAAGCTACAACTTTCATGTTTTGACTTTTGTTTGAATCCAAATGGATCTTGGTGAAAAAGTGGGGAAAAGTTGGGAAAAAATTAGGGTTTTTCATAACTTAGAAAAATTCTAAGTTATGAAAAATTCAAATTTCTAACCCTAATTTGCATTTTGTGATTCCTTGGTGAACAAGTTTCATGATTTGGCATGCTTTGATGGAAAATGAATCTTGACTTTTGATTTTGACCAAAAAGTCAAAGTTTGACTTTTCAGTATACAGTCAAAATTGATCAATTGACTGGGAAATTCAACTGTCAATCTTGTGTACTTGGGATCTTTTGAGTTTGTTGATCATGTCAAGATAATTCCATAGGGTCCTTGAGTCCATGTGTAAGCTTGGTTTGCCATTGGTTAGGTCAAACAGTCAAAAATTGCCTTTGTGCAGTCAAAACCCTAAAAATGACCATTTTGCCCTTTTGGTGATCTGATCAAATTTCTTGGGGAATTGTGATCCAAACTTGATCAAATGGTTCATATGAATTCATAATGTTGATGTGGGTCAAATTTCATGAGGTTTGACTGTCAATTGGCCACAGTTGACTTTTTCCCTAATACAGTTGATTTATAGGTCAACTGTCCAATTGACTGGGCAAAACTTGGAATAAAGGCTTGAAACTTGATATGGGTAAACTTGGGAGTCCAATATGAGGCATGAAAGTCATCTTAGGCATTCTAGGTCAAAATATCTTTGTGCAAACACAAACCCTAATTTTGAGTCCACAGTGCAAGGAGAGGTCTTGAGCAGATGGAACCCTAACTGGATCTTGAGCTTCAAAGGCTTTGTGGTGAGAAATCAATGAGAAATGGGAGGGAAAATTTTGGGGTACAACAACGAGCAACTAAGAGCGAATCTACCTACTCGAAAGGTCTTAAATGTTCTTTTCCTCCTTTATATGTTGTTATCTTACCATTGATTTGGTAAGAAGCCCCGTCGTTGGATGTGAAGGGACAGGCGCAGGACGTTTGTATAGTCATAGAAGGTAACTTATGAGTTGCTTTAGCAATTTTTCGTAAGGGACTAGATCGTTTTACCGAGGGAAACATAGAGGGACATCGAGGGACTACGATCTTTTTTATCGAAGGGTCTTTGCTAAACATCCCATATTTGAGGGACATGACTGTATTTCCGAGGCAACGAGCGAGGTTACCCTAGAGGTGCGCGTGTGGAAAAGTGTCCTCTAGCGATAGGTTATGACTGTTTGAAATTAGGTTATCTAGAGATAGATTTTAAATCTTGCCATGCACGCCTAATTACTATACAATATAAGGAAAACGGTAAATTGCGGGAATTGAAATTCTACGCTATTACAGAGCTTTTGGGAATGGGGGTACAATTTTACAAATGGGGATGGATCAATGTAATTAAATGTCCAAATAGACAAACAATACAACCAAATTGAATTGAGAAATTAATCGAAATTACAACAGGTTCGTGAAGTGAAAATTAATCATAAAAATAAAGATAAAGAAATAAAATTCCTGTTTTTTTTGTTTTGTTTAAAAAATTTGAAAAAGAAAAGATAGAAAAAACTATTCTATTAATTAGCTAAAGAAATTAAATCGAATGCATGTATTTTGTCTTTTAAGGTTTTTATTATTAAGAAGTTAAATAAACAAATTAAGACTAAAGTATAAAAATGAATTAGTAAAAATATTTACAAAATTTTCCTAACTTAAATTTTAGAACTAAGCTAATTGAGAAAATTATCTAACAAAATTTCATGAGTTATTTAAATTAGTAAAAACAACTAAAACCAAACCAAATATTAAAATAAAACAAAAAGGAACGGTAGTGTTAAACTGAAATAGGGGTGATGCTATTTTTTGACAGTATGCGCTTTGGAGGTTAAAGCCCAAGGAGTTTTTTTTGTTTTAACAAAAAAAAAACAGAAAATGAAGCAAACAAAACGAAAATAGGTCCCAACATGGGTTGAACCCAGACTCCCTTAGTCATTACAAACCATGCCTTGCCAACTGAGCTAACCTTCTTATTTGTTATTATTATTAACCGAATAATACAAAAGGAAAAGGATAACTGGAATGGGTGATTAGGCCAAGAGGCCCAATGGGGGGGTTGACCCGGTTCAAAATGGACAAGGAAAGTTTGAGAAACCCTAAAACAAACAACAAGGAGGCGCAACTGGGAATAGGTTATTGTATTCAAAAAAACTTGATTAAATGCTAATTAAAAACAATTAAACAAATTACAACCCTCTGAACCAAAGTAAACAGCCTCTGTTCCTCGCCATTTTGAATCGCTATTTTCCCTAAATCTCTCAACGGGTCTCGTCCCTCTACTTGCTTCTCCCCGTCACCTTCCTATTCTCACGATGGGATTTCTCCCTTCTCTGCTCACTCTCGTATCTTCTCTCTTGATTTCGTGTGTTAACAACCACAATGAACATTCAAACTCTTCTCACTCTCGCGTCAATTTCCAATAAATCCTCACGATCTCTCTCTCGTAATACCCTTGACTGATCAATAACAGCAAACCACTCTTTCTAGTTTTACACTTAGAAGTCTTACAAGTCCAAAATTGTATTTACGCATGCAAGATGAAGAAGTGGAAATGAAATGCTAAAGGAAACGAAAGCTTATAGATTGAAGTAGCTCTAATGGTGATCCAACTGTGACTTTGTTGAAGGTATGTCCGCGATGCTTCAGGTAATTTGCAAGGCTTCTTCCTTCTGTCTTCTTCGTGTTTTTTGTGTTGATTGTGGAGAGAGGGAGTATGCTGGCAGTTGGATGGATGAAGGCTGGGTTCGTGTGATGGAGATGGATGTTTGTTGGAACTTGTTTGTTTACAAACATAATGGGTTATAACAAAAGAAAACAGAGTTGTTTTCTTTATCGCATGAACATAAAAGAATAAAGGTGATGGTGAGTAGAGATAAGTAAGTGTGTTTTCCGAATACGGTTTTTTGTTATCTAACAGTTAGCTTGCAGGTTGTGTTATATGAGGTTAAGATTGAAGTTTGGATTTTTTTGCTGTGGTTTGTAGCTTGTTGGTTGTGTTGTATGAGGTTCAGGTTTGAAGTTTGGCTTTTTTTGCTGTGGTTTGTAGCTTGTTGGTTGTGCTGTATAAAGTTCAGATTTGAAGTTTGGCTTTTTTGCTGTGGTTCGTAGCTTGTTGGTTATGTTTTGTTTATGTTTTCTGGTGTGTTCTCTTTTGTTCTCTAACAGCTAGCTTGATGGTTGTGTTGTGTGAGATTAAGGTTCTAGTTTGGCGTTGGGCTGTGTTTTTTGTTATCAGTCCCCTATTTGTTGCTTGGTTGTTCTTGTATTATATCAGCTGACCCAGTGGGAATTGGAGGGAAACAAATGATAAGTTTGAACTATATCCTATACTGTTTTGATCCTTTCTTGATCTAGGTTGATGTTTTTGCCATTTTGGTGCAACTCCTAGACTGTTTATGATGTAGTGAAACAACAGGTTTAGGGATTGCCTATTTTGGTGCAAGTTTTTGGCCTGCCTTGAACAGGTTATTGTATGCAGGATGGACAAAGTTTTTTTGGCATGTTCTGTTTGGTCTTTGGACAAATTTTTGACTAATGTGTAGCAACCTGTGGACTCTTGTACTTGAACTGTTTGGACAGAAAACACAGTAGGTTATGGGCAGGCTTATGCTGGTTTGGGGACTGTTATTGCTAGGTGACATCTTTTCAAGCCTATTCCTTTTTATCTTTATCTTTCAATGAAAATATAAGGCTACTATGCTTTTCTTTCTATGAAAAATTCTGAAGGGTTTTTATAATTTCAGGAAAATGATGATAACTTATTTGTTGAGCAAACTTGCTATTTTTTTAAAAGAAATACTGTTGACTATTTGGTTTTATTTGCTGTTGCTGAACAGTTTTTGCCATTGGGCTGTTTTTTGGTTGATTTTATCTGCTGCCTGCTGTTGTTTGCTTTATGTTACAGGCTTGGCCTGCTGTTCTGTTTGTATATTTTGTTGTTGTTTGACCTGCTGCTATATTTGCTGCATGTTTTGGATAGCCTTGCCTTGGCTTATTGTGCTAGGCAACTTTGACTTGCATAACTTGCTTTGACAACTTTGGGCTTGAATATTTTGCTTTGACAGCTTTGGGCTTGCATATTTTCTTTTCCTTCTTGTAAACCAAGGTCCAACCTTGTGATTTGCAAGAATGGGAGAAGAGAGATTATGATAAAACAAAACAACTTAAATTTTGATTCCTATATACAAACCCTAGTGATGAAATTCTTTTTTTCTTCTTCTTTACACATCACTTTGCTTGAATTGCTAACTTTCTCTTCTTTGTTTCATGAACATGAGGCATGGATGGCAAGCAAGGATTGCTTGAAGATGAAGCAATGGAGACTTGAAGAAACAAAATAAATTTCCTCTCTTTGTAGTCAAAGCAAAAATTGTAATTCTTTGTAAACAAAGCAAAAAATGTATTATTTTATTTCATTTGTGATGTAATGAACACAAGACCTTGAATAAATTTGTAAATGATGAAATTTGTCATACCAATCCAGAATCTTTGAAATTCTCAATTGAATGCTTTGAATAAAATATCTTGGTTTGGTAACTTGAACTTCAAGCAATCACAAAATGATCAAATAAACCAAAGCGCCTCGTACTCCAATCAAATTTCTAAACAAAATAAATGTTTAAGAATTCAATTCTAACTTGGTTAAATCAAACCCAAAGCCATGGTCAGCTAATTGACAGTCTTAATCTTCACCTCTTGTCCAAACCAAATTTGCATTCAAAATGAACTCGCACGCCATGCTCGATAAAAAATGGAATTTCATTGCCAAACCAAACCTGCTTCAAGAACATTCATCAATATTGTAGAATTGACAGATTTCAAAACAACTGTGGTTGAGAACATTTGAAATCAAACAAAATGACTTGCGATGATTCGATAACTTTCAAAGTCTTTCAAACCCAAATTTATTTTGATCTTTGAAGATAAACTCGTGTGCAACATCACTTATGACCATATGCATAAATGATCGTCTCAAGATCTCGTAATTTGAGGAAATCATAATTCTTAGAAATCAGGCGACAGTTATTTAAGATTAGGTCAAAATCCATGAAGTGACTTCTAACGCATTCGAATTTGGTGATCTTCTACACGTAATCAGCTCTTGATTTGTGAAGAGAAATTGGAGATAACATCAAGGAGAGTCATACGCAAGAAGAACCACTCAAAAATATCGAATAATGAAGAATTTACAGTCGCTTGAACTTGGTCTCGCAAAAGGTCAGCTTTTGGGTTAATAGAGTCATTTTCAGTCGTCTGAACCATTGACTGAGAAAAATTGTAACACGAGGTTCGAAACTCGGCATGAACATCCTTGAGGAGACCTGATGATCTATGAAGACCATTTGAAACCCTGAAGAATCAGTTTTCTTTGAGAAACGTCAAACCCTAATTGTTGACTTAGTGCCTAGGAAGAGAATCTGTCTGATCAAACTTCCGAGCCAAGTTGAGTATTCGAGAAGACCTAGGATAATATCTTGAATAAAAAATGAGAGGGAAAATTTTGGGGTACAACAGCTGCCCCTATTCAATCTTCTTAAACTTGAAAAGTGAGATCGGCATGTTTGTCGTTCGTAGCTTGAAAGTGGAAGATAATTGAACACTTTGCCCAGAAATTTGCACTCGATTATGTGGTTGTTGATTACGTAGGGAATGGGCTTAAAGATGCCATTTGGAGAGATGACAGAAAGTTGTTGGAAATGGGCTTAAAGATGCCATTTGGAGAGATGACAGAAAGTTGTTGGAGATGGTCTTAAAGATTCCATTCGAAGGTGATTGTTAATAGAAATCAAACCAAGTCTAAGTTTGAATTCAACTGGGGAAATGTGAAATCGACTGTATCTGGTCGGGTCCAGGTCTTATAGGGTTGTAAACTGTTGTCTGGAGATAAGGGAGAAGGAACCTGGATAGTAGGGTTGCTTCGAAAGGAAAGCCTGGGTAGTAGGGCTATGAGAAGGAACTTGGATAGTAGGATTACCTCGAAATGAAATCCTAGATCTGAATGAGTATCAGGATGGCATCCATATCTGGAGCGTATCTGAACTGTATCTGAAAGATGAATCTGAATGAGTATCAGGATGGCATCTATATCTGGAGTGTATCTGAACTGTATCTGAAAGCTGAATCTGAATGAGTATCGGGATGGCATCCGTATTTGGAGCGTGTCTGAACTGTATCTGAAAGCTGAATCTGAATGAGTATCAGGATGGCATCCATATCTGGAGCATATCTGAACTGTATCTGAAAGCCGAATTTGAATGAGTATCAAGATGGCATCCGTATCTGGAGCGTATCTGAACTGTATCTGAAAGCTGAATCTGAATGAGTATCAGGATGGCATCCATATATGGAGCGTATCTGAACTGTATCTGAAAGCTGAATCTGAATGAGTATCAGGATGGCATCCGTATCTAGAGCGTATCTGAACTATATCTGAAAACTGAATCTGAATGAGTATCAAGATAGAATCTGTATCTGGAGCGTATCTGAACTGTATCTGAAAGCAGAATCTGAATGAGTATCAAGATGTAATCCGTATCTAGAGCATATCTGAACTGTATCTAAAAACTGAATCTAAATGAGTATCAAGATGGCATCCGTATCTGGAGCCTATCTGAACTGTATATGAAAGTTCAGCTGGTCGTGTAAACAATTATCCTCGGCCTGTTTCAGGTATTAATCTCTGATTTGTTGATGATGCTCATTGATTAACCTTACCCTGCAAAGGGTAAAACGTTAGTTATATGCAATGTCATGATGTATGAAATGCATGGTATAATGAGATTGTGATATATGCATTCGTGTCATCGATGTTTTTGATATATGGACGTGATTTACGCGTATGTGAGCTAATCTGCTGTAATACTGTTGGATTAGGGAAAATAAATCCCTGACTGTTGTTGGGAATGTAGAGTGTAAGTCTTCATGTTGTGAAGTTGAAGTGTTGATAAGTTTCCACTTAGAGAAATAAACGTTGTCGTGAAAAGGGGAATACTGTGCATTGTTTGTAGACCTGTTGGGGAATCCCAAGAAATTTGGCGACTTCTACCAGGGAGTGACAACTAGAAGTTTTGTTCCGCTGGGGATTAAACTGCACACTGCGGGGGTTTTTATGGAAATAACTTAGAGAGATTTCCCTATTTCTTAAAGCCATTAGTGATTTTCTTTCTATTTTGTTTATTTGTAAACAGTAGTTATGTCAAATGCATATGTTCAAAAATAAATCATTGGACGTTTTTGTAAACAAAACACAAGAGTAAAGAAAAAACAGATAGTTTTGCACTTTCAAAGGGATATATTTGTATTGACTTTGAGTAAGTATTTTTGTACAATGAGACAAACATTCTAGTAAGAGAATGCTGTCGTAAAAAATGAAAATTTGATACAAAGAAAAGATAGCTATGTGAAATAATCCCATGGAGTTCCCATTCTGCTATAGCCTTCATGTCTTTGAGCATCTTATCTATTTGTTGCCTTGTCCGAAGCTGATTGAATTAACCAGAACCGTCGAGTTTGCAGGTTGTCCATAAGGTGATCCAACAGGACATAGTCATACGCTTTAATTCCCTAACTTTTGCCTGGACCGCCCTTTCGGGTTTTCAGCCCACCGGGATACCCTTTTTTGCCCAAGCCGCCCTTTCGGGTTTTCAGCTTGCCGAGTGTACAAATTTTTTGTTTTATCCCTAATTTTTTCCCAAACCTTTTTGGTTCACCAGGATGCCCTAGTTTTGCCTAGGTGTGTCAACCTAGCGGGTCTCTTATGCGTAGTATCTTTTGACTATGTCCACGTTCACAGGATGTGGCAGGTCGTCACCATCCATAATGGTTAAAATCATGGCTCCTCCAGAGAATATGCTTTTGATTACAAATGGTCCTTCGTATGTAGGAGTCCATTTTCCCCTGGGATCACCTTGCGGCAGTATGATGCGCTTGACCACTAAATCCCCAACTTGATACACTTAGCGTCTGACCTTTTTGTTGAAAGCCTTGATCATCCGTTTTTGATACATTTGACCATGGCAGACAGTAGTAAGCCTTTTCTCATCAATTAAGTTCAGTTGATCAAGTCGGGTATGGATCCAATCGTCTTTGTTTAGACCTGCATCCTTCATGATTCTCATAGAAGGGATTTGGACCTCAATAGGCAAGACAACTTCCATGCCGTATACCAGAGAGTAAGGTGTTTCCTCAGTTGATGTGCGCGCTATGGTACGATAACCGTGGATAGCGAATGGTAGCATCTCATGCCAGTCTTTTTATGTGACATTCATTTTCTGTATGATCTTTTTGATTTTCTTATTTTCGGCTTCGACAACACCATTCATCTTTGGCCGGTAAGGGGAAGAATTGTGGCACTGGATCTTGAATTGCGTGTACAACATAATGATCATAGTATTGTTTAGATTCTTACCATTGTCAGTGATGATCCTCTCCAGGATACCATATCGACAGATGAGATTCTGTTTAATGAATCGGGCTATAACATTCTTGGTAACGGAAGTGAAAGAGGCCGCCTTAACCCATTTTGTGAAATACTCAATGGCCACTACGATGAAGCGATGTCCATTAGAGGCTGTTGGTTTTATTTCCCCAATCATATTGATGCCCCACATAGCAAAAGGCCAAGGAGCCGTCAAGACATTTAAAGGAACATGAGGCACGTGCACCTTGTCAGCATAGATCTGACACTTATGGCAGGTTCGAGAGTGTTGATAGCAATTTTCTTCCATAGTAGACCAGTAATAACCTTCTCGTAGGATTTTCTTTGCCATCGTATGCCCACTGGAATGGGTGCCAAAAGTGCCTTCATGTAGATCAGCCATGATCTTTTCTGCTTCAACCTTGTCTACGCACCGGAGTAATACAAAGTCGTGGTTGCATTTTTAGAGAATGCCATTACTAAGGAAGAACTTAGCATAGAATCTCCTTAAGAACTTCTTATCATTGACTGAAGCTCCTTCCGGATATTCTTGAGCCTCGAGATACCTCTTAACTTCGAGGAACCAAGGCTGGTCCACTACTTCTTCAGTATTGATCTCATGACAGTGAGCTGGTTCATTCATCCATTCAATGGTGATCTGGGAGCCTCGTTATCCTATTTAAGTTTAAAACATGGATGACATTGTGGCTAGCGCGTCTGCTAGTTGATTTTCTTCTCGCGGGAAATGCTCGAAGGTAATCTTATCAAAATGTGGGATCAACGTCAACACATGTTCTTTGTAGGGGATAAGGTTAGGGTGTTTGGTGTCCCATTCCCCTTTGATTTGGCTGATGACCAAAGCTGAATCTTCGAATACATTTAAGGATTTGATCCCCAAATCTATGGCAGCTTTGAGACCAAAAATGCACGCTTTGTATTCTACCATGTTATTTGTACAATTGAAGCAGAGTCTTGCAGTAAAGGGAGTATGACATCCTTCAGGGGATATAAGTACAACACCAATACCATTGCCGAGTGTGTTGGATGCCCCATCAAAAACCAGGGTCCATCGGGATCCTTGTTCAGGTCCATCATATGGTCTGAATTCTTCACAATTGTTTACCATCATGATGTCTTCATCTGGGAATTCGAACTTCATGGATTGGTAGTCCTCCACAGCTTGGTGAGCAAGGTGATCAGCTAGTACACTGCCCTTTATTGCTTTTTGGGTATATACTGGATGTCATATTCTGTCAGGATCATCTGCCACCTCGCTATTCTCCCAGAGAGGGCAGGTTTCTCGAAGATGTATTTTATTGGATCCATTTTAGATATCAATAAGGTGGTATGGGTCAGCATATACTGTCTTAGTCGGCGAGCAGCCCATGCCAGAGTGCAACAAGTTTTCTCGAGCAGTTAATATATGGTTTCGCAGTCGGTAAACTTTTTGCTCAAGTAATAAATAGCATGCTCTTTTCGGCCAGACTCGTCATGCTGCCCTAACACACACCCATTGAATTTTCCAAAACAGTTAGATACATGATCAATGGTCTTCCCTCGACTGGTGGCATCAAAACAGGAGGCTCTTGTAAGTATTCTTTGATCTTGTCGAAGGCAGTTTAGCACTCATCATTCCATTTGACTATTTGATCTTTCTTCAGTAATTTGAAGATTGGTTCACAAGTAGCTGTCAGGTGAGAAATGAATCTGGCAATGTAGTTTAACCGTCCCAAGAATCCTCTGACTTCCTTCTTGATACGAGGAGCAGGAATTTCTTGTATTGCTTTAACCTTGGCAGGATCTACTTCAATACCTCTACCATTGACGACAAAGCCTAAGATTTTACCAGACCTCACTCCAAACGTGAATTTATTTGGGTTCAACCTCAGCTTGTATTTCTTTAGCCTCTCAAATAATTTCTGCAAATGACCAAGATGCTCTTCTTCTGTTTGAGATCTGGCTATCATGTCATCCACATAGACCTCTATTTCGTGATGTATCATGTTGTGAAATAGAGATACCATGGCACGCTGATAGGTTTCCCCAGCGTTCTTCAGCCCGAACGGAATAACCTTGTAACAGAATGTGCCCCACTGTGTGACAAAGGTTGTTTTCTCCATGTCCTTAGGCACCATTTTGATTTGGTTGTAGCCGGAGAAACCATCCATGAAGGAAAACACTTTGTGTTGTGCCGTATTGTCAACTAGAATATCAATGTGGGGAAGTGGGAAATCATCCTTAGGGCTTGCCCTATTCAAATCACTGTAGTCCACGCACATCCGTACCTTTTCCTCCTTTTTAGGCACAAGAACAACATTGGCGACCCATTGCGGATAGGAGGTGATGGCCAATAATCTGGAATTGAATTGTTTCATGACTTCCGCCTTGATCTTATCTGACATGTCTGGTCGCATGCGACAGGCCTTTTGTTTTACCGGTGGGAAGTCTTCTTTCGTTGGTAGACGATGTACCACGATATATGCATCCAGTCCGGGCATGTCTTCGTACGACCAGGTAAAGACCTCAAAATAATCATGTATCAACTGAATCAGACGCTCTTTGACACTAGGTTCCAGATTGGCACCCATCTTGACTTCTCTCTTGTCTTCTCTCTTGTCTTCTTTGGTACCTAGGTTAATTGTGTCCACTGGTTCTTCATGGGGCTATATGGTTCTCTCTTCTTATTGTAGTAACCTGGAGAGTTCCCCTGGTACTTCACAATCTTCCTCACCTTTGTCTTCGACTTGGTAGACTAGATTTTCAGAGTCACAAAAGCCCATAGCAGAATCGTTACCCATGGGATCCCGAGTGGATGTAGATCTGTATTTTGAATGTGAGTGTGTGTAAAAGTATAGCTATCTTTGAAATAAATGAAAATGTGAAAAGAAAAACAATGAGCACAAAGTTTGTATGCAAAAACATCCATGATTCATTGATGTCATATGGAAATGAGATAATAACCCTTACAAATGGACCATTGTGCCTCGAGTAAGACACAAGGTTTTAAGAGTCTGAATTGTTCAATATTACAGGTTCGACAAAATTTAAAGACAAATTGCTGTTGGATAAAAGTGATCGAGACAATATTTCTAGCTTCCCAGTTGCTGAGCCCTCCATTGACAGTTGGGAAAATCCAATCCTCCAGGTTATAGCTTTCTTCATCATCCTCCACTGTGTTGACTTCGTGGTTGCTGATCTTTAAGGGTTGTCCTCTGGCACGAGCACGACTGTGATACGGTGGCCAGAACCGGGACGTGTTTCCCTATTTTTTTAAGGAATTTGCTGGTTTGCGTTTTGCGTTTGTTTTTGCAAAATGTCGCGGTAAGCAAGAGTCGCTATCGTCTTTTATTTTATCCAACAAGGAAAGGAAAAAAGCACAGAAAAATTCCTTTTTCGAGATATTTCTGAGTACGGGGGGTAGATTATAGAAATGGAAGGTATTAACACCCTTTCTATCCGTAGTTATCTACAGGCTCTTAGGTACTTGCTCATCATTTTCAAAATTTGTTTTCTTTGTGTTTGCGTGATTTGAAAAGCTTTTGTTTTGACTTCGATTTAACTCTTGCTTCTGTCTTCAAGAGTGTAATGAAGTGTTTTTGAAAACTTTGTTTGTAAAGGAGTGTAAGTGTGAAAAAAGTTTGTTTTGATTGAGCAAGTATCTAAGAGCTAATCTACCTACTCGAAAAAAGAATTGTTCTATGCTTGTTTCCTTTAGACAGCGCTATCCCACTATTAGTGAGTAGGTAGCACCGTCGTTGGAGTTTGAGAGTCAATTCGAAAAGGGACGTACGGTCACTAAAGCAATGTTAGGACGTCTTAGTAGTAACCCTAAAGTCTTAGATCAATTATCCGAGGCAACAATATTTGAGGCAACCTTTCCGAGGCAACTTTGATCTTTGGACAAAAGGACGACCACAAAAATATCCTATACTCAATGACCATTTACCGAAGGCAACCAAGTGGGAGTGTACCCAAGGAGTGTGCATGTACGAGTGATTCAATTTCAGATTATTTATCTTTGCACATATTAGGGTTATCTAACCGTTTTAAAATTAAACATACATTCTTGTCATGCATCCTATTATCATACATCTAACAGTTAATATTTGCAGAATTTAAAATGCGAAAATTAAAACTACGCTATTACAAGGCTTCAGGTATTTACATAGCCAAAAACAAACCCTTTGAAAATAAAGCGATAAATGGAAATAAACGTCCTAATTAAACTATTACAAACTGTGAGCAGATACAATAATTGGGGTAAAAATAATAACAAAAGCGTGCGCGAAGAAATTTAGTATGAATGCGAACTAGGGTTTTGACCCTTCTATCCTAATGAACAGAGAAAATGTTTTTGTTGTTTTTTTTAATATTTCTTAAAGAAAAGAATTAGGTTTTAAAAATAAATGTACAAAATTAATTAGTAATTAAATTAATTAATGAAAATAATAAAATGGCCTCTTTTTTATGTTTTGATTATTTTTAAGAAAAGAAAGAAAATTAAAATTGGGAATAAAAAAACCTAATTATTCTAGTTATTTTTAATTATGTACAAAAGAATTAAAATTATCTAAATTTAACAAACCTAATTACATTAATTAATTTTTTTAATAAAAATAAAATCTAGACCTAATTTATGAAAAGTAATATTTTTTGTGATTTTTTGATAAAAAAGAAAATAATTTAATTGGTTAGTAAATAAAATAAATAAATTAAATGAAATAAAATAAAAAATATAGAGAAAGAAATTTTAGCCTGAATAGCATTTTTGGGGGGTGCAAACAGCCAGATCTGGGCCCATTTGAGTGAGGTCCACGTTGACCTTCATGATTTGATGCTATGCGTTGACTGTGGCTCATGATGCACCTTCAGATGATGGCCATCAGATTTGGCTATCTGGAGATCTAAGGGCTAGATCTTGAGAGGCTATGGTAGTCCCTTAATTTGTAAACACGCTAGATCCTAAAAATAAAAATATCATAGAGAAATTAGGGGACCTGGGATTCGAACCCAGGTCCTGAAGCAATATCCATGCCTTCGCTACCACTGCACCACTCGTTCTTATTTGTACATATGATGAACAATAATAATAATATATAAAACAAATGGAATAATAAAATATTCATCGCGAAATTCAAATGGACGAATTAGATGGAGCCACGCTATCATCCCTGTCCTCTCTCCGTGACTAAAAGGTTTAGAAACCTTTACCTATGGACAACGTCCGTCGCTATAGCCCTGCAATTTCTCAAAATCAAATACAAGTGATATAAATGACCACCAAGACCATGAATGGACTCGTCTGGTTTTGCTGAGCACATTGGTGGCCCTTTCATGGCCCAATTTTGCATGTACGCCAAGATCCCAAATTGAGCTTGTAAACCCTAATAATGGTGAAACTTCATACAAGCCATGAAAATGCAATTAAAGAATACAGAGAGCTTGCAAACATGATTGTGATCAAGAATATATCATTAGTTCATGCTATCAATGCCTAAATCATGGAATTCGAATTCAAGAAATGTATGGTATCGTGATGGACTTACCGCGCGATACAGGGCCTGGAAACGCTTGCTTTGAATTGCTTTAGCTCGCTGAGGATCCCAGGAAGCAAATGGAATGGTCAAGAAGTCTTGAATTGGCCTGGAACAATGAAATCGATCTTGCACTTTTTGGTGTTTTTTCAAGTTTTTGTTCTGCCTCTTGCGCCTGTTTCTAACCTAGTTTTAGGTCTGCACACGTTCTATATGTATTGAGGAGTGAATTAGGTTTGAAAACCTGGCCTCAATCTTCCTCCATCAATGAATTGGATTCTTGATTTGATTCACTTTGAAACCTTTCCAAAATTGGCTTAATTCAATCTTTTTTTTCACACCATGCTTTGATACGAATTTGAATATTTGCTAGCTGGACATTAAGACCTGAATCATGTAAAAAATCTTTAGTTTTCAATACTTTGAATTTTATATGATTTATTTTGATTAAAATTGATTTAAATCAAATAAAAATCAAAATAAATAATAAAAACATGATAATGACAAGTGGCAAGGGATAGAGCTCGTGGACTATGTTTCCAACTCAAAACAAGTGAAAAAGATTGGGCCCATTTGGCAAAATTTGAAGTTTTAGGCATAGTTGACTTTTGGCAATTTTGCAAAAAAGGTCAACTTCACCAATGCATAACTTCCTGAATTTTGACTCTTTGGAGGTGTTATTGGACTTTTTAGAAAGCTTGATATGTCAGTTAATCATCCCTTTTGGTCTCATCTCAATTTTATATTCCATTCTCATGTATGAAGCTTTAACAAAAAAGGTGTTTTTGTTGACTTTTCAAAATGACCTATAATGTCCAAATTCATAACTTCTTGTGAGTGCATATTTTGAACTTGAGAGATGAATATGGATTGTAGGGGATTTAATCCTATTCAAAATGAGCTTTGGATGGTTCATTTCTCATAAATAATGAGAAAGTTATGCTTGGTCAAAGTTGAGTTGACTTTTCCTGCAAAACCCTAATTTAGCAACTTTTGAGTCTTGATGAATTATGAGCAATCCTTGATGAATCATGATCAACCCTTGATCAAATGATGAAATATACTTCAAAATGAGGATGTTGACAAAAAATCTTGAAGTTTGACTGTATGTGGGCCACAATTGACTTTTGCCCTTGCACAGTCGATTTTCAGGCCTTTGAGCAATTGACTGAGCAAACTTTCTCTGCAAGGCTTGAAACTTGACATGGATGATCTTGAGAACATATTAGGACATTGGTGAGAATTTGGGATCACTTGGAATCAATTATCTTGATGCCACATGAAACCCTAATTCGAGGTAGACTGCCTTAGAAGAGAGCTTGTCTGGCCAACCCTTGGGCTTCCTTGAGCAACTTGAGGATCTTTCTTGAAATGTTTTGAGAAATATGAGAGGGAAAATTTCGGGGTACAACAACGGTGTATAGCTTTTTGGGCTCCTGAAGTGAAACCCAAACCAAATTTATCAGATTTGTATGAGATATCTAGGAGTTGACCCCAAATAATGCACCCACCTTCTTCGATCACTGCCTTGGCATCTTTCAAAGACGACATCTTGAGCGGAGGCCTTGTAATCTTTGGGACTTGAGAAACAACCTTAGTTACTGCCACAGTTTGCGGGAATTATTCAAAGTGTTGGAATGGAGTTTAAATAAATTCACCATCTAATTCCACATATCTGAAGGAATTTAGATGACTGGCCATATACTCTTCTTCTCCATGAACAATGATGATTTTCCCCTGAATTAGATATTTCAACATTTGATGCAACGTAGAGGTAACGACACCAGCATTGTGAATCCACGGTCGGCCTAATAAGCATAAATATGAAGGGCGAATATCCATTACATAAAAAGTTGAATCAAATGTTTGGGTTCCAACTTTTATGGGGATGTCCACTTCCCCATGCACCATCATTTTTGAGCCGTTGAAGGCCCTTACTATTATGTTGCTAGGTTTCAAGGTCAATCCTTCACAGTCAAGCCTATCAAGAGCCTTTTTAGGCAACACATTCAGAGATGAACCAGTATCAACCAAGACATGAGCCAAAGTCGTGCCCCTGCATTCGACTGAGACATGCAATGCCTCGTTATGCTTCCTCCCCCTTGGCGTTAAATCAGCATCCGAAAAACCTAAACCATTATCTGTCGTCAAGTTGGCTATGCAGTCTTGGAACTGATCGGTAGATGTTTCTTGGGGTACATGGGCAGTTTTAAGGAATTTTACCAAGGCCTTTGCATGAGCCTCAGAACATAACAATAAAGCCAGCATGGAAATTTTTGATGGAGTTTTCCCCAGTTGTTCGAATATGTTGTAGTAGCTTCTTTTTATAATCTTTAGAATTTCCTCCATCTCTTTTCGGGAGGTCTCAGGGATAACTACTGATTGTTCCTTCGTCCGGACAAGCTCAACCAGAATACCTTTGCCTTGAGTCTCGGTTGACTCGGTAGTAGGAATGTCAGTAGGGATGATAACAGGGACTGCAACAGTTTTGTCAACAGGGGTATTAGCATAGATGATTGCAGGACTGAGAATAGCCTTTGGAGGAGCAACAATAACATGAATGATTACAGGTCCATAAATAACTTTTGGAGGAGAAATTTCTAGAGAGAACACCCTTCCACTTCGAGTTATCTTGCTAGTCCATGCGATGTTACTGATATCAGAGTCAACTTTCTCAGAACTTGAATTTTCAGTAGCTGGCCAATCTTGCTTGATAGCGTGATAGTAGACATCACCTCCATAATTCCATGGGATGGTTTTGTCTGACAAATATGGGATTGGTCCAGGCATTTTGTTTATCAACGTAGCTACTTTAGGAACTGATGTAATTCTAACGGGTCTTTTGGTGGAGACCCTAGAAGAATTGGGGGAAATGGTCACTATGGAAACATCATTATAAGAAACGGTTGGAATAGAAGTCTTCTCGAACAAAATCTCCTTGTCATCCATTAGGCATTGAACGTCTGCTTTTAACAAATGACAACCAGTTAGTGTGGATAGACAGAAATGACAACTTTCATCACAACCCGGGAATACACCGCATTCAACAAATTCTTTTTGATAGTCAGGATTGGGGTCACAAGTTCATCAACCAAAGTAACAAACATATCATCCTCAATAGCATTGACATCACGGCCGTGATTGGGCATAGGGGAAGTGATAACATTGGGAATCTCTAGCGCATCGAATTCAATCTCTTTGGCTTCAAGAAGGTCTTGTACCTTGTTTTTCAGAGCCCAACAGTTGTTAGTGTCATGGCCGGGACTCTCAGAATGGTATGCACATCGGGCATTAGGATGATAATGAGGAGAGGTTGTGTTAGGATTCTTTGGAGATTCTTTCAAAGTCACTAGATTGGATCTTAACAAATGTGGTAATACTTGAGATAGTGTCATATTAATTCGGGTGAACTGTCTGACTGGTCTTTTTGTTCTTGGCTGGTTGCTTCTTTGCTGAGTAGGTTCAGGCTTAGGAATCATGACAACCCCCCACCATTGGTCGGTGCTCAGCTCTATCTAGATTTCTCTGAGGATATACAACAACAACCTCCTTCTTCCCTATAAATGGTTTTCTTACAGCCGCAAAGGATGCGTCTTTTTGAATCTTCCCACTCTTTATCCCGGATTACACTCTTTCTCCATCAATATCGATTCGGTAAAACCTATCGAGGAACTCCCAATCAAGTGATTAAAGAAAGGACCAGACATGGTGCCTAAAAACATGTCTACTAACTCTCTTTCAGATAGGGGAGGCTGGACTCTTCCTGCTAAGTCCCTCCATTTTTTAGCGTAGTCTTTGAAGCCTTCACTTGAAACCATGGCCATACTCTGGAGTTGAGTACGGGTGGGAGCAAGGTCTGCGTTGTATTGGTATTGTTTGTAAAAGGCAGCGGCAAGATCTTCCCAATTATGAACATTGGCTCTTTCTAACTGATAAAACCAATCAAGTTGAGTTCCGGACATGCTGTCTTGAAAGAAGTGTACCCATAAATCCTTGTCAGCAGTGTGAGGCTGTATTTTCCTCACATAGGATCGGGGATGCATTTTGGGACACGAAACTCCGTCATATTTGGCGAACACCGGTGCCTTGAATTTTGGAGGAATGATAATCCCAAATACTAACCCCAACTCCTCAAAGTCCAGTCCAGGCACTTTTTGAATTTCCATTGCACTTAATCGTTCCTCCATATGCTTATACTTGTCGTCGGTCGGAGGATATTGTTCTTCAGAATAATCTTCTTCTTCCTCTTCCTCTTCTGAATCTGGCTGGGCAACTGCTTCCTTGCCTTTCCTATCTTGATTGTCTTTCTCACCAGACGACGTTGCAAAGTCTAGGGTCCTTCTTGCTTGTCCTTGGAATCTTCTTCCCATATTTAGAACTCCGATTATTTTCTTTGTTTTCTTATTTTTCTCTTCAACCAGCAAGGTCTTCAACTCTTCTTGTCTTTTGTCTAGAGTTAAGAACATCTGTTGAAACTGGGCATTTTGTGCTTGGAGGTCCTTTACCGTTTGCTCGAGATCCATCTTACTGAAATAAACAGTAGAAAGATGAGGAGACTTGTTGCAAGAAACCTGCTTATGTTATGATGAATGGTAAATGCATATGCAATGATTTCAAGGAACTTAGGGATTCAAATTTGTTTTAGACAAAAAGGAAACACACATTATATTAATAATTTAAATCTTGAGTACATCAAAGCGTATTTAGGCTTACACAGGAGTACAAAAATTCTAAGATAAAAAAGTTGTACGCATCCTTTTTGGTGCGATGTAGGCATTTAGGATCCGCTCCTCATGAAGTTACTTAGTGATTTCCAAAACCTTCTTCTCGCTAGCATAAAATTGGGCCTCGAAAGTATCTCGCTCCCCCTTGAGCTGTATCCAATCTCTTTGTAAGTCTTCAAGAGAGGTGGGCATGTCAGGATGTAGGATATTGTAGGGGACATCTCCTTCCACAACAGGCTCTAAGATTACCGGGAGAATCGAGGGATAAGGCATCATGAGACTTTGAGCGCGAGCTCGTACCCATTTGAGGTAAGGCTCAAGAGGGGTGGAATTATTATGCCCCAATGTCTTGTTATCTACCTTGTTCAACATCCTCCAAGCTCGGATAAATCTCTGGAGATGACCTTGATCGTTGTTCTCGTAGTCAAATGCCAAACTTTGAATGAGCATCTCATGTGGGCCATCCCTTCGGGCGTAACCAAATTGTCTTAAGGCTAAGCAGGGGTTATAGGTGATACCTCCCCTAATGCCAAGTAAGGGGACATTAGGGAACTATCTACAACGGTTGATGATGATAACATTCTCTATAGATCAGGAACACTAATGGATTTCTGAATGTTTGATCGTCATCAACCTTTGTGACCACCTTGAACCTTGCTTGTTCTTCAATACAGATTGGGGAAGATGCAAAATAAACCATCTTGCCAAAAGAGGAGTACAACACATAGGGATACCTCTTTTCCTCATAGTGTGAGTGTGAAAGGAATGTAGGATGTCCCCTAGCAAAGTAGGCATCGGGTTACGAGACATGAAGATTTTGACGGCGTTCACATCTATGAGTTAGTAAAGATTTGGAAACAAAACCATCCCATAGATGTGGAGAGCCACAATTTCCTCAAAAGCTTGCAAATCCAAAGAGTTCCAACAGTTTTGTGCTTTCTCAAACAAGAACTTTTCTAGGAAACCCTTGACACCACTCCTTGTTTCCCAATTAGTTGTGATATCAGATGGTTGCAAGTGTAGAGATTGAGCAATCTCTTCTAGCTTTGGATCTCTTTCCGTACTGTTGAAAGGTAGTTGATTGAGAATGGGAGTCCTCAAGAGTTGGGAGAACTCTTCCAAAGTTGGCACAAGTTGATAATCAGGAAATGTGAAGCAATGGTGTAAAGGATCAAAGAACTGAAAGAGCACCTTCATCATGTCTTCATTAGTGTTAGAGGTGACCAAGTTTAGTAGGCGGCCATGTCTTTCGGTGAATGGAGAATTGTCAGGAATCTTTGAAGCTAGCTCTTTAAGTTGTGGATGGATCCTTACAAGATTGACTTGAATGGTTTTCCTGCGAATAGAATCCATGTCCTACAAAATAGAACAAAGATAAATCCCAAGATCCATGAAATGGTTAGTGAATATGAGTATGATGTTATGATGTTCATGATGTTATGTACAAGTAAATATACACAAACAAAGCAAGCAAGTCCTTAGGTTTAGGCTTGCATGGAGTTTTATAGGTAAGTACCCTCTTGAAGTTTAGTTGGCTTAAAACCTATCCTAGCAATAGTAGTCGGGTTCTAAGGAGCTCAATATCACTGGTTTGTTTCCTTGGTCATTGTTTCAGCACAAGCCTCTTTAAAGGAGACCAAAATATCCCAAAAAAACAAACCTCAATGAGTGTAGTATCGAGTATCTACTAACTTCGGACTGCACCAAAGTCGGTTATCTCACTATGTCCTAATGGCCGAGTTGGTCAAGTAAAGGTTCTAAAAGTTCATCAGTGCTTCATGACATCACTCAGCGGTCTCGTATTCTCCTTGACTACTCAAGGGCTATCGGTACCCACAAATATGTCGCACTAACATAGCTATTGCTTAGACCGTGTCGGTATACCCCGCACAGTTTCCACAATGTATTGCTACTTACCTATAAGGTATCCTAAATCTGGGTAGAGGATTCAAACCAAAGCAAAGAACCATAATGTAAAGCATACAAGTCAAACAATGAAAGCAAGTAAATGTGATCTAGCCCTAAGGTAACCCCACTTTAAGAATTTCCCCAGCAGAGTCGCCAGTTCTATGATACGGTGGGAGAACTGACTCAGGTCGTTTGCATTTGATCGCAATTGTGCGGTTAGCAAGAGTCGCCACTGACTTTTCTTTTATGCAAAAGGAAAGGTGAAAAAGCACAGGAAATACCTTTAGAGATGTTTTCTTGAGTTCGGGGGGCAGATTATGAAAAAGGATGGTATTAGCACCCCTTTCATCCATGGTTTTCCATGGGCTCTTGGTTACCGGCTAGATCACTTGCTTTGTTTGAAAGTTATTATTTTGTGTTGTGAGTTTTGAAAGTATTTTGAAAATGTCTTTGTAATGGTTCTCGTCTCTATAAGAACGCATGCAAAGTGTTGTTTCGAAAAATTGTTCAAAGAGGTGTTTGTGTAGTGTGTTTTTGAAGGTGATTTTGAAAAGATGTTTTTGTAATGGTTCTCGTCTCTATAAGAACACGTGCAAAGTATTTTGTCTTTTGAAAATGTTTAAAAGTGAAAGTGTTGGTGTAAAAATGTTTTTATCGTGAGCAAGCGAGCAACTAAGAGCGAATCTACCTACTCGAAAGGTCTTAAATGTTCTTTTCCTCCATTAGATGTTGCTATCTTACCATTGATTTGGTGCAGGACGTTTGTATAGTCATAGAAGGCAACTTATGAGACGCTTTAGCAATTTTCCGTAAAGGACTAGATCGTTTTACTGAGGGCAACATCGAGGGACATCGAGGGACTACGATCTTTTTTATCGAAGGGTCTTTGCTAAAGCATCCCATATTCGAGGGACATGATTGTATTTCCGAGGAAACGAGCAAGGTTACCCTAGAGGTGCACGTGTGGAAAAGTGTGTTCGTTTCAAGTTATTTTGTCTTTGAAATTAGGTTATCTAGCGATTGATTTTGAATTTTTCCATGCACGCCTAATTACTATACAATATAAGAAAAACAGTAAATTGCGGGAATTGAAATTCTACGCTATTACAGAGCTTTTGGGAATGGGGGTACAATTTTACAAATAGGGATGGATCAACGTAATTAAATGTCCAAATAGGCAAACAATACAACCAAATCGAATTGAGAAATTAATCGAAATTGCAACAGGTTCATGAAGTGAAAATTAATCAGAAAAATAAAGATAAAGGAATAAAATTCCTATTTTTTGTTTTGTTTAAAAAGTTTGAAAAAGAAAAGATAGAAAAAACTATTCTATTAATTAGCTAAAGAAATTAAATCAAATGCATTTATTTTGTCTTTTAGGGTTTTTATTATTAAGAAATTAAATAAACAAATTAAGACTAAAATACAAAATTAAATTAGTAAAAACAACTAGAACCAAACCAAATATTAAAATAAAACAAAAAGGAAGGGTGGTGTTAAACTGAAATGGGGGTGATGCTGTTTTTTGAAAGTATGGCCTTTGGAGGTTTAAGCCCAAGGATTTTTTTTTTGTTTCAACAAAAAAAAATAGAAAATGAAGCAAACAAAAATAAAACGAAAATAGGTCCCAACATGGGTTGAACCCGGATTCCCTTAGTCATTGCAAACCATGCCTTGCCAACTGAGCTAACCTGCGTATTCGTTGTTATTATTAACCTAATAATACAAAAGGAAAAAGATAATTGTATTGGGTGATTGGGCCAAGAGGCCCAATGGGGGGTTGACCCAGTTCAAAATGGACAAGGAAAGGTTGAGAAACCCTAAAACAAACAACAAGGAGGCGCGGCTAGGAATAGGTTATTGTATTCAACAAAACTTGATTAAATGCTAATTAACAACAATTAAACAAATTTCAACCCTCTGAACCAAAGCAAATAGCCTCTGTTCCTCGCCATTCTGAATCGCTATTTTCCCTAAATCTCTCAACCGCTCTCGTCCCTCTTCTTGCTTCTCCCCGTCACCTTCCTATTCTCACGATGGGATTTCTCCCTTCTCTGCTCACTCTCGTATCTTCTCTCTTGATTTCGTGTGTTAACAACCACAATGAACATTCAAACTCTTCTCACTCTCGCGTCAATTTCCAACAAATCCTCACGATCTCTATCTCGTAATACCCTTGACCGATCAATAACAGCAAACCTCTCTTACCCGAGGCATAACGGTCCATTTATAAGGGTTGTTACTTTATTTTCATATGTCATCAATGAATCATGGACGTTTTTGCATGCATAATTTATGCTCTTTGTTCTTATTTTTCTACATATTTTTTTCCAAAGATAGCTATGCTCTTACACACACTCACATATCAAAATGCAGATCCACATCCACTCAGGACCCCATGGGTAACGATTCTGCTATGGCCTATTGTGACTTTGAAAATCCGATCTATCAAGCCAAAAACGAAGGTGAGGAAGATTGTGAAGTTCCAGGAGAACTAGCCAAGTTACTGCAACAAGAAGAAAGGACCATACAGCCCCATGAAGAACTGGTTGACACAGTTAACTTAAGTACCGAAGAGGACAAGAAAGAAGTCAAAGTAGGTTTCAATCTGGAACCTAGTGTCAAGAAGCGCTTAAATCAGTTACTACATAACTATGCTGAGGTCTTTGCCTAGTCATACGAGATATTCACTGCTCAAGAAAAATTGCTGCGCTCTGGCATGGGCTCCTCGCCAGCTAAGACAGTATATGTTGACCCATACTACCTTATTAATATCCAATATGGACCCCATTAAATACATATTTGAGAAGCCCGCCCTCTCTGGGAGAATAGCAAGATGGCAGATGATCCTGACTGAATACGACATTCAGTACACTACCCAAAAAGCAATAAAGGGCAATATGCTAGCTGATCACCTTGCTCATCAGGCTGTGGATGACTACCATCCCATGAAATTCGAGTTCCCAGATGAAGACATCATGATGGTAAACAATTGTGAAGAACTCAAACCATATGAGGGACCTGAACAAGGATCCCGATGGACCTTGGTTTTTGAAGGAGCCTCCAACGCACTCAGCAATGGCATATGTGTTGTAATCATATCCCCTGAAGGATGTCATACTCCCTTCACTACAAGATTTTGTTTCAATTGTACCAATAATATGGCAGAGTGCGAAGCGTGTATTTTTGGTCTCAAAGCCGCCATAGATTTGGGAATCAAATCCTTAAGTGTATTTGGAGATTCAGCCTTAGTCATCATTCAAATCAAAGGAGATTGGGACACAAAGCACCCTAATCTCATCCCCTACAAAGAACATGTGTTGAAATTAATCCCACATTTCGAGGAAATTACCTTTGAGCATTTTCCACGATAGGAAAATCAACTAGCGAACGCGCTAGCCACTATGTCATCCATGTTTAAACTCAAGTGGGGTAACGAGGCTCCCCATATCACCATTGACCGGATGGATGAACCACCTTACTATCACGAGATCGATACTGAAGAGATAGTGGACAAGCCTTAGTTCCATGAAGTTAAGAGGTATCTTGAGGCTCAAGAGTATCCGGAAGGAGCTTCAGTCAATGATAATAAGTTCTTGAGAATATTTTATGCTAAGTTATTCCTCAATAATGGCATTCTCTACAAGCGCAACCACGACTCTGTTTTACTTCGTTGTGTAGACAAGGTTGAGGCAGACAAGATCATGGATGATCTACATGAAGGCATTTTTGGCACCAATTCTAGTGGGCACACAATGGCTAAAAATATCCTACGGGAGGGGTACTACTGGTCTACCATGGAAGCAGATTGCCATCAACATTCACGGACCTGTCATAAGTGTCAGATCTATGCTGACAAAGTACATGTTCCTCCAGTTCCTTTAAACGTCCTGACTGCTCCCTGGCCATTCGTGATGTGGGGCATCGATATGATTGGAGAAGTCAAACCTACAACTTCTAATGGACACCGCTTCATTTTGGTGGCCATTGACTATTTCACGAAGTGGGTTGAGACAGCTTCTTTCGCTTATGTTACCAAGAATGTTGTGGCCCGTTTCATCAAACAAAATCTCATCTATCGGTATGGTATCCCGAAGAGAATCATTACGGATAATGGTACCAACCTCAACAATACTATGATCACTGCACTATGCACGCAATTCAAGATCTAGCACCATAATTCTTCTCCTTACCAGCCAAAGATGAATGGTGTTGTCGAAGCTGAAAATAAAAACATCAAGAAGATCATACAAAAAATAACAATGACCTACAAGGACTGGCATGAGATGACCTACAATAACCTACGAAGGACCATTTGTTATCAAAAGCATATTCTCTGGTGGAGCAATGATCTTAACCATTATGGATGGCGACGACCTTCCGCACCCTGTGAACGCGGACATAGTCAGAAGATACCACGCATGAATAAAGACCCGCTAGGTCGACTGGCCTAGGAAAAAATTAGGGCATCCCGGCGAACCAAAAGGTTTGGGCAAAAATTAGGGATAAAACAAAAAAAAATCTGTACACCCGGCAAGCTGAAAACCCGAAAGGGCGGCTTGGGCAAAAAAGGGTATCCCGGTGGACTGAAAACCTGAAAGGGCGGTCCAGGAAAAAGTTAGGGAATTAAAGCATATGACTATGTCCCGTTGGATCACCTTATAGACAACCTTTAACATCGGCTGACAAATTCAAATAGTTCTAATCAATCCAATCAACTTCGGACAAGGCAGCAAGTGGACAAGACACTCAGAGACACGAAGGCTATAGCAGAATGGGAACCCCATGGGATTATTTCACATAGCTATCTTTTCTTTGTATCAATTTTCATTTTTTACGACGACACTCTCTTAATAGAATGTTTGTCTCGTTGTACAAAAAAAATACTTATTCAAGTTAATACAAAGATATTCCTTTGAAAGTGCAAAACTATCTATTTTTCTTTTGTTTCCGTGTTTTGTTTGCAAAAACGTCCATTGATTATTTTTGAATATATGCATTTGAACGTGACTACTGTTTACAAATGAGCAAAAAAAGAGGAACAAAAAATAGAAAGACAATCACTAATGGCTTTAAGAAATAGGATAATATCTTTAGACCATTCCATAAAGTCCCTCGCAAATACTTTTCCAGCAAGAGAGGAAAACGGGACATCCCACTACAGGATCGCTAACGTATCTGCAGTATGCAGCCTAATGATATCAAGTACTCTTACATCCCTGACGGAACAAAACTTCTGGTTACCGCTCCGAAGATTCCCCAGTGAAGGTCGCCCAGTTTCTCAGGATTCCCCAGCAGGTTTTCACGAGGTCCACAAGAGATGCATGGCGTTTCCCTTACACAACAAAGTTTATTTCTCTAGCAAATGGAAATCCATCAACACTTTAACTTCAAATATGAAGACTTACACTCCTCATACCCAGCAGTACTCAGGGATTTATTTTCCCCGACTCCTGCAACACTACAGCATAACAATTAATGTATCCATACATTACATCTATACGTCATAGCATTGATAACACATATGCATACAACGCGATCTCATTTATTTTAAGAAACTGCATTATACCATGCATTTCATACATCATGGCATTGCATGCAACTAACCTATCACCTTTTCAAAAAAAAATCAATCAACAGAAAATTATCGTCAAATCTTCAGCAAGTCAAATACAGATCAATTCCCAAGAAAGGATTGGTCAACCATCTACACAGCAGATGCTTTTTCTGGTTCAAATAAATCTCTCAATAATTTGTTCTGATTCTTCTCCAGATCCCTGCCGGTTCAGTTTAAATCTCTCAACGGTTTATTCTGATTCTTTCCCGCAAACGTCTTCTCTGGTTCGATAAATCTCTCAATGATTTGTTCCGATTCTTCTCCAGATCCATGCTAGTTCAGATAAATCTCTCAATGATTTATTATGATTCTTTCCTAGTAGGAACTTTCTCTAGTTCAGATAAGTCTCTCAAAGATTTACTCTGATTCTCTCCAGTTAAAGAATATTCAAGACCTCTTTTGGTTCAGTTTAAATCTCTCAGCGGTTTATCCTGATACTTTCCAAAAGAAACATTTCTGGTTCATATAAATCTCTCAATGATTTGTTCTGATTCTTCTCCAGATCCCTTCCGGTTCAGTTTAAATCTCTCAACGGTTCATTCTGATTCTTTCCTGCAGACGCTTTCTCCGGTTCAGATAAATCTCTCAAGGATTTATTCTGATTCTTCTCCAGATCCTCGTCGATTAAGTTTAAATCTCTTAACGGTTTATTCTTATTCTTTCCCGCAAACGTCTTCTCTTGTTCAGATAAATCACTTAAAGATTTACTATGATTCTCTCCAGTTAAAGAATATTCAATACCTATTTTGGTTCAGTTTAAATCTCTCAATGGTTTATCCTGATACTTTCCAAATGAACGTTTCTGGTTCAGATAAATCGCTCCAAAGGTTTATCCTGATTTGTTTCCAATTAAAATCAAGTTCAGACTTAGTCCATTTTCTGTCAACAGTCACCCTTGGATAGAATCTACAAGCTTATCTCTGGAAAATCTCCATCATTTCTCCAAATGGCATCTATAAGCCCATTCCCAATTCATCTTCGAGTGCAAATTTCCGGGCACTCTAGTGTTCAATCATCTTCCACCTTCAAGTCACGAATGGCGGATCAGCCAATCTAACTTTTCAGGTTTAAGAATATTGAACAGGGGAAGCTATTGTACCCAAAAAATTTCTCTCCCATTTATCAAGTATTTTCTCACAATATCTCCTTTGGTTCAAGACTGCACAAGGGTTGATCAGCTCAAGACACCTCCTTAAGCACTAATGACTGAAATTAGGGTTTGAGATTGCACAAGGATAATTGAAATTTTAATGCCTCATATGAATTTCATGGATCATTATGGACCCTCAAGATTTCTCATGTCAAGTTTCAAGTCTTGGATCACATTTTTGCTCAGTCAATTGATTAGTTGACCTAAAAATCAACTGTATTGTGGAAAAAGTCAACTGTGGACAATTTAATATCAAACTTCATAATTTTTTATCCATATCAACATTATGAACTCACATATGTCATTTGATCAATTTTGGACCATAATTCCTCAAGAAGTTTGATCAAATCACCAAAAGGGCAAAATGGTCAAAATTAGGGTTTTGACTGAGAAAGGGCAATTTCTGATTTTTGACCTAGAAAATGGTTGATTGGTTGGAAACATGATCTCAAGGATTCAATTGCATCATTTTAACTTAACGGCATGACTCAAAACTTCCCTCAAGATCAATTTATTGATAGTTGATTTTCAGTCAACTGATCAAAAGTTAACTGCACACTGAAAAGTCAAACTTTGACTTTTTGGTCAAGATCAAGTGTCAAAGATCACAATTCATCAAAACATGTCAAAATATGAAACTTGTTCATCAAGAAATCAAAAATTCAAGATTTCATTTTGAAAAGTCAAAGTTTCCAAACTTAGAAATTTTTCTAAGTGTTGAAAACTTCATACTTTTTCATAACTTTGAGCCAATTTTTCACCATGATGCAAGATGATTCAAAGGAAACTTTCAACATTAAAGTTGTAGATCTCAATGATATCTAAAAAATTTCTTTACACAACTTCTCCTAGAAATTCCTTGATTTAAAGTTATGATTTTGTGAATACATGTTCATGAAACTTGGAAACTTAGTGAAATTTTGCCCTAGTTTAGGCAGGATTTTGACCTAACTCATGTGCAATTTTTCACATATTTCCAAGGGAAGTGATTAAAATAGGGGTTGTAGAGAATATTACAAGCTTTCTAAAAAGTCCAAGAACTCCTTGAGATCATGTTTGAGCAAGGAGAATCGAAGGCATGAAGTTGGCATTTTATTCTTGAATTATAGGTCAATTTCATGATGAACAAGAATGCAAATCCATGCTAGGCTGCACAATCTTTTCTTTGCAGGCCTCAAACTTGTTTGGAACTCCATAATTAAATGTTTGCACAGTTGTTAGAGGCTTCAACTCAAGCATTCAATGCATTGCGCATGCTTATTTCCATTTTGGGAAGAAAGTGCACATTGCCATTTTGGAAAAGTAGCTTTATGCACAAAATCAGTTCTTGAGATTTGCACTTGTTCTCTTATGATCATACACAATCTATAACCCAAAAGAAACTTGTCTAAAGCCTCTAAACAACTCAGCCCATGCTTGTACTTTGCCTTGAAACCATATTCCCACTTTTCTTCAAAATCAAGTAACATAGCAATCAGTCTATATCTTGTACTTATGACCCTCTCAAGCCTCACAACCTTCTCCTTACTTATGCACAAGTTGTTTGCATCAAAAGACACGATTTCAAGCACCCTCAAAATCTCCCAAGCACCTTGCCGCACAGAATTGCCCAAACTTGACAGTTTTGAGCAAAAACTCACCATCTTCATTTTCACTCGTGCATTTTGAAAACTAATCATCCAAACACCTTCCACACATCATATCAAAGTAATCCAGGCCCTCATTTCCTAACTGTAACTCCTCCATCACCATCCACCATTTTCAAAACTGAAGCTTACAACTTGACTTGAGTTGGGAGTTTCAGCCATCATCAAAGCAAAGTAGGAGTTGGAATACACTCAAGGAGGTCCAGGCCAACTAAACAGATAATTGGGAAACCTCAAAGCCCGCTCAAACTCCATACACGAATCCAGTTGTAAGAGGTAAGTTTTCAAACTTCTATCTCTTCATACAAGCATCATTTGATTCTAATTTGTGAAGATAAAATGTAGATACCATTGCCACGAAGCTGTACATATCCATAGTTTGCATTTATATGGCCTAAGCTTAGAGAATTATAGAGTTGAAGTTTCTGAAATTTTTAGGTTTTAAATTAGGGCCAGAAAAATTCTCACTCATCTTTGACTTTTAGCTTTAGTTATTTATATGGTTGGATTCGTGGGAAGAAATACCACAACTTTCATGTTTGTACTTTCCATTTTTGTTGAGAGATGAAGAAGTTACAGGTACTCTGGATGGGCGTGAGGTTGAAGATGAAGTTCAGGCCATGGACTTGATTTGTAATATATATTTATGATTTGATATAAATGAACGAATGTATAGCCACCCCAGTGGTAAGGCAGCGCGCTGGTAACCAATAGGGCGTGGGTTCAACACCCAGCGTGCTGCCTTTTGTTATTTTTCACACTTTTTTACATTTTTTGTTTTCTTTACAGCGCCTGGGCCCAACTTTGGGCCTTCTCATTATTTTGATGGCTTCTACCCCTGGCTTTGCTTCAGCATCCCCATGGCCCATATTTTCATTATTATTTTATTTTTCTTATTATATTTTATTTCTTTTTCCTTTATTATTATTAATATTAGTATTAGTATTATTATTAATATTATTTTTTATTGTTATTAATAAAAACCCAAAAAATATTTTATTTATTATTTTTACATTTATTTAGTTTATTTTGTTTTATAAAACTAAAAGAACAAAAACATTTTTTTAATAAATTAATTTCTTTCTTAATAATTAATATTTAGGTTTAGGTTTAACCATTATATTATTTTCTTGTAATTAAAATTAATTTAGAACTTAGGTTTCTTTTAATTAATTAATATCCATATTATTTTTTATTAATTAAAAACCTTTTCATAAATAAAACCCTAAAAAATCTTTTTTAGTTATTTTCTTTTCTTATTTAGTTTAAGTTAATTTTGTTTAATTTTCCTTAATCATTTTTTAATTAGGTCAAGATTAAACCCCTTTCATAAAAAACCAAACAAAAATATTTTTTTTTTCATTTGCATTTGTACGTTGTTATTTATTCAATTCTTATATATTATTCAATATGGTTGTAATAATTATTTAGATTTCTTTTTCTTGCAATTTCCCCATTTGTAAATTTGTACACCCCCTCCCCTATTGATGTAATAGTTTAGTATTTTTATTTTCTGCAATTTAATACTTTATATATAAATGCTAGTAAATTAGGGTTTTGTATGGAAAGATTAAAACCAACAAATAACAAACCCTAATCAAGACAAATCAAGCATAAAAAAGACACACTTGCACACTTGCACCCTTAGGGTAAATCCACTTTGTTGCCTTATAAAATGGCCATATTATGCATATGGGGTATCTTAGCAAAAACAAACAAAATACAAGAACATAGTCCCTCGATGATGCTATCAAAGTTGCATTTCAAAAATGATCTTAGTCCCTTAAAGAAAATGCTAAGATATCTTACAATGTTGCTAATCATGGCTATACGATGACCCTTGCCCGTCCCTTTTACATCCAAATATAGGGTTACTCACCAAATCAATGGTAAGATAACAATGTCAAAGGAAAGAGGAAATAAACATGAAATACTTTTGAGTAGGTAGAATTTTCCTAGTTGCTTGCTCATTTTCAAACCAAAAACATCCTTGCTATTTTCAAAAACAAACACTAACACTTTCAAAACATCTTACAAACTTGAAACATTTTCAAAAGTTAAAACACTTTGTACGCGTTCTTATAGACACGAGAACCATTACAAAGATACCTTTTCAAAATCACTTTCAAAAACACATTCCACAAACACCTTTTGAACTATTTTCAAAACAACACTTTGTACGCGTTCTTATAGAAATGAGAACCATGACAAAGACATTTTCTAAATACTCTCAAAAAACCACACAAAGCACATTTTAAAAAAAAAAGCAAGTGATCTATCAAGAAACTAAGATCCCGTAGATAACTACGGATGAAAAGGGTGCTAATACCGTCCCTTTTCATAACCTATCCCCTGAACTCAAGAAAACATATCAAAGGTCTTTCCTATTCTTTTCAACCTTTCCTTTTGGATAAAAGAAAAGTCGGTGGCGATTCTTGCTAACCGCAACATTTGCGATCAAACGCAAAACAACCAAGTCAGTTATCCCACCGTGTTACAGCAACATATATAGATGCTTTATCAATTTTGTTTAAGGGACTAGATCATTCACCCAAAGGTAACACTATAGGGTCATCGAGGGACTATGATTTTTTGATTCGAGGGTCTTTGCTAAAGCGTCTCTATTCTCGAGGGACATGACTGTTTTATTTTCCGAAAGGCAACCAAAGTGGGCGTACCCTAGAGGTGTATGTGTGCAAGTGATTTAATTCAGTTCATTTATCTTTGTTATTAGGTTTGCTAGCACTTTGTTTTCAGTCTTTCCATACAAGCCTAGTTACTAACAGTTAATATTTTGCAGAAATTTAAAGTGTGGGAATCGTAAATCCTACACTATTACAAGGATTTTGGGGAGGAGGTATTTACATGTCCAAAAATGGGGGAAAATAAAGAAAGAGATAAAACCCCTAATTAATTCTATTACATACTCTCAGCAGATACATTGGTATAAAAAATGCAAAAATAAACAACGCACGCGAAATGGAAAGAAGTGTCTAAAAACCTAAAAAAAACTTCTAAGTAAAATAAGAAAAATCTTTTTTGTTTTTTTTTGTTTATTTTAAGAAAATAATTAAATTACCTTAAATCTAAATTTAATTAAAAAAAGATAATTTATTAAATTAATTTAACCTTATTCTAATATTTTTCTATTTTTATTAAGAAAATATTTGAATTAAATAACATATTTCTAATTGATCTTAAATTGATTAAACCAAATTATGAAAAATAAATTAATTTAAGAAAACCTAAGTCTATTATTTTTTTTTTTTTGATTTTATGATTTGATAAAAAAGGTTTTAAAAATAAAATATAAAACAAATAAAAAGCTAAAAAGAAAAATACAAAAAATAAATAAAATTGGGCCTGATATCTAAACTAAATGGGGGGTGCAATCTGGAATTTCGCTAGGCCCAAAACTCAATAAGCCCAAAGTCCTGCATGATCAGGTGCATGTCAACTTTGAGCTCATAGAGTGGAGGCGCACTCTGGGATGACTAGATCTTCTTGCATCATATCTGATGGCCCAGATGTAGGGTCTATGATATGCGTAGGAACCTGTGTGCCACTGGATCTGAAAAGCAAATATGAGAAAATGCAAAACCTGGGGGTCGAACCCAGGTTTATAAGCTTCATACACGCACGTTTTACCATTAGGCCAAGTCTGTTTATTCTTTAGTACAAGGTAATGATAATATTATATATGAAATTGGTTATTATTTTCATTTTTCTCAAACGCGTGCCCAATCAGATTTGAATGGACCAATCATGATATAACAAAGTGCCACACATGCCCCTTGTCGGAGTCAACTTGTTTCAGGGATGCCGGAGTCAAACTCCGGTCATCCTCTCTGACCAAACAAAAACGTGAACCTGCAAAAAGGAGAGATTCGTGGAAAAAGCTTTAAGTTACCCCCCCCCTAAATTGGGGTCTGCGAATTCAACGATGGGGGTAGTTTCCCCTAAAATATCCTTTATCATTGAGAATCATACACACCTGAAAATTTTCCCTAAAAATGGAAAATCTTAGTCCTCACGCCAAACCTTGCATGTAATTGATCTAAACATTCGGAAACATCAATATGAACATATGTATGCATATAAAAATCATTTATATCGTATGTAAAGGAAGTTTGAGATCAGGAAAAATACCAAAATGGAGGGATGATGGTCTGCTTGATCTGGGCGAGGAACCGTGTGCTCGAGTGTTGGGTTGAGTTACTGGAAGCCTCTAGGATGTGTTTGAATCCTTTGTTTGGACTGGCGAAGGCTGGAAAGGTGTTCTTGGATTTTACAACTTTATGGATTTTTTTGCAACTTTAATGGCTCATTTAGGCAGTGTCTATGCGTCCCTTTGGCTTGCAATACCACTCTGTATTTATAGAGGAAGGAGAGAAGCAAAGATGGGAGTAAATCATAATGTAATGGCATGGCTTAAATCTCAAGATATCAAAATTTGAAATATTTCTAAAAATGATCATTATTGCCCATTTTGTTTGGGGGATGAACCTGGACAACCTTGCACGAATTTATGGGCCTAAAATCAATCCAAACAAACAGCCTAAGTGTCATGATCCATCACTCATTATTTTATACAATTTATCTTGCATTTATTTGGATAAAAACAAAATAAATATGAATAAAATAGATAAAAAATGAAAGGCAAGGTAAGAATGAGTTTATAGGTCTTCCATAAGGTCAGGAAGATGCTTGAAGTCCAAGAAGTTAGGCCATTGACCTAAAAGTTCAAGTTTGTCCAATGCACAATTCTTGAAATTTCTCAAATTTTCCCAACTTAGACAAGCCATAGCTTGCTCAATTTTTATCTCATGATGATGATCTTTGACTTTTTGGAAACCCTAATATGTCTACTTCAATCCCTACTTTGATCAATTTTGTATATGAATATTTTATATTGATGTAAATGGTCTTGACGAAAAGTGTCTTTTGTTGACTTTTTGAAAATGACCTGTAATGTATGAGCTTGTATATTTCAAATGGTGCATCTCTTGAATTTGAGCATAAAAGAGAAGTTGTAGGGAGTTGGTTTCTCTTCAAAATTATCTTTGTTTGGAGAAAAATAGATGAAGTATGTGAAAGTTATGCCTGGTCAAAGTTCAGTTGACTTTTCCTATTAGAAACCCTAATTTAGCAATTCTTGACTTTTGATAGATTAGGAGCATTTCTTGAGGAATCATGATCAACCCTTGATAAAATGATGGATATCACTTCAAAATGTTGATGTTGACCAAAAGTCTTGAAGTTTGACTGTATATAGGCCACATTTTACTTTTGACCTAACATAGTTGATTTTCAAGCATTTGAGCAATTCACTGAGCAAACTTGTAGTGTAAGGCATGGAAAATCTTGAAGGCACATTAGGACAATGGATAACATTTGAAACCTTTGGATCTCACACATCTTGACGAAAAGTGAAACCATAGTTAGAGGTTCATTTCTTAGGAGGAGAATTTGTATGGTCAATTCTTTGGTCAACCTTGAGTAATTAAGGACCTCAATGAGCATGTCTTAAGTAAAAATGGGAGGGAAAATTTTGGGGTACAACAACTTCCCCTGTTCAATCTTCTTAAACCTGAGGATTTAGATTGGCTTGTCTGCCTTTCGTGATCTGAAGGTGGAAGATGATTGAACACTATAGTGCCCATAAATTTGCACTCGCATGAAGTGAAACTGATGGTTGATGATGTCGGGAATGGGATTGCAAATGCCATTTGGAGAGGGTGATAGAGAGTCGTCGGAGATGGGCTTAAAGATGTCATCTGGAGAATATGCTGACTTCATAAGAGGTCTCTTTATGGGAATTCCTGTTCCTGTTGTCTGAGGAGGACTCTGCTAGGGAATGTGGGTTTTTGTTGTTCTCCTGCTTGAGGAAAACTCTGTGGAGAATAGAGTCTAGGAGCTTCAGTTGTCCAATACTCTACTGAGGAGTTATCTCTATACTAGAAAAATGAGAGTTTGCTGCTTTCTGGTTGAAATCCAGGCTTCACAGTAACTTGCTGGGGATAATGGAATTAACCGTTACCTGCAAATGTAATAAAAGGAGCCTGTGTAGGGTTGTTTCAGGATGAGTCTGTGTTAGTCTGCATCCGGGGATATATGAGAAGGAGCCTGTGTGGGGCTGCTTTAAGATGAGTATGTGTTAGACTGTATCTGGAGATCATGAGAAGAAAGCCGTGTAAGATTTCTTCATCTGGTCATGTAGATAGTTTTCATGTCTGGTTTTAGGTGTTAATCTACAATCAGCTGCTCGCAGATAGTTGCCCTGTCTTGTTTCAGGTATTAATCTAGAACTCGCCTTTGTGGGTCATTGAGATACTGGTTTCAGGTATTAATCTCTGACCCGAGAAAGAAAGATATTTTTCCTTGCTTGTTACATGTATTAATCTTCAATCTCCTCATGTAGATGGTTTTCCTAGCTTGTTACAGGTATTAGCCTACAGTAGGTTGCCTACAGATAATTGTCCCGGCTTGTTACAGGTATTAATCTGGAACTTGTTTTTGTTGGTCGTTGAGATAGTTGTCCTGTCTGGTTTCAGGCATTAATCTTTGACCTGCTGTAGTGTTTGTCTGTCTGCTAACTTAACCTAAAAAGGTAAAATTAATTTCATGCAATGTCATGATGTATGAATTGAATGATGCTCTCAAAATAAATGAGATTGTGATGTATGCATTTGTGTTGCATGTTCTATGATGTTTGTAAAAGGTTATATGAATGCAACGTATAAACGTGTTAGTTGTTCTATTACATGGTTATTGAATTAGGGAAAATAAATCCCTGACTGCTGTTGGGGGTGAAGAATGTAGGTCTTCATATTTTGTTGAGGTTGGAATGTCAGGAGATGGAATTCCGTTGTTAGATAAATAAACTTTGTTGGGGAAGTAAAAATCCGTGTGCTGCTTGGGGATTTTGTTGAAATCCTGCTGGGGAATCTTGAGAAGCTTTGGGTGGCTTCACTGGGGAATCTTTTGTTGGATCAATAATTTGGAAATTCTTGCTCCGCCGGGGATATCAGAACACCTGTCATCATTAGGATGTATGCTGAGAATACGGCAGTGACCTTATAGTAGGGTGTCTCTGCCTCTGTACCTGTTGGAGAAGGTGTCTGCTAGAGAAAATATCTGTGGGGATTGTGTGGGTGGCCCTTAGATATTGTCCCATTTCTTAAAGTGATTAGTAATTGTATTTCTATTTTTCATGCATATATTTTTAAACGGTAATCACATTCAAATGCATATGTTCAAAAATAATCACTGGACATTTTGCAAACAAAACAGAAAAATAAAAACAAATGTTTTTCACTTTCAAAGAGATAATTTTGTATTATTTTGAAGAAGCGTTTTTGTACAAGGAGACGAACATCCTAGTAAGAGAATGTCACCGTAAGAATAAAACTTTACAAAATAGCATACAAAGAAAACAGCTATGTGAAATAATCACATTGGGTTCCCATTCTGCTATTGACTTTATGTCTTTGAGCGTCTCATCTCTTTCGCTACTTGTCCGAAACTGACTGGATTGATTAGTACCACTTGAGCTTGATAGTTCATATGTAAGATTGGCTGTAAGGTGATCCAACAGGACATAGTTATACACTTTAAATCCCTAACTTTTTCCTGGACCGCCCTTTCGGGTTTTTAGTCCACCAGGATACCCTTTTTTTCCCAAGCCGCCTTTTCAGGTTTTCGACTTGCCGGGTGTACATATTTTTTTTGTATATCCCTAATTTTTGCCCGAACCCTTTTGGTTCGATGGGATGCCCTTATTTTTTCCTAGGCCAGTCAACCTAGAGGGTATTTGTTCATGTATAGTATCTTTTAACTATGTCCGTGTTTACAGGGTGCAGAAGGTTGTCACCGTCCATAATGGTTAAGATCATGGCTCCACCAGAAAATATGTTCTTGATCACAAATGGCCCTTCGTATGTGGGAGTCCATTTGCCCCTGGGATCACCTTGTGGAAGTATGATGCACTTGATTACTAAGTCACCAGTCTGATATACCTAAAGTCTAACTTTCTTGTTAAAATCTTTAATCATATGCTTTTGGTACATCTGACCGTGACAGACAACCGCGAGCCTCTTCTCACCAATTAGGTTTAATTGGTCAAGTCGAGTCTGAACCCGTTCGTCTTCATTCAAACCTGCATCCTTTATGATTTTCAAGGAAGGGATCTGGACTTCAATAGGTAGGACAACTTCTATACCGTATACCAAAAAAAAAGGAGTTTCCCCTATTGATGTGCGTATTATGGTGTGGTAACCATGAAGAGTAAATGGTAACATCTCATGCCAATCTTTATATGTCACCGTCATCTTCTGTATGATTTTCTTGATGTTTTTATTAGCAGCTTCTACAACGCCATTCATCTTCAGCCGGTAAGGAGAAGAGTTATGATGTTGGATCTTGAATTGCATGCAGAGCTCGGTGATCATAGTGTTATTAAGATTGGTACCATTATCCGTAATGAATCTTTCTGGAATCCTGTACTGGAAGATAATGTTATGTCTGATGAAGCAGGCTACAAATTTCTTGGTAACAGAAGCAAATGAGGTTGCCTCAACCCATTTCGTGAAATAATCAAAGGTGACGAGGATGAAGTGGTGCCCATTAGAAGTTGTATGTATGATTTCTCCAATCATATTGATGCCCCACATTGCAAATGGCCGTGGAGCAGTCAAGAAGTTTAGAGGAACTATAGGCATGTGTACTTTATCAGCATAGATCTGGCATTTGTGACAAGTTCGTGAATGTTGATAAAAGTATGCTTCCATAGTGGACCAATAGTATCCTACCCGTAGGATCTTTTTAGCCATCGTGTGCCCACTAGAATGGGTGCCAAAGGTACCTTCATGTAAATCAGCCATAATCTTTTCTACCTCACTCTTGTCTACACACTGAAGCAAGGTAGAATCATGATTGCACTTGTAGAGGATTTTGTTATTGAGGAAGAACTTGGCAGAGAACCTTTTTAGAAACTTCTTATCATTGAGTGAAGCTCCCTCAGGATACTCTTGGGCTTTGAGATATCTTTTGACTTCATGGAACCAAGGTTTGTCCACTACTTCTTCAGTACCAATCTCGTGACAGTATGTGGGTTCATCCATCCTTTCAATAGCGATCTGAGGAGCCTCATTATCCCATATGACCTTGAACATAGATGACATAGTAGCTAGCGTGTCTGCTAGTTGATTTTCCTCTCGTGGAAATGCTCAAAGGTAATTTCTTCAAAGTGTGGGATTAGTGTCAGCACATGCTCTTTATAAGGGATGAGATTAGGATGCTTCGTGTCCCATTATCCTTTGATTTTATTGATTACTAAGGATGAGTCTCCAAATACACTCAATAATTTAATCCTCAAGTTGATAGAAGCTTTGTGACCCATGATGCATGCTTCATATTCATCCATATTGTTGGTACAACTAAAACATAGCATAGTAGTGAAAGGAGTATGACATCCTTCGGGAGATATGATTACATTGCCGACACCATTTATAAGTGTGTCGGAAGCTCTGTCAAAAACTATAGTCCATCGGGATCCTTTTTCAGGTCCTTCATCCGGTCCGGGTTCTTCACGATCAGTTACTAACATGATGTTTTCATCCGAGAACTCAAAATTAATAGATTGGTAGTCATCCACAGCCTGATGACCTAAATGATCAGCTAATACACTTCCCTTAATTGCCTTCTGGGTTGTATATTGAATATCATATTCGGTCAGGATCATTTACCATCTTGCTATTCTTCTGGACAGAGCGGGCTTCTCAAAGATGTATTTGATAAGATCCATTTTAGATATCAACAAGGTAGTGTGGGTCAACATATACTGTCTTAGTCGGCGAGCAGCCTATGCCAAAGTACAACAAGTTTTCTCGAGCAGTGAGTATCTTGTTTCATAGTCGGTAAATTTTTTCTAAGGTAGTATATTGCATGCTCTTTTCAACCAGACTCGTCATGCTGCACCAGCACACACCCCATTGAGTTCTCTAACACTGTTAAGTACATGAGTAGAGGTCTTCCTTCGACTGAAGGCATTAAAATTAGAGGCTCTTGAAGATATTCTTTGATTTTGTCAAAGGCATTCTGGCAGTCATCATTCCACTAAATTGCTTGATCATTCTTCAGTAACTTGAAGATTGGCTCACAAGTAGCGGTTAGATGGGAAATGAATCTGGCTATGTAGTTTAGGCGTCCCAAGAATCCTCTAACCTCCTTCTCAGTGCGAGGAGATGGCATTTCATGTATAGCTTTAACCTTTGTAGGGTCTACTTCAATGCCTTTGACGCTGACAACGGAACCTAAGAGCTTACCCGATCTTACTCCAAAGGTGCACTTATTTGGGTTCAACCTCAATTTGTACTTCTTCAACCTTTCAAATTAATTCTGTAGGTGATCGAGGTGCTCTTCTTCAGTCTGAGACCTGGCTATCATATCACCAACATAGACCTCTATCTCGTGATGGATCATATCATGAAACAAAGATACCATGACACGCTGATAGGTTGCCCCGACGTTCTTTAACCCAAATGGCATAACTTTGTAACAGAAAGTTCCCCACTATGTGACAAAGGTCGTTTTCTCCATGTCTTCGGGTGCCATTTTGATCTTATTGTATCCGGAGAAACCATCCATGAAGGAGAATACCTTATGTTGTGTGGTGTTGTCAACCAGAACATCAATATGTGGAAGCAAAAAGTCATCCTTGGGGCTTGCCTTATTCAGGTCTTTGTAATCCATGCACATACATACTTTACCGACCTTCTTAGGTACTGGAACCACGTTAGCAACCCATTATAGATAAGAGGCGACGACTAAGAAACCCACATTGAACTATTTCATGACTTCAACCTTGATCTTTTCTAACATCTCAGGCCGTATGTGATGAACCTTTTGTTTCACTGGAGAGCAATCCTCTTTTGTCAGGAGGCGATGAACCACAATACCAGTGTCAAGTCCTGGCATGTCCTCATATGACCAGGAAAAAACCTTAAGATAGTCATGTAGCATCTGAATTAACCGCTCCTTGACACTATGCTCCAAATCGGCACCTATCTTGACTTCTTTCTTATCCTCTTCAGTACCCAAGTTAACTGTCTCAACTGGATCTTTATGAGGTTGTATTTCCCTTTCTTCCTGTTGTAACAGTCTAGCAAGTTCTCCTAGTACCTCACAAGCTTCCTCACCTTCGTCCTCGGCTTGGTAGATCGGATTTTCAAAGTCATAACTAGCAATAGCAGAACCGTTATCAATGGGATCCATATTGGATGTGGATTTTCAGTTTGATATGTGGGTGTGTGTAAGAGCATAGTTGTATATTTTTTGATAAAGTAAAGAGGAAAAAAAGAAAAACAAAGAGCGCAAAATTTGCATGTAAAACGTTCAATGGTTTATTGATAACATATGAAAATGAAGTAATGACCCTCACAAATATACCATTGTGCCTCGGGTAAGACACTAGGCTTTAAAGTTTCAATTGTTCAAATATTACTTATCCTCAAAACAAAAAGACAAATTACTCTTGAATAAAAGTAATGGGAACAAAATCTTTGGCCTCCCAATTGCTGAGTCCACCGCTGATGGTTGGGAAGATCTACTTGTCCAGGTCATAGTCACTATCGCTGTCTTATAGAGCGTTGACTCCAGGTTGTTGATCCGTAAAGGTGGTCCCTCGGCACGAGTATGAAGAACAACTCCCTGGGCTCCTGAAGTAAAACCCAAACCAAATTTGTCAGATTTATAGGGAATATCCAGAAGTTGGCCCCAAATGGTACAACCACCTTCTTTGACTACTGCCTTGACATCCTTCAGAGAAGCCATCTTTAGTGGAGGTATGTTAATCTTCGAGACCTTGGAAGCAGTCTTGGTTGCAGCAACCTTCTGTGGAACCTCATCAAAGTTCGGACAGAGGGTCTCAATGAACTCGTCGTCCATTTCAATGTACCTGAAAGAGTTCAAGTGGCTCACCATGTATTCCTCTTCCCCATGGACTGTGATAATCTTTCCCTTGACCGGATATTTCAACATCTGATGCAGGGTAGAAGTAACAACACCAGCCCCATGGATCCAAGGTCGACCCGATAAACAGGAATAAGACGGGCGAATGTCCATCACATAGAAGGGGGAGTTAAAGGTATGAGTACCAACTTTGATAGGGATGTCCACCTCCCTGTGCACCATTCTTTTAGAATCGTTGAAGGCCCTCACCATAATGTTACTGGGCTTTAGTGTGAGTCCTTCACAATCTAACTTGTCCAGAGCATTCTTGGGTAAGACATTCAACGATCAACCTGTATCCATAAGAACATGGGCTAATGTAGTGCCCCTACACTCAATGGAGACATAAATGGAATCATTGTGTTTCCTTCCCTTGGGAGTTAAATCAGCGTCAGAAAAACCCAGTCCATTATCAACAGTCAGGCTGGCAACATAGTTCTCAAATTGATCAGTGGAGGTCTCTTGAGGCACGTGGGCGAACTTCAAGAATTTTACTAAATCCTTAGCATGGGCTTAAGAGCACAAAAGTAAGGCCAACATTGATATTTTTGAAGGGGTCTGCCCCAATTTCTCCATGACATTATAATCACTTTTCTAGATTATCTTTAATATCTCTTCCATTTCCTTTTTAGAAGCCTCAAGAATGACTTCTTTGTCCGCCTTCGTCTGGACAGGCTCAACCAAAACCTCTTTGCCCCGAGTCTCGGCCGACTCAGTAGAAGGGATAACAACAGGGATAACAGTAGGAGTAGCAATGGGAGTACTGACAGGAGTAGCAGCAGGAATGATCACAGGAGTAGAATAGTCTTTGGAGAGATCTCGAGAGAGAAAACTCTCTCGCTTCTCGTAATTTTGTTGGTCCCGACGATGTTGTCGATGTCAGGATCAGTATCTTCAACAACTTTATCTTTGATGGCCAATAGGTCTTGCTTGACGCCATGGTAATAGATGTCATCCCCATAATTCCAAGTGTGATGCGGTGGGAGAACTGACTTGAGGTTTTGCGTTTGTGTTTGCAAATGTCGCGGTTAGCAAGATTCACCACCGACTTTTCTTTTATCCAAAAGGAAAGGTAAAAAAGCACAGGAAAGACCTTTGAGATATTTTCTTGAGTTCGGGGGATAGATTATGAAAAGGGAAGGTACTAGCACCCTATTCATCCATGGTTTTCCATGGGCTCTTAGTTACTTGTTTAAATAACTTGCTTTGCTTTTGCAATTGTTTGAAATGGTGCTTTGTGTGGTTTTGAAAGTATTTTGAATAGAGGCCATCGTTTAGGGAATCTTTGTAATGATTCTCGTTCGTAAGAATGTATACAAAGATGTTTGTCTTTTGAAAAATGTTTCAATGTTTTGAAAGTTGTTTGGAAATGTTTTGAAATGTGTGTGTTTGTTTTGAAAATAGCAAGGATCGTTTTGAAGTTGATCAAGTAACTAGAAGCATTCTACCTACTCAAAAGTCTTGCTTGTACATTTTTATTCCTTTGACATTGTTGATTTACCATTGATTTGGTAAACAACCCTATCTTTGGATGTTAAATGGGACGGGCGTGGGTCATCGTATGACCTTGATAGCAATGTTGCCAAGTATCTTTAGCATTTTGAGGGACCAAGATCATTTGTTTAGGCAACTGTTTGATAGCGTCATCGAGGGACTATGATCTTTTGTTTTGTTTTGCTTTACCAAGATACTTTGCATGCATACCATGGCCATTTTTTAGGCAACAAAGTGGGTGAAACCCTAGGGGTGCTTGTGTGCAATGTGTTGTCATTTTACATGCTTTTGTTTGTCTTGTATTAGGTCATTCTATTTGTTTGATTTTTGTCTTATCATGCAAAACCCTAGTTTTACTAAACATGATATAATGCGATAAATTGCGTAAAATAAAACTAAGCTATTACGACAATTATTATGGAAGGGGGGATACAAGTTTTTGAATGGGGATATTGCACAAAATAAACCCTAAAATAACTATTACAACCCAATTGAATTATTGTACAAGATAAATAAATATATAAATATTTAAATATGCAAATAAAATGTATTTATACAAAAATGTTTTGTATTTGTTTTATGTGTGAGAAAATAAAATTATTTAAGTCCTTAAAATAAGAAAAAATAACATTATTATTTTTGAAAGGGGAAACCCTAATTTTTTATTTAAAAGAAAATTATGCTTTCTATTATTATTTATTTTATCCATTTTTGTACAAGGAATAATAAATAATATTATTAACAAAAAATAAAAATTAAATATGTGTGAAAATAATTATTTTTATGTGTTAAATAATAAAAATAAATATATATAATATTTTAATGTATTTACAATTTTTTATAAGAAAATAAATTCTATTTCTTAAAATAAAACTATTTTTATATGTGGAAAAAATAAAAAATAATAATAAAAAAAGCAAAAAATTAAGAAAATTATTTTTGTGATTTTTTAATATTCATAAAAAATTATTAAAGTCAAAAATATAAAAAAAATGAGAAAATATGCAACAAAAAAAATGAAGCAGGGGGTGCAAAAGTAAACTGAGGGGTGCAAAAAGTCAAAACAGAAGGCCCAATGCGCGCCAAGGCCCAGACAACCATCGTCCTTGTCCTTCGTCCACTTCGCGCGCGTGTTTACAATTCAACCTGCAACTCTCTATTCTTTACACAAAAACAAAAACTTGCAACATAAAAAATATAGCTTGGAATCTCACGATTCCAATGATATAAAATCCATAATCTAACTCTCAAAGATCATGGAGAATTTCAGTAGCCCTAATTTTTGACCTAGTTTTTTCAGCATGTTCAACATTCAAATTCTCTTAGCTCAGTTAATATAAATGAAAACTATGCATATGTACAGCTTCACCATGCTAGAGACTACATTTTTGCTTCACAAATCGTGGCTTGAGGATGCCTAAATAGAGAGATAAAGTTTTGAAAAATACCTCATTCAGCTGGATTTGGATATGGCAATGTAGGGACTTTGAGTGAGGCCTGAGGATCGTGTGAGCTTCCTTGAAGTTCCCTCAAGCTATTCCAATGCTTAGCTTGCCTTGTGGATGACTAAAACTCCCTGTAGAAGTCAAGCTGCAACCTTCAAGTTTGAAAATGGTGATGTCTGAAACAGAGCTCACAGTTGCAAGATGAATGCTTAGATAGCTTGGATGTGATGTATGGAAGGTGTTTGAAGTGTTGAAACAAGAAACACACGAACCAAAAATGAAGTGGCTAGTGTTTTGCAGAAACTGCCCTGTTTGGGCAGAAATTTGTGTTTTTGGAGATTTTGAATGTTTCAGAGGTTATGCCTTCGTGTGCTAGCTTGAGATAAGTTTCTGAAGTTATTTTGAATGATGCCAAGCCCTCCCTTTATCAGCTTGTACAAGTTTTTGACTTTTGGCCACTTTTCTTGTTTTTGAAGAAACGTTGAAGTGACCATGCTAAAGGCCTGTACTTGCTTGCTTGCTAGCTGCAGAGGGTTGGTCTGTTTTGCTTGATATCTGTGTACATTGATTGTGACAAAAGAACAGGCCCAAGGCTCAAGGATAGCAAATTTGCAAAAAGCTTGCTTTATGAAAATGGCAATGTGCCCTTTATGCCATTAATGGATTTATTCTTTGTACAATGCTCCAAAAGCCAAAATAAAGCCATTATCCCATGAGTTTGCATTTAATTATGGAGTGTAGAAGGGATTTAGGACCTGTAATGCAAGGTACAAGTACGCTTGATCAGATTTGTAACTCAGGTTATTAGTGCGAGATGAGGTCTTGAGCTGAGCAAACCCTAATCTTGTCTTGAGTCTAAGCAGTCTTGTGAGAAAATCTTGATAAATGAGAGGGAAATTTTTGGTGTATAACAGCTGCCCCTGTTCAATCTTCTTGAACCTGAAGAGTTAGATTGGCGATCTTTGTCGTTCGTGACTCGAAGGTAAAAGATGATTGGACACTAGAGTGCCCGTAAATTTTCACTCGTCAAAGTGTAGTTGAGGAAATGGGATTAAAGATGCCATTTGGAGATGTGATAAAATCTTGTTGGAGATGGGCTTAAAGATGCCATCCAAGAATGTTTGCTGAGTTGTAAGTTGTAAGTCAAAAGAATGAACATCAGAATGGTGTCCGTGTCTGGAACGTATCTGAGTTGTATCTGGAGACTGAATCTGTATGAGCAATGGAATGGCATCCGTGTCTGGAGCGTATCTAAGTTGGGGAAAATCAGAATAAGTGACAGAGCGGTATCCGTGTCTGGAGCGTATCTGGACTGTATCTGAAGTTTGAATCTGAATGAGTAATAGAATAGCATCTGCGTCTGGAGCGTATCTAAACTGTATCTGAGATATGAGTCTGAATGAGCAACAAAATGACTTTTGTATCTGGATTGCATTCGTACTGTATCTGAATCGAAAAACTGAATAAGGGCCAGAATGGCATCCGTGTCTGGAGCGTATCTGAACTAGAATCTGAATAAGGGACAAAATGACTTCCGTGTCTAGAGTGTATCTGAACTGTATCTGATAGTTAAAATCTGAATAAGTATCAGGATGGCATCCGTGTCTGGAGCGTATCTGAACTGTATCTGAATGAGCAACATAATGAATTACGTGTCTGGAGTGTATCTGTACTGTATCATGATTGCTGAACCTTAAATGAGGGCCAGAATGGCATCCGTGTTTGGAGCGTATCTGGACGGTATCTTAAGTTGAGATCCGAATGAGTATCAGAATGGAACCCTTGTCTGGAGAGTATTTGTACTGTATCTGCAATCTTTGAACATTGTTAATGATAGATGTTAATCTTATCCTGAAAAGGGTAAAATGTTAGCTGAAACACAAAGTCATGTTGCATGAAATGCATGATGCAATAAATGTGCTTTATCAATGTTTATAATATGTGAATGTAATGTATGCGCATGTAAGCTGATTTGCTGTATTGCTGAGGAAAATAAATCCTTGACAGCTGGGGAAAATAAAACCCTTGACTGCTGCTGGGGAAAATAAATCCTTGACTGCTGAGGATAAGAAATCCTGGGCGACTGTTGGGGATTAAAAATCCTTAACAACTTCCGTGGGGATACAAGGATCCCTCATGTCTTGAAGTTGGAGTATCGACAAAAATTCGCTGCGAGCAATGCCATATACTGTTTGAGTAATCTGTTTGGGGAATCCAGAGAGCTTTGATGACTTCTACTAGGGGTTACACAATGGGAATCCTTATTCTGCTGGGGAATAGGGGAAACTCTGATGACTTCTGTGGGGAATTAAGAATGAGAATCTTCATTCTGTTGAGGAGTAATGAAAACTTTGGCGACTTCACTAGGGAATTAAGAATGAGAATCTTCATTCTGTTGAAAAATAAAAACTCTATGGGGAAGAAGGCTTACTGTTGGGGAGTAAGTTTAGGAGTTTTCAGTCGTCTGCCACTCTACTGGGGAATTATCCTAGGTTGGGGAGAGACAAAGGTTAACTGTTATCCGGTTGATTTCCAGGCTTCAAGATAACTTGCTGGGGAATTTAGAGAAACTGGATGGTTTCTGCTGGGGATTGATGGTTAAAAGTTTTGGCTCCGCTGGGGATTGGGAGTTTGAAGTTTTAACTCTGACGGGGAATTAAGGGTTTGAAATTTTAGCTCCGCTGGGGATCTAGATGATGTACTGTAAGGATTGCTCATGGAATAGCCTAAAGACGTTTTCCTATCCTTTCAGTCTGTCAGTAATTGTTATTTTCCACTTTGTTTATTTGTAAACAGTAATTATGTTCAAATGCATATGTTCATCAATGAATCATTGGACATTTTTGCAAATAAAAACACAAGTGTAAAAGAAAAAGGAAAATAGTTTTTGTACTTTGAAAGAGGTATCTTTGTATTTACTTTGAATAAGTGTTTTGTACAAAGGAGACAGACATCCTAGTAAGAGGATGGTGTCACAAAAAATGAGAAAAATTTATACAAAGATAGCTATGTGTAAAAAACCCCATGGGGTTCCCATTCCGCTCTAGCCTTCATATCTCCAAATATCTTGTCTGTCCGTTGCTTCGTTCGAAGATGATTGAATTGATCAGAAGTTCAGAGTTTGTCAGTGAAGAGATTGTCCTTAAAGTGATCCGACGAGACATAGTCATACGCTTTAATTCCCTAACTTTTGCCTGGACCTCCCTTTCGGGTTTTCAATCCACCAGGAAACCCTTTTTTTGCCCAAGTCGCCCTTTCAGGTTTTCAACTTGCCGGGTGTACAGATTTTTTTATTTTTATCCTTAATTTTTGCCTGAACCGCCATTTCGGGTTTTCGATTCACCGGGATGCCCTTTTATTGCCTAGGTGTGTCAACTTAGCGGGTCATTTATGCGTAGTATCTTTTGACTATGTCTGTGTTCGCAGGGTGCGGCAGGTCGTCGCCGTCCATGGTGGTTAAGATCATTGCCCCACCAGAAAAGATGTTTTTGATTACAAATGGTCCTTCATAGGTAGGAGTCCATTTTCCCCTGGGATCACTTTGTGGCAAGATAATACGCTTGATCACTAGATCCCCGACTTGATATGTCTGGCGTCTGACTTTCTTGTTGAAAGCCTTGATCATCCGCTTTTGATACGTATGACCAGGAAAACAACAGTAAGTCTCTTCCCGTCAATTAAGTTCAGTTGATCAAGTCGGGTCTGGATCCAATCGTCTTCACTCAAACCAGCATCCTTCATGATTCTCAAGGAGGGAATCTGAACCTCGATAGGTAAAACAACCTCCATGCCATATACCAAGGAATAGGGTGTTGCCCCAGTTGATGTGCGAGCCGTGGTACGGTACCCGTGGAGAGCAAACGGTAACATCTCATGCCAGTCCTTGTAGGTGACTGTCATCTTTTGTATGATCTTTTTGATATTTTTGTTAGCAGCTTCGACTGCACCATTCATCTTCGATCGGTAAGGAGATGAATTGTGATGTTAAATTTTGAACTGCTTGCACAAGGCGGTGATCATAGTATTGTTAAGGTTTGTACCATTGTCAGTGATGATCCTTTCAAGGATACCGTACCGGCAAATAAGGTTCTGCTTGATGAAGCGGGCAACAACATTCTTAGTAACGGATGCGAAGGAAGCTGCTTCGACCCACTTGGTGAAATAATCAATGGCTACCAGAATGAAACGGTGTCCATTGGATGTTGTAATCTTGATCTCTCCAATCATGTCGATTCCCCACATAGCGAAGGGCCAAGGAGCTGTTAAGACATTTAGAGGGACTGGGGGCACGTGCACCTTGTCTGCATAGATTTGACATTTATGGCAGGTCCGGGAGTATTGATAGCAGTCAACTTCCATGGTAGACCAGTAATAGCCTGCCCGTAGAATCTTCTTAGCCATCGTATGCCCGCTAGAGTGAGTGCCGAAGGTACCTTCATGCAATTCAGCCATGATCTTTTCAGCTTCAATCTTGTCCACACAACGGAGCAGAATAGAATCATGATTGCGCTTGTACAGGATGCCATTACTTAGGAAGAACTTAGCTGAGAATCTCCTTAAGAACTTTTTGTCATTGACTGAAGCTTCTTCAGGGTATTCTTGCGCCTCGAGATACCTTTTGACTTCATGAAACCACGGCTGGTCCACTACTTCTTCGGTATTAATCTCGTGACAGTGTGCCAGTTAGCCCATCCGTTCAATGGTGATTTGGGGAGCCTCATTATCCCAGTTAAGTTTAAACATGGATGACATTTTAGCTAGAGCATCTGCTAGCTAATTTTCTTCTCACGGGAAGTGCTCGAATGTAGTCTGCTTGAAATGTGGTATCAATGTCAAGACATGTTCTTTTTAAGGGATGAGGTTTGGATGCTTAGTATCCCATTCTCCTTTGATCTGACTGATGACCAAAGCTGAGTCCCCAAACCCAATCAAAGATTTTATTCCCAAGTCTATGGCAGCCTTGAGTCCGAAGATGCATGCCTCGTAGTCTGCCATGTTGTTCGTACAGTTGAAGCAAAGTCTGATTGTGAAAGGAGTATGGCAACCTTCTGGGGATATGAGTACCGCGCCGATGCCGTTACCAAGCGCATTGGAGGCCCCATCAAAGTACAGGGTCCATAGGGATCCTTGTTCATGTCCGTCATAGGGTCTGAAATCTTCAATGTTGTCCAATGTCACGATGTCTTCGTCAGGGAAGTTGAACTTCATGGATTGGTAATCTTCTACAGCTTGATGGGCCAGATGATCAGCTAGCACACTTCCCTTTATAGCTTTTTGGGTCGTGTACTGTATATCGTATTCCGTTAGAATCATTTGCCATCTAGCTATTCTTCCAGATAGAGCAGGCTTCTCAAAGATGTACTTAATCAGATCCATCTTAGATATCAGCAGAGTGGTATGAGTCAACATATACTGCCTTAGCCGGCGAGCAGCCCATACCAAAGCACATCAAGTTTTCTCGAGCAGTGAATATCTGGTTTCACAGTCGGTAAACTTTTTTCTAAGGTAATAAATGGCATGCTCTTTTCGGCCAGACTCGTCATGCTGCCCTAGTACGCACCCTATTGAGTTCTCTAAGATGGTCAGATACATGATTAGCGATCTTCCCTCGACGAGTGGCATCAAGATAGGAGGTTCTATCAAATACTCCTTGATTTTATCGAAATCAATCTGACAGTCATCGTTCTATCAAACTACCTGATCTTTCTTCAACAGCTTGAAGATTGACTCACAAGTAGACGTTAGGTGAGAAATGAACCTAGCAATGTAGTTTAGGCGTCCCAAGAAACCTCTGACCTCCTTCTCAGTGCGCGGAGCATGCATTTCTTGTATAGCTTTGACTTTGGCAGGATCAACCTCGATGCCTTTGTTGTTGACTATGAAACCTAAGAGTTTACCGGACCGGACTCCGAATGTACACTTGTTTGGATTCAGTCTGAGCTTGTACTCCTTCAACCTGACAAACAGCTTTTGCAAGTGATCAAGGTGTTCTTCTCTAGTTTGTGATTGGGCTATCATGTCATCTACGTAAACCTCTATCTCATGATGTATCATATCATGAAACAAAGCTACCATGGCGCATTGATAGGTTGCCCCGACATTCTTCAGCCCGAATGGCATCACTTTGTAGCAGAATGTACCCCACTGTGTGACAAAAGTAGTTTTCTCCATGTCCTCAGGTGCCATTTTGATCTGGTTATAGCCTGAGAATCCGTCCATGAAAGAAAATACTTTGTGCTGAGCTGTGTTGTCAACCAAGATGTCAATGTGCGGAAGTGGAAAGTCATCTTTAGGGCTGGCCCTGTATAAATCTCTATAATCCACGCACATTCTCACTTTGCCGTCCTTCTTAGGCACGAGCACAATGTTAGCAACCCATTTTGGATAGGAAGTAACAGCCAGAAATCCAGCATTGAACTGCTTCATAACTTCTGCTTTGATCTTCTCTGACATGTCAGGTCTCATGCGACAGACTTTTTGTTTAACTGGTGGACAGTCTTCTCTTGTGGGTAGACGGTGTACCACAATGTCTGTATCGAGTCCCGGCATGTCTTCATATGACCAAGAAAAGATCTCAACATAATCATGCAATAGCTGAATTAGGCGCTCCTTGACACTCGACTCTAGATTAGCACCTATCTTGATTTCCTTTTTATCATCCTCAGTACCCAAGTTGATTGTATCCAACTGCTACTCATGAGGCTGAATTGCTCTTTCCTCTTACTGTAGTAGTCTGGCCAATTCCCCTGGCACCTCACAATCTTCCTCACCTTCGTATTCGGCTTGGTAGATCAGATCTTCAGAGTCACTGAAGGCTATAGCAGTATCGTTACCCATGGGATCCGAAATGGAAGGGTACTTGCATTTGTGAGTGTAGGTGTGTGTAAGGGCATATCCATCTTAAAACAACAAAATGTAAAAGAAAGACAATGAGCACAAAAGGTTTAAATATGAAAAGCGTCCATGATTCATTAAATGACATACGAAAATGAAAGAAGAACCCTTACAAATGGACCTATGTGCCTCGGGTAAGACACAAGGTTGAAAAAGTAGGAATTGTTTTGTGAATTATTACAGATCCAACAGAAATGGAAAAGATAAATTACTGCGGTATGAAAGTAATCAGAACAAAGTCTTTTGCTTCCCAGTTGCACAGTCCTCCGTCAACAGTAGGAAAAATCCAGTCTTCCAAGCTTCCCTCTCCTTCACTGTCGTCTAGTACATTAACCCCTTGGTGGCTGATCTTCACAGGTGGCCCTCCGGCGCGGGAGCGGCGCACAGCCTTCTGAGCGGTCGAAGTAAACCCCAAGCCGAATTTCTCTGATTTGAAAGGAAAGTCGGGAAGCTGCCCCCAGATAGTGGACCTGCCTTCTTCCACTACTGCCCTTGCATCTTTGAGAGACGACATCTGAGGTGGAGGTCTTGTGATCACAGGAGTTGAGGATACCGCCTTGGTCGCCGCTATTTTAGGAGAGACTTCTTCAAAATTTTGGAAAGGGGTCTCTATGAATTCGCCATCTAACTCCACATAACGGAAGGAATTCAGATGACTAATCATATATTCCTCTTCCCCATGGATAGTTATAATCTTCCCTTGGACGGGGTACCTGAGCATTTGATTCAAAGTGCAGGTGACGGCACCGACATTGTGAATCCAAGGGCGTCCCAACAGGAAAGAGTAAGAAGGACGGATGTCCATCACATAGAATGTTGAATTGAATGTCTGGGTACCCACCTTGATCGGGATGTCCACCTCCCCATGGACCATCCTTTTAGAGTCGTCAAATGCTCTCACAATTATATTGCTGGGTTTTAAAGTTATCCCCTCACAATCCAACCTATCAAGGGCTTTCTTCGACAAGACATTCAAAGATGACCCAGTATCAACCAAAACATGGGCTAGGGTGGTTCCTCTGCACTCCACCGAGACATGTAGTGCATTGTTGTGTTTTTTCCCTCGGGGCGTCAAGTCATCATCGGAGAAACCCAAGCCATTGTCAGCTGTTAAACTGGCCATACATTATTGGAATTGATCCGCAGACGTCTCTTGCGGCACATACACTGTCTTCAGAAACTTGACCAAAGCTTTAGCATGTGCCTCAGAGCAAAGCAACAATGCTAACATAGAGATTTTGGAGGGGGTCTGCCCCAGTTGTTCAACAACATCATAATCACTTTTCTTAATTATCCTCAGGATTTCTTCCATCTCCTTCTTGGACGTTTCAGGAATAACTAGTGACTGAGCCTTCGTCAGGACAGACTCCTCTTGAACATTCTTTCCTTTTTTCTCAGCAGCGGAAGTAGGGATAGAAACTGTATTATTTTTGTCAGCGGGTACATTGGTAGTTACAATCACAGGGGTGATCTTCCGAATGGCCACGGGTCCAAAGACTGTTGTTGGAGGAGTAATCTCTGGAGAAAAGATTCTTCCACTACGGGTAACCTTGCTTGTTCTGGCAATGTTACTGATGTCAGAATTATCCTCTTCAGAGCTTTCTTCTTTGGCATTCTGTTCAATCTGTTTGACACCATGGTAGTAGATTTCTCCACCATATTTCCATGGTACCATTTTATCGGATTTGTATGGGGCTGGCCCAGGCATTGTTATCTTCAACGGAGTAGTCACTGGAGCATATGTGTTGTACCCCAAAATTTTCCCTCCCATTTCCTCAACATGTTCTCATCACAAAACCCTTGGAGCTCAAGATCCAGTTAGGGTTTCCTCTGCTTAAGACTTCTCCTTGCACTGTTGACCCAAATTAGGGTTTGTGTTTGCACAAAGATGTTTTGACCTAAAAAGCCTAAGATGACTTTCATGCTTCATGTTGGACTCCCAAGTTTATCCATACAAAGTTTCAAGTCTTGATTCCAAATTTTGCCCAGTCAATTGGACAGTTGACCTAGAAATCAACTGTATTGGGGAAAAAGTCAACTGTGGCCAATTGACAGTCAAATCTCATGAAAATTGACCCACATCAACATTATGAACTCACATGGACCATTCGATCAAGTTTGGATCACAATTCCACAAGAAATTTGATCAGATCATCAAAAGGGCAAAATGGTCATTTTTAGGGTTTTGACTGCACCAAGGCAATTTTTGACTGTTTGACCCAACCAATGGCAAACCAAGCTCACATATGGACTCAAGGGCCCCATGGAATTATCTTGACATACTCAACAAGTTCAAAAAATCCCAAGTACACAAGATTGACAGTTGAATTTCCCAGTCAATTGATCAATTTTGACTGTATACTGAAAAGTCAAACTTTGACTTTTTGGTCAAAATCAAGGGTCAAGATTCATTTTTCATCAAAACATGCCAAATCATGAAAGTTGTTCACCAAGAAATCAAAAAATGCAAATTAGGGTTTGAAATGGAAATTTTTCATAACTTAGAATTTTTCTAAGTTATGGAAAACCCTAATTTTTTCCCAACTTTGCCCCACTTTCTCACCAAGATTCATTTGGATTCAAACAAAAGTCAAAACATGAAAGTTGTAGCTTGTTGCATAATCTACAACTTTGATTCACAAAGTTTTCCCAAATGAGGCTTGTATCTCAAGTTACAATTTTTGGAATAAGGGTACTAAACCATTCTTAACTTAGTGAAATTTTAACCTATTTTGGCAAGGTTTTCTACCTAACTTCAAGGCCATTTCCCATACACTTCCACTTGGAATTTCACTTTGCATTTCAAATATGGATTGTATTACACATTCCAAGCTTTCCAAAATGTCCAAGAACTTCTCAAACAACCTCATGGTTAGGGAGAATCGAATTTTGCAATATGGCAAAAACTCACTTTTGATTAGGCCAAGTTACATGTTCATAGCACTATGCATTTCAATCTCAGCTTGCACAACTTGATTACAGGCCTTTTATCTCAATTACACTCATAAATTTAATGCATATTCATTGTGCCGAGACCATGTTCTTTGTGTTCTAGCATTGCATAGTGGATTAATCCCAAAATAGATAAAGTACTTTATCCATTTTTGCAAAAGCAAGCTTTATGTCAAATTGAAAATCCAAGCAAGTACAGATACAATCTAATTGGCACAAGATTATGAGCATAACACACTGATCAAGGAGGAGTTTTGCAGCATGATTAGGGGCCCTCTACATGCCTAGAACACAACTTGGCTTTTCTTGCTTAAGTGTTAAGAAACATCCCATATCACAACAAGAACTTTCATCTCAGCATTAGTGACCTTAAGAAAACATTGTAGACACCTTCTAATCATCCTAAACAAGCTAGAACACGAGCAAACAAGGTCCCAAATACTCCCAATCCCAGAATCACCCTCAAACTGCAAAAACAGGGCAAGGCCTGCAGATTGAATACCATCTCTCATCCCTTGCATGATTTCTTGCCTAAAGCTCCTCAAACACATTCCCTAGCATCAATGCAAGCTAACCAATACCTAAAACACGACCTGTAACTCCTCTAACCCTTTTGGCCATTTTCATTTTTCTGATTTGCAGGTTAAGTGCTCCAGCACGATTCAAAAGGTTTCAAGACAAAGTAAAGCTTGGAATAGCATCCCTGGACATCAAGGAAGCTATACCAATCATCATCTTGCACTGAAAGCTTCTCCATTGCCAGATAGAACTTCAAATGAACAGGTAAGTTCATGGATTCGTATCTCTCTTATTAGGCATTGTTAGCTTTAGGTTTGTGAAGAGAATATGTCACATTCATAGCCCTGAACATGCCCATATAATTAGATTTCATTTATATTATGTGTGCTGCAAGAATTTTGAGTCTGAACATGGCAGAAAACTTAGGTCAGGATTTGGGAATGTCAAAATTCTCTCTCATTTCTGAGAGTAAGGATGAGTTTTTTATATATTTAGAATCGTGATTCAATGCTTAACATTTCTTATGTTGGAAGTTTGTGCAAAAGATCAAGGAATCAGGATGTTTGAACTTGGTCACAGGCGCGCGCTTTTGTGAACGTTTTTGGCTGAAGGTTGAAGAAGAAGTTTCATGGGCTGGGCTTTTGTGTTATTTCTTTTCATACCACATTTCTGATTTCACACCCCCCAAGCCATTTTGCTTATTTCTTTGACTTTCTGACTTTTTCTTTTTTTGGATTGACTTATTTATTTTTTCTCATGATATTAAAAATATAAAAAATATTTTCCTCACCATTTTTGAATTTATTAGGTATTTATTTGGTTTTCTTTTGGTTTGTATATAAATAAATAAATACATATACTTTTATTTAGAATATTAAAATAGTGCAAATACACTTTTATACATTTTTATTTTGTTTTACTTTCTGAAAATATTTTATATAAAAAAATACTTTTTTATTAAATATTAAATATTATTAATTTGTACATATAATACATATCTAGTAAATAATATATATATATATATATATATATATATATATATATATATATATATATATATATATATATATATATATATATATATATATATATATATATATATATATATATATATTTATTTATTAATATATTTAGGGTTAAAAATGCAAAATACATACACTTTTTTATTTTTTTTATTAATATTTAATATAAAAATACTTTTTGTAAATATATTTCATTTTATTTTATTTTTGTACATAATAAACAAATACTTGTGTTAAATTAAATAATATATATGTTACTTAATGAAAATTAGGGTTTTACCCTAAATATGAAAATATTCCAAAAATAATCCTTTTTTATTTTTATTTATTTGACATAAATAATACCTTTTTTTTTTCATATACATAAAAACCTTTTTGCATTTTTGCATCTTTATTGTATTTTCTATTTAATTTATGCAATCAATTATTTGTAAATATTCCAAAAATGATGTAATAGCTAGGTTTAATTTCTTTGTCTAAATATCCCCCCATTTGGACATTTGTACCCCCCCTTCCAATATTGTGTTGTAATAGTGTAGGAATTTTACTTTTCGCACTTTAAACGCTTTATAAATATACCATGCTAGAATTAGGATTTGTATGCAAATAAAAAGAACAAAATAGCTTGGCCTAATTTCAAGATAATCAAAGCATGAAAAATGGACAACACATATCACACTTGCACCCCCTAGGGTATTCCACTTTGTTGCCTTCAAATAAATGGGCCATATTGCATGTTAGGTCTCTTTGGGCAAAACAAACACAATTCAAATGATCATAGTCCCTCGATGACGCTTTCAAAATGTTGCCTAAACAAATGATCAAGTCCCTTAAAGAAAATTGGCCAAAGATACTTAGCACCATTGCAATTATGGTCTAAACGATGACCCGCGTCCGTCCCTTTCACATCCTAACATGAGATTGTCCACCAAATACAATGGTGGAACAAACTTATTAAAAGGGTTAAAACATAGCAATAAACTTTGAGAAATTTAGGAGTAGATAACCTCTTAGTTACTTGAATCAAAACTTGCAAAAACAAAACACTTGCCTATTTTCTAAAACCACACCTCACAACACTTTCAAAACAACTTTCAAAAATAAATGAAAACCTTTTCAAAAGACATACATCTTTGTATACATCCCCACATGGATCATTACAAAGGTTGCCACCACATTGGCTTCTTTTCAAAACATTTTCAAACCCACACACACGAGCACCATTTCAAACAATTGAAAACAAAAGGCAAGTGATCTAAGCAAGTAACTAAGAGCCCATGGATAACCATGGATAGAAAGGGTGCTAATACCTTCCCTTTCTATAATCTACTCCCCGAACCCAAGAAAACATCTCAAAGGTTTTTGCTGTGCTTTTTAAACCTTTCCTTAGGATAAAATAAAAATTCGGTGGCGACTCTTGCTCAACCGAAACATTTGCGAAAACAAACGCAAAACCATAGTCAGTTCTCCCACCGTATCACAGAACTGGCGACTCTGCTGGGGAGTATGTTTAAAGTGGAGTAACCTTAGGGCTTAGATCACCCTCTTGCATGACTAATTGTTTGAATTGTTTGCTTTACATCTTAGTTCTATTGTTTGGGTTTGCAAATCCTACACCCGGATTTTGGGAAACATTCATAGATAGCAATACGTTGTGGAAACTGTGCGGGGTATACCGACACGGTCGAAGCAATAGCTATATTAGTGCGACATATTTGTGAGTATCGGTAACCCTTCAGTTCAATCAAGGAGAGTACGGGGCGGCTGAGTGATGTCACTAAGCACTAATGACCTAGAACCTTACTTGACCATCTTGGCCTTTTATTAGGGGTAGTGAGATAACCGGCTTTGGTGCAGTCCGAAGTTGGTAGATACTCAATACTACACTCATTGAGGGTTGTTTTCTTAGAATATTTTGGTCGCTAGTTAAGTGGCTAAACCAAAACAATGAACAATGAAAACAATCCAATGATATTGAGCTCCTTAGAACCCGGTTACTATTTATAGGACAGGTTTTTAAGCCAACTACACTCAAAAGGGTACTTACCTATGAAACCCCATGCAAGCCTGAAACTAGGGTTTTGTGTGAATTGTTTGTACATATGTTTTGTGCATACATCATAAACATCATAAAACATCATATGCATTCACTAACCATTTCAAGGGTTTGGATCTTCATCTTTGTTCTTGTTTTGTAGGTCATGAAAATTCCTCGCAGAAACACCATTCAAGTCAACCTTGTAAGAATCTCTCCTCAACTCAAGGAGCTCACCTCAAGAATTCCGGAAAATTCATCCTTCAGTGAAAGACATGGTAGACTGCTCAGCCTAGTCAACACCAACATTGAAGAAGACATGATGAAAGTGCTATTCCAGTTCTTTGACCCTCTTCACCACTGTTTCACTTTCCCTGATTATCAGTTGGTGCCCACTTTGGAGGAGTTTTCTCAACTCCTGAGACTTCCTATCCTTAATCAACTACCCTTCAACGGTACGGAAAAGGAACCAAAGCCGGAGGATGTTACTCGAGCATTACATCTACAACCATCCGACATCAAAGGGCATTGGGAAACCAGAAGCGGCGTCAAAGGATTCTTAGCAAAATTCTTGTTTGAGAAGGCACAAGAATGTTGGAACTCATTGGACCTACAAGCCTTTGAAGAAATTGTGGCACTCCTTATCTATGGGTTGGTCTTGTTCCCAAATCCTGACCAATTGGTAGATGTCAACGCCGTCAAAATCTTCTTGTCCAGAAATCCAATACCAGCATTGCTTGGGGACATTCTTCACTCATTTTACACACGAACAATGAGAAAGAGGGGTGTTCTCATGTGTTGTACTCCTCTCCTTGCAAGGTGGTTTATTTCGCACCTTCCACAATCTGTCTTGAAGAATGACCAAGGCTCAAGGTGGTCCCAACGGTTGACGACTCTTACTCACTCTGATGTACATTGGTGTTCTCGGTCCAGAGAAAATGTCATCATCGTCGATCGTTGTGGAGAATTCCCTAATGTTCCTTTACTTGGAATTAGAGGAGGTATCACCTATAACCCTTGCCTAGCTTTGAGGCAATTTGGATATGCACGGAGGGATGGCCCTCATGATATGTTGATTCCTGACCTAGTTTTTGACTTCGACAACGATGCGCAAGGACTTCGCCAAAGATTCATCAGAGCTTGGGGAAAACTCAACAAGGTTGATAGCAAGACTCTGGGACACAAGAACTCCATCCCTCTTGAGCCTTATCTCAAGTGGGTATGAGCCCGAGCCCAAAGTCTGATGATGCCTTATCCTCATGTACTCCCTGTGATTAAAGAGCCCGTCAATGAAGGAGAGGTTCCCTACACCATCCTACATCCTGACATGCCTACATCGTGGGAGGAAATGCAGAAAAGTTGGATTCAGCTCAAGGAGGAACATAACACTTTTGAAGCTAGCTTCTACGCCAGTGAGAAGAAGGTTCTAGAGCTTACCCGCCGACTCCACGAGCAAGAGGCCCTCAACACCTACATCGCACCAAAGAGGATGCGCAATGTCTTTTTGCCTTGAGAAGTTATTTTGTAATATTTGGCCCATGGGGCATTTATGTACTAACAAATTTCTTCTTATTAATATGACGTGCGTTCTTCTTTGTCTGAAACAATTTTGAGTGTCCTAAATCCTTGAATGCATTGCATACATAAGCATACCATTCATTATGTGCATAAGCAGGTCTCATTCCAGGTTTCCTTATCTGTCTGCTGTTTATTTCAGTAGGATGGATCTCGAGCAAACAGTCAAAGACCTACAAGCTCAAAATGCACAGTTCCAGCAACTCCTGATGACCTTGGCTAAGGGTCAGGAGGATATCAAGACTCAATTAGGGAACAAAGACCCAGTGAAAAAGAAGAAAAAGAGACTCGGGGTGGCTACTTTGGGGAGAAGATTTGACGGAGAAGCTCGGAGAGTGCTTGAATTTCCTCTTACTTCTGATGAAGGAACCAGCAAAGGAGGTGGAGCTGCGGTACCTTCCGAGTCTGATGCGGAAGAAGAAGAGGTCGAAGAGGATGAAGATTATACTGATCAACAATACCCTCCAGCTGATGATAAATACAAAGGGCTAGAAGACAGGTTGGCCGCCATGGAGCTACAAAGAGTACCGGGTTTGGATTTTGAAGACTTGGGTTTGGTTGCCGGGATTGTGATTCCCCCAAAATTCAAAGTGCCGGTGTTTGTAAGGTATGATGGGCTGTCCTGTCCAAAAATGCATCTTAGGTCCTACGTGAGAAAGATCCAGCCCTATACGGCAGATAAAAACCTTTGGATTCATTTCTTTCAAGACAGCCTTTCTGGAGCTCAATTGGAGTGGTTTTATCAGCTAGAGGGAACCATCGTTCGAAATTGGGAAGATTTGGCCACCGCTTTCTACAAACAATACCAATACAATTCTGACCTTGCCCCTACTCGTACCCAACTTCAGGGTATGTCGTTAGGAACATGCGAAGGATTCAAAGAATACGCACAAAAATGGAGGGATTTGGCTGGCAGGGTGCAGCCTCCTTTAACCGATCGTGAGCTTGTTGATATGTTTCTAGGGACCCTATCTGGGCCATTTTTCAATCATCTGATTGGTAACTCTTCCGCGGGGTTTACCAATTTGATCTTAACGGGCGAAAGAATAGAAGCTGGCATCAAGTCAGGAAAAATTCAGAAGGGTGTTGCTGCAAGTACTGAGAAGAGGCCTTTTAAGAAAGAAGCAAGTGCCGTCTATGGTCCTAGAAGACAAGTCAAGCCAGAAAATCGCCAAGCCGTCAATGCTTTGGTCATTTCCAAGCCTGTTGCTGCTTCTCAGCAGTACAATCAACAAAGAGGTGAAAGGCCCAAGAGACAGTATACTCGGTTGAGTATGACCTTGTCATAAATTTTACCCCAACTGTTATCAACCAACTTGGTGACCATCAAAGAAGCTCCTAAAGTCGTGAATACTGCATCTCCTAAGTATAACCCAAATGCCCGTTGTGCTTATCATTCTGATAGCCCCGGGCATACTAATGATGATTGCTGGGCCTTGAGAAACAAAGTGCAAGATCTTATCGACGCGAAGGAAATTCAGTTTGAAGCGCCTGAGAGGCCGAATGTTGTAACTGCTCCTATGCCCCAGCATAGAGTAAATGCCATTGAGGAAGAGTTGTATGCTGTTTCAGTGAATGATGTTGCTACCCCTCTCTTGACTGTTAAGAGGAACTTACTACTATCCGGTTTATTTCCGGGTTGTAGCAAGGGTTGTCTCCTATGTGCTGTTATCCCTACCGGTTGTCCGCTGCTGAAATCAGGCATCCAAAGCCTGATGGATAGCAAGGAAATTCTGTTCAAGAAAACTGTTGTTCCGTTTGTTTCCGTTGAAGAAATATCTGTTGTCACAATTTACAATCCTGCCAAGGCTCCCATGAAGAAAGCAGTCCAAATTATGTCTGTTGCACCCATTACTATTACTGTTCTGGGGCCTCTCCCATATGAGTCTGATAAAGCGGTCCCCTGGAATTATGGGGCCGACGTATATGTGCTTGGGGTGAAGCAGGAGTTTAACACCAATACCAGTATCAGTAACATCACTGGTCCCGCCAAGATTACCCGCAGTGGCAAGCTCTTCTCGCCTGACATTGCACCGCCAGTTATCCAAAAACCTCTCACCATCACACCCGCAAGTGTGCATGTTCCAATTCAAGTTCCTGTGTCTACTACTGCCGCCGAGTCCTCTGATACTCGGGGCAAAGAAGTTGCTACCGATTTGCCTGCCAGGACAGAGGCACCAAAAAAGACTGCTGTGGAAGCCTCCCAACAAGAAATGGAGGAAATTCTTAAAATCATCAAAAGGAGTGACTTTAATGTTGTGGAACAGTTGGGGCATACCCCCTCCAAAATCTCTATGCTATCATTGCTGCTATGCTCAGAGGCCCACGCAAAAGCCCTGATTTCATTTCTAAAAACGGCCCATGTGCCGCAAGAGACCTCCGCAGATCAATTCACTGACTGTGTGGCCAATTTGACAGCTGACAATGGCTTGGGGTTCTCGGATGCTGACCTCACCGCCAAAGGGAAAAATCACAATGATGCCCTGCACGTCTCTATAGAGTGCAGGGGCACTACTCTCGCACACGTGTTGGTGGATACCGGTTCTTCCCTGAATGTCTTGCCCAAGAATGCATTGGATCGCTTGGATTGTGAGGGTCTGGAGTTGAAACCTAGTAACATCATTGTTAGAGCCTTCGACGGTTCTAAGAGGATGGTGCATGGTGAGGTAGACATTCCTATTCGTGTGGGTTCCCAAGTTTTCGATTCAACGTTCTATGTAATGGATATTCGTCCATCTTACTCCTGCTTGTTGGGTCGACCCTGGATTCACAAGGCTGGGGCAGTAACATCCACTCTACACCAAAAGCTCAAATAACCTGTCAAAGGGAAGATTGTTACTGTGCATGGTGAGGAGGAATACATGGTTAGTCACTTGAATTCATTCCGGTATATCGAGATGGACGGGGAGTTTATTGAAACCCCATTTCAGCATTTTGAGGAAGTACCTCCAATTTTGGCATCAGCTGAAGCAGTGGTTGAAGAAGACTTTCCGTTGAAGATGGCATCCTAGAAGGATGCCCGGGCTGTAATCGAGAAAGGCAATTGTGCAAACTGGGGTCAGCTTCCTGACTTCACTCAAAAGAACGACAAGTTTGGGCTGGGCTTTACTGCAGAGGCTCAGAGGGCTGTGCGCAAGGAAAATATCAGAAAGGCTCCACTGTTTATCACCAGTCCAAGGGTGAATGCTATTGAGGAGGATGTAGAGGAAGCAGAGTTTGACAATTGGATCTATCCAACTACCAGCAACGGACCAAGCAACTGGACGCCAAAGGATTTTACACCTATCACATTTGTCAGGCAGTAATTAACTCTTTTGATTTCCAATTTGTAACAAAACAATATGTTAAAACTTTGTTGGCTCGGTGTCCTACCCGGGGCATCGTAGCTCCATTTGTGAGGGCTTTTTGTATGACATTTCCATATATCATCAATCAAAACATTGGACGTTTGTTGCATTTCAAATCTTGTGCTCTTTTTCTTTCTGTGTTATATATTGCAAAACAGCTATATTTACACACACTCACTTATACAGGTTTCAATCCACCCTGGATCTCACTAGTAACAGCTCTGCTACCGCCAGTTATGACTTCGAGAATCCGATCAACTTGGCCGAAGACGAAGGTGAAGATGATTGCGAAGTGCCTGGTGAACTCGCAAGACTGCTACTTCAGGAAGAGAGGGCTATTCAACCACATGAAGAGCCGGTGGAAACAGTTAACCTGGGTACTGAGACAGATAGGAAAGAGGTCAAGATTGGTGCCAATCTAGAGCTCAGTGTGAAGCAACGATTGATCCAGATGCTACATGATTACATGGAGATATTTGCTTGGTCCTATGAAGACATGCCTGGTTTGGATGCCGACATTGTAGTTCATCACCTGCCAACCAAGGAAGACTGCCCTCCGGTAAAGCAAAAGGTCCGCCGTATGCGCCCAGAGATGTCCGAAAAGATCAAGGCTGAGGTTATGAAGCAATTCGACGCCGAGTTCCTAGCAGTAACTTCTTATCCTCAATGGGTTGCCAATCTGGTACCAGTGCCGAAGAAGGACGGTAAGGTCAGAATGTGTGTCGACTACAGGGATTTGAACAGGGCCAGCCCCAAGGATGATTTCCCCTTACCTCACATCGACGTTCTTGTCGACAATACTGCTCAACATAAGGTGTTCTCCTTCATGGATGGTTTTTCAGGGTATAATCAGATAAAGATGGCTCCTGAAGATATGGAAAAGACTACCTTTGTGACTCAGTGGGGCACCTTCTGCTACAAGGTCATGCCATTCGGGTTGAAAAATGCTGGGGCAACCTATCAACGTGCCATGGTTGCTTTATTTCATGATATGATCCATCATGAGATTGAGGTATACGTTGATGACATGATTGCAAGGTCTCAAATTGAGGAGGAGCACCTTGATCATCTGAGGAAGCTATTTGACCGACTGAAGTTATATAAGCTGAGGTTGAATCCCAACAAATGCACCTTTGGGGTGAGGTCCGGAAAATTGCTAGGTTTCATTGTAAGTGATAAAGGTATTCAGGTGGACCCTGCCAAGGTAAAAGCCATACAAGAGATGCCGACTCCAAAGACAGAGAAAGAAGTCAGAGGCTTCCTGGGACGACTGAATTACATTGCCCAATTCATCTCACATCTAACTGCTACTTGTGAGCCAATCTTCAAATTACTGAAGAAAGATCAAGTAGTACGCTGGAACGATGAATGTCAGGCTGCCTTTGAAAAGATAAAGGAATATCTCCAAGAGCCACCCATTCTTATGCCACCAGTGGAAGGAAGACCTCTGATATTATACTTAACAGTACTTGACAATTCAATGGGGTGCGTGTTGGGACAGCATGACGAGTCCGGCCGAAAAGAGCACGCCATTTATTACTTGAGCAAAAAGTTTACCGACTGTGAGTCTCGTTACTCACTGCTTGAGAAAACTTGCTGTGCTCTAGTATTGGCTGCTCGCCGGCTGAGACAGTATATGCTGACTCACACCACTTTGTTGATTTCAAAGATGGATCCCATCAAGTACATATTTGAAAAGCCTGCTCTGTCTGGGAGAATAGCAAGATGGCAAATGATCTTGACAGAATATGGTATCCAGTATACAACTCAGAAAGCAATTAAAGGAAGTGTACTGACAGATCATTTGGCACACCAACCTGTGGACGATTACCAATCATTGAACTTTGATTTTGTGGACGAAGACATCATGGTGGTAACTGACTGTGAAGTACCTGGACCGGATGAAGGACCTGAGGAAGGATCCCGATGGTCTATGCATTTTGACGGAGCCTCCAATGCTTTAGGTAACGGCGTCGGCGCTGTAATCATATCTCCCAAAGGAACTCATACTCCACTCACCGCCCGATTGTGTTTCAACTGCACCAACAACATGGCAGAATATGAGGCATGTATCATGGGTCTACAAGCTGCAATCGACTTAAGGATCAAATTTCTGAGTGTCTTCGGAGATTCCGCTCTCGTGATCAATCAGATCAAAGGCGAGTGGGATACGAAACACCCGAATCTTATTCCTTACAAGGAGTATGTGTCGACCTTGCTTCCCCACTTTGAAGAGATAACTTTTGAGCACTTCCCAAGAGAGGAGAATCAGCTAGCGGACGCACTAGCTACGATGTCTTCAATGTTCAAAGTTAAATGGGACAATGAGGCTCCCCGGATTATTATCTGGAAGTTGGACGAACCGGCATACTGCTGCGACCTCGAGGCCGAGAAGGCGACTGAAAAACCCTGGTATCATGAGGTGAAGAGGTACTTGGAAGCTCAGGAGTACCCTGAAGGTGCATCTGTCAATGACAAGAAGTTCATGAGAAGGTTTGCAGCAAAATTCTTCCTCAGCAACGACATTCTCTACAAACGGAATCATGATTCAACTCTACTACGTTGTGTGGATAAGGCTGAAGCAGAGAAGATCATGATAGAGCTGCATGAAGGTACATTTGGAACACATTCCAGTGGACATACCATGGCAAAGAAAATCCTTAGGGCAGGATATTTTTGGTCCACAATGGAAGCCGATTGTTACCAACATTCTCGAACTTGTCACAAATGCCAGATCTATGCTGACAAGGTGCACATCCCTCCGGTTCCTCTGAACGTCCTAACGGCACCTTGGCCTTTTGCAATGTGGGGCATTGATATGATCGGTGAGATCCAACCGACAGCATCTAACGGGCATCGCTTCATCTTGGTAGCGATCGATTACTTCACGAAGTGGGTTGAGGCAGCTTCCTACGCCACAGTAACCAAGAGCGTCGTGGCACGCTTCATCCGGCATAATCTGATCTGTCGGTACGGCGTCCCGGAAAGAATCATTACGGACAATGGTACCAATCTCAAAAACAAAATGATCACTGAACTCTGCGAACAATTCAAGATACAGCACCACAACTCTTCTCCCTACCGACCGAAGATGAATGGGGCTGTAGAGGCAGCTAATAAGAATATCAAGAAAATTGTGCAGAAGATGACAGTGACCTACAAAGATTGGCACGAGATGTTACCGTTTGCTCTTCATGGGTACCGTACCTCAGCGCGGACGTCAACCGGGGCAACTCCTTTCTCCTTGGTCTATGGCATGGAGGCAGTCTTGCAAATTGAAGTCCAGATACCCTCTCTCCGAATAATGAAGGATGCAGACTTGAATGAAGATGACTGGATCCAGACTCGACTTGATCAATTAAACCTGATTGACGAAAAGAGACTCACCGCTATCTGTCATGGTCAGACGTATCAAAAACGGATGATCAGGGCATTTAACAAGAAAGTCAGACCACAAGAGTATCAAGTTGGGGACCTGGTAATCAAACGCATCATCCTTCCTCAAAGTGATCCCCGGGGCAAATGGACCCCTACATACGAAGGGCCATTTGTGGTCAAACATGTGTTCTCAGGAGGAGCCATGATCCTAACCACCATGGATGGTGACGACCTTCCTCACCCCGCCAATGCAGACATAGTGAAAAGATACTACGCATGAATAAAAGACCCGCTAGGTTGACATACCTAGGCAAAAATAAGGGCTTCCCGGCGAACCAAAAGGGTTCGGGAAAAAATAAGGGATGAAATGAAAAAATCTGTACACCCGGCAAGTCGAAAACCTGAAAAGGTGGCTTGGGCAAAAATGGGTATCCCGGTGGACTGAAAACCCGAAAGGGCGGTCTAGGCAAAAGTTAGGGATAAAGCGTAACACTATGTCTCATTGGATCACTTCGCATCCGGAATTCGGCATCAACTTGTTAGAACAATGTTTGAATCTAGTACCCTATATTTAAGTTTTGATGATAACAAAGTGAAAAGATATAGTATTTATATGTTTCATGTTTGGACTATATGCTGCCTAAAATTACTATGCTCTGACTTGCAGATACGCTGATTAAAATAAGCAAGATCACTTCTTCAGCATCAGAATTTGATTTCATACACCAGCATCAGAAGTTGCTGAATCAGAACGTGAAGATCAGATGATCAACTCACGAACACGCTGAAGCTTGATGAACAGAACTGCGCGTAAACACTCTGATACAGAAACAATAGTTCATCAGCAGCGAAGCAGAATCAGAATGAGCCAAGCCAGAACGTGCATTGAAGAAGCAACGGTACTGTGCATTGAACGCTAATTAATTCCAACGGCATCATTCTAGACAAGATCTGCTCAAAAAGGAAAGCTTGTTATTAGCATTGAATCAAGAATATTGCATTCAACGTTCATCTTCTCAAGTGCTATATAAACAAGGCTTCGAAGATTATAATGGCTAATGCTTCCAAATTCTCTACACGCACAAAGCTGATCAATAATCTTCATCTACCAGTTTTGCTAAACCAACAAACTCTGATACTCCATTAGTGTTTAGCATTCTAAGTTTCTAAGCTTAATTTGTGTATACATCACAGTTGTGATAAAGTTTTGTAGAAAACATTCACACACATTTGTTTTATATCTTTGTAAGAAAGTGTTGCCTTGACAAACCGGATTGTGGTTTGAATCAAGAAGGCTTTAGCAGTTGTTAAAGCAGATTTGTATTCAGTTGAATATAGTGAATTAAGACCTCGTTGGAGAGAGGCGAAATCACCTTGACGGGTGGACTGGAGTAGTTTGAGATCAAACGAACCAGGATAAAAATATCTTGTCAATTGCTTTAAGATTCCAGTTTTACAATTCAACCCCCCCTTCTTTTGTTTTTCACCCCTTCAATTGGCATTAGAGCGCCTGGTTCTGAGCTAAAACACTTAACCGTGTCAGTACAAGATCCAGCGTCAGAAAAACACAATGGCAGGAAACAACTCTCATTTCAGCAATGACAACAATGAGGACAGAGACAGATTCAGCGGCAAACCTCCAGTCTTTGATGGAGAAAACTTTGATTACTGGAAAGAAAGAATTGAAAGCTTCTTTCTAGCACATGATGCTGATCTGTGGGATATGGTGACAGATGGATACACGCACCCTGTGAATGCAACTGGTCAGAAGATTGAAAGAAAATCAATGACTGATCAACAAAAGCGTGATTTCAAGAATCACCATAAGGCCAGAACCATCCTCCTCAGTGCCATCTCCTATACTGAGTATGAAAAGATCTCCAACAGAGACACAGCTAAGAACATCTTTGATTCTCTCAGAATGACGCATGAGGGCAACGTTCAAGTCAAAGAAACAAAAGCTCTGGCGCTCATTCAGAAGTATGAGGCGTTCAAAATGGAAGAATCTGAATCCATTGAAACTATGTTCTCTAGATTCCAGATTCTGGTAGCTGGTCTCAAAGTTCTGGACAAAGGATACTCTACTGCTGACCATGTCAAGAAGATAATCAGAAGTTTACCCAAGCAGTGGAGGCCTATGGTTACTGCTCTGAAGCTAGCGAAGGATCTCAACAAAATCACTCTGGAGGAACTTATAAGCTCCCTCAGAAGTCATGAGATAGAGCTAGAAGCTGATGAGCCTCAGAAGCAAGGTAAGCCTTTAGCTTTAAAATCTAACAGAAAATCTGAATCTAAAGTTTTGCAGGCAGTTGAAGAAACATCTGATGGATTCTCATCAGAAGAAGACGAACTTTCCCTTCTCTCCAGAAGAGTAAATCAACTGTGGAAGCAAAGACAAAGGAAGTTCAGGAATCCCAGAAGATCTGATCAGAACGAGTCTTCTTCCAGATACAGAAGGACAGATTCTTCCTCTGGATACAGAAGATCTGAAGGCTCCTCCGGTAGCAAGAAGCCAAACACAAAAGACATCATCTGCTACGAGTGCAATGAGCAAGGACACTACAAGAGTGACTGCCCAAAGCTTCAGAGGGAAAAGCCCAAAAAGAAGTTTGGAAGAGAGAAGAAGAAAAGTCTCATGGCCACATGGGATGACTCTGACTCGTCTGAAGCTGACTCAGAATCAGATGATGAAAGGGCTAACATAGCGCTCATGGCTAACATTCCAGATGACAGTGAAGCTTCTGAATCAGACTCAGAATCAGACACAGAAGAGGTATTCCCTAACTTCGCTGTTAATTTTACAAAGGCTGAACTTGCTGAAAGCCTCAATGAAATTCTGGAACGTTATCAGCAGATTAGAGCTAAATTCAGAGACCTGAAAAGGACTCTTGAATCTGACTCTAATAAGTCTGAGAGTCTCAAATTGGAAAACTCTGAGCTGAGAGATAAAATTTTAAAATTAGAAAACTCTTTACAAAACTCTCAGAAGGTACCAATTTCTGAAACTCCCAGCAACGCTGATGAGATCATCAAGAAGTATGATCATAGTTTCCAGAAGTTCCTTACTAAAAGCATAGATAGAAGCAGAATGGCTTCAATGATCTATGGAGTTAGCGGAAACGGCAGGAAAGGAATAGGATACCAAGGTAAGGTTCCTACACCTAAGAATGTCATGGATTTAGTTATTAAACACACTCCTCTAAATTCACACTTTGTGTATGGTCACACACACGACATCAAATTCACTAGCAGTAAGCACTCTGTGAAACCAAAATTCAACCAGAGTTTTGGTAAAACTAACAAGTCAGGACCCAAGAAAATCTGGGTATCTAAGGATAAAATAATACATGTTGCAGATATCTTTAGCAGCAAGTCAGAAACACCAGTCATGGTACCTGGACTCTGGCTGCTCACGACACATGACGGGAAGAAGGCATATGTTCCAAAGCCTGGAACTTAAGCCTGGAGGCCACGTTGGCTTTGGAGGCAATCAGAGGGGAAAGATAATTGGCTCTGGAACTGTAGGTAACGGAAATCTTCCCTCTATTAATAATGTTCTGCTAGTTGATGGATTGATGCATAATCTGTTATCCATAAGTCAATTAAGTGATAACGGTTATGATATAATCTTTAATCAAAAATCATGTAAAGCTGTTAGTCAGAAAGATGAGACTATCCTATTTAATGGTAAGAGGAAAAACAACATTTACAAAATCAAACTTTCTGAACTAAAGAGTCAGAACGTAAAATGTCTTCTGTCTGTTAACAACGAGCAGTGGATCTGGCACAGAAGATTGGGGCATGTTAGTATGAGAAGAATATCTCAGATTAACAAACTCAATCTGGTCAGAGGACTTCCTAATTTGAAGTTCAATTCAGATGCTCTGTGTGAAGCATGTCAGAAAGGCAAATTTGCAAAACCTTCTTTTAAATCCAAAAATGTTGTTTCTACCTCTAAGCCATTAGAACTTCTGCACATTGACTTATTTGGACCAGTTAAAACTGCTTCAGTCAGTGGCAAGAAGTATGGGTTAGTAATCGTAGATGACTATAGCAGATGGACATGGGTAAAGTTCTTAAGACACAAGGACGAGTCACACTCTGTGTTTGTTACCTTCTGTAACCAAGTTCAGAATGAAAAAGATCTTAGAATCGTTAAAGTCAGAAGTGATCATGGTGGAGAATTTGAAAATAAAGATTTTGAGTCATTCTTTAATGACAAAGGCATTCTGCATGATTTCTCTTGTCCTAGAACTCCCCAACAAAATGGAGTTGTAGAACGAAAGAACAGAACATTGCAAGAAATGGCCAGAACCATGATCAATGAGACAAACGTTGCTAAGACTTTCTGGGCAGAGGCAATAAACACAGCGTGCTACATTCAGAATAGAATCTCAATAAGACCTATTCTGGAAAAGACTCCATATGAATTATGGAAGAACAGAAAGCCCAACATTTCGTATTTTCATCCATTTGGATGTACTTGCTTTATGTTAAATACAAAGAATTATTTGAACAAGTTTGATTCTAAGGCACAGAAGTGTATTATGTTAGGATACTCTGAACGCTCAAGAGGGTACAGAGTATACAATACAGAAACACAGATTGTGGAAGAATCAATCAGTGTTCGTTTTGATGACAAGCTTGACTCTGAAAAGTCAAAGCAGAATGAAAATCTTGCAGGTATAGAAATTGAATTTGCAGGTTCTGAAGACAAGTCATCAGAAGCTCTCAACACAGACATTCCTTCAACGTCTGAAAGAAGCAATGCTAGAAATCCTACAACTGCTGCTGATCAACCTCAGAAGAGATTACCCAGAAGCAGTTTGGATCACCCAGAAGAGACTATCCTAGGAAGAAAGGAAGATCCAATCAGAACAAGAGCAAGCTTCAGAAACTCTGAAGAAACTCTTATGGGACTTGTGTCTCTGATTGAACCTTCTTCTATTGATGAAGCACTTCTGGACAACGACTGGATTCTGGCAATGCAAGAAGAGCTGAATCAATTCACCAGAAACGACGTGTGGGATCTCATTCCCAGACCAAAAGGATTCAACGTCATTGGAACAAGATGGGTGTTCAGAAACAAGCTTAATGAACAAGGTGAAGTCGTCAGAAACAAGGCACGACTGGTTGCACAAGGTTATAGTCAGCAAGAGGGGATAGACTATACAGAAACCTTTGCCCTAGTCGCCAGGTTAGAATCTATCAGACTTTTAATTTCATTTGCTGTTAATAGAGGCATCACTCTGTATCAGATGGATGTCAAAAGTGCATTCTTAAATGGTTATATAGAAGAAGAAGTTTATGTTCACCAACCCCCAGGTTTTGAAAATACAAAACATCCAGAACATGTTTTCAAACTGAAAAAGTCACTGTATGGTCTGAAACAAGCTCCCAGAGCTTGGTATGAAAGGCTAAGTAACTTTCTGCTTGAAAATGAATTCACCAGAGGGAAAGTGGACACTACTCTATTCTGTAAAACAGTTAAGAGTGACATTTTAGTCTGTCAAATTTATGTTGATGATATTATTTTTGGTTCTACTAATCCTTCTCTTGGAAGAAAATTTGCTAAGTGTATGCAGGCAGAATTTGAGATGAGCCTCATGGGGGAACTGAAATTCTTTCTAGGAATTCAGATTAATCAAACTCCAGAGGGAACTTACATTCATCAGAGCAAATATATCAGAGATCTTCTGAAGAAATTTGACCTCTCAGAATGTAAGCCATCAAAGATTCCAATGCATCCCACGTGCATTCTGGAAAGAGAAGAGGTAAGCAAAAGTGTAGAACAGAAGGTCTACAGAGGTATGATTGGTTCTCTCCTTTATCTGACAGCTTCAAGACCTGATATCTTATTCAGCGTATGTATTTGTGCTAGATTCCAATCAGATCCTAGAGAATCTCACTTAACAGCTGTTAAGCGAATTTTCAAGTATCTGAAAGGTACTACTAATATGGGTTTGTTTTATAGAAAATCTAGTGATTACAGCTTAGTAGGCTACTGTGATGCTGATTTTGCTGGAGACAGAGTGGAACGTAAAAGTACTTCTGGAAGCTGCCAGTTTCTGGGAGAAAATCTGATCTCGTGGTCCAGCAAAAGGCAATCAACAATTGCTTTGTCAACAGCAGAAGCTGAGTACATAGCAGCAGCAGGATGTAGCACACAAATGCTCTGGATGAAAAGTCAGCTTGAAGACTTCCAGATTTTTGAGAGTAACATTCCTATTCTTTGTGATAATACTTCTGCTATTTGCTTAAGTAAGAATCCTATTTTACATTCTAGAGCTAAGCATATAGAAATAAAACATCATTTCATTAGGGACTATATTCAGAAAGGTATTTTAAACTTGAAATTTATAGATACAGACCATCAATGGGCTGATATCTTTACTAAACCCCTTTCAGAAGATAGGTTTAATTTCATTCTGAAACATCTCAGCATGAAAGTATGCCCAGAATGAAAATGTTTTGATTCCATGTATTTATCTTCAGAATGTAATTATATTACTGTGAACTTCTGATCAATCTTCTTTCAGAAAGATAGAACATGCAGATTGTATCAGATGCAAGTCTAAAGATCTGAGAGTCTAATCTCAAATACAGACGTGCTGATCACTACATCAAACAAGTGTCATCCAATCATCAGCAAATCCCTGAAGCAGAACGCGTGCACGCTTCTGAGAAGGCAAAGCGCTGATTGGGTGCATTGAGACACATGTCTGGTAACCGTTTTTAAGTATCTTTCTCAAATCCCCCAAAATCAGCAAGCATTTAATGAAAAGTAATCACGCTTGTTAATGGCAATCATTATTTTTTTCTCTCTCTTAAAAACGTTTAATTTTTCAAAATAATTTTTGAAAATTCTATTTAAACACATTAATCCTTCACTTTTATTGTTTACGCTTTCTCATAATCATTCAAATATTCTCTGCATATTTCTGAGTTTATCTCCTTCAAACCTTTTTTTTCTCAAATCATTCTCAAGCTTTTTTTGTGAGAACAATGGCATCCTCCAGCATTTCTGCAGGAAATCAGAAGAAAGGAACCTCTGAACAATATCAGGTGCCTATCAGAACTCTTCTCACACCGGTAAAGAATCTTGAGGTTCTCTCTGAGTTAATCATCGACTTTGAAAGTTTGAAGGGAAATGGATTTGACCTAACTGAAGAGATTAGGGCTCAAAAGTGGGAGAGGTATTTCGATAGGTTGGTTGGACCAACTTTCCCAGAGCTTGTCAAGGAATTTTGGATTCACGCCAAGATTCATAAACATCTAGTCATCTCTTCTGTCATGGGAAAGAAGATAGTAATTTCTGAAGACCTCATTGCTAGGTTAATCGGTCAAAGTGGTGGTGGAGTCCGTTGTGTGGACATGGCTGATAGATGCCCTGACATAGGTGTGGTAGCCAACAGCATTTTCACTCTTGGATTTCCCAGCAGCAAAATTAAGGATCTGAAGGATCACTGCAGAGTATGGGCCAAGATTGTTCTGGGCTGTTTCAATCACAGGAAGCCAATAAGCTCTCCTGATTATATAAACGTGGATCAGCAATTTCTGATCTACTTTATTGATCAGAGGGTGAAGATCAATCTGGCACACTTCCTGTTCAACCATCTCAAGACCAGCGTCAAAGAGACTAGAGAAGAAGAAAGGACCAAAAGGGACTGGATACCGTTTGGAAGGCTCATATCAGATATTCTGACAGAGAATAAGCTGATAGATTATCTGAGCGAAGCTCAAGTGCTGAGCACACTTGAACCAACTGTTGGAAAACCGCTGAACGCTAAGAACATGAAAAAGATGAAGCTGATAGAAAATATTAGGAAGGAACCCAGAGCTACTTCAACTGCTGACATCTCCAGCAGAAGAGTGCCTCTGAATGATTTCCCAAAATTTTCTGAAATGGAATCCCAACCAGATATGTTTCTCAAGTATCCAGATTCATACAAGGAAGAAGATACAGGTTCAAAGCTGAAGATCAAAGATCTGAGTCAACCCCAACCTGAAGTGACTCAGAAGAAGACAAAGAAGAGGAAAGCAGAAGGATCATCTCATCAGACTCCAAAGAAACGAGGTAATTCATCTGCTGCCCCTATTTCAATTTCATCTACTATTCCAACATCTGCTGCCCCTCCTAAAACCTCTCACAGAATATCAATCCCAATCCCTACTATTGATGAAACCATACCAGAAGACCCTTCTGAGGCCTTACTACTCAGAAGAACCAGAATCAAAATTACCAAACAACCAACTGTTTCAACAACACCAGCACTTGATAGAGTGCTAGCTGATATTGAGCGTGAACACACTTCTGCTCAACCAAATTCTGAACCACCAAATATTCCTCCTCCACAACCAGAAACACAACCTGAACCAGAAATACAACCAGAACCAGAATCAGAACCACGACAACAACAACCACTCACAGAAGAACCTCTGATCCCTGAGCAATCAGAGATTCCACCTCCTCAACCAGAAAATAATCCTCCTTCACCACAAACAGAGTTTCACCGCTATGAAACCCCTTCTCCACATCACTCTGATCCCCACTCACCTCAACCTTCACCGCTGGCAATCCAGTTGCCATGTGGAACCACTATTGCCAGGCCCCAGTTGCCATCTTCAGAGGAATCAACACCTCCAAAAACTCCAACCACTCCAATAGAAATATCTTCCTCTGACTCTGATAACCCTCCTCCAAAACAAACAACCTCTCAGAAAACCGCTGAAAACCCCAGCAGAACTTTCATTGACTTAACAAGTCTTGAACGTCTTGCTGATCTAAGACACAAAATTGCCATACCCAAACCAAAGCAACCAGATGTTGGCTCTGGTATTTTGAATTTTGAAACAGGTATGCTGCAATGGATTGCTTCTTTGAAGCAAGTCTGTCACGGGATGATCGACCCAGCTGCTTCTGATCAGCTCTGGTCACAGTTCAGACTATGGGTACGTGCTGAAGCCCTCAAGCTGCAGGACGTCAACTATGAGCAGGCTCAACAGAACTTTAGCAAGCTGCTGAAGGAAGTTGAGAGTCAGCTGCCTCAAGAAGTTGTGCTCCCTCTGGACAGTGAATCCTGGTCTGAGAAAGAGCAAGCTGCACAGGTGCAACCATCAGAAGAAGACAAGACCCTTCAGGAAGAAAATCCAGCAGAAAATGTAGCTGAAAGTTCTGAGAAGCTTCCTCCTTCTGAAAGTTCTCAAGCTGCCTTGGACAGGCAGGCTCTGGAAGAACTAAGGCTGAATGACTTGCGTCTCCAGCAGCGGATGGACGACAATGATCAGAAGATGAAAGCAAGAATGGATGTACATGACAGCAAAATTGACACTGTTGTCACCATGGTTCAGAAGCAGAATGAAACTTCTGAAAAGATTCAAGCAATGCTGGAAAGCCTGTTCTCACGCATGCCCCCACAACCTTAAATTTTTCTTCATGCATGACATTCTCTATGTTTTCTTCATTTTCTGATGTATTGTTTTGACTATGTTTTGTAATGTTCTTTTGCTCTGAACTATTTTAATATAATCTGTTTTTCTGATATCTAAATTGTTTTAGCACATCACCAACACTTTTTGATTGCTGACAAAAAGGGGGAGAACAAGAATGATATTTAAAATCAATAACGGCTAACTAGACAGAAATTCTCAAACATTCTAACTCTATTACTTGAAATGTTTTTCTGTTTTGTTTTTAAGTCTACAGGCACAATGAAGACTAGAAGCTAGAAGCTCTGATCAAATGTAGAAGCTCAAGTTGCTCTGATCAAATATGAAGTTCTGATCGACCTAACACTCTGATCCGAAGCAAAGCTCTGACAGCAAAAGCTCTGAAGCTCTGCTCTCTGATAAGTCAAAGACCTATAATCTGATGTTCAAAGATAGAAAAAGATCTGATCCTGAAGAACACGCATATCAAAGGGAAGTAACAAACTCAGGGGGAGTATCTCTTAACTCTAATTTCTCTTTACTTCTTAACTCTGAAACATTTCCTAGATACCTTTTCACGTTATTTTTCATTTAAAATATCTAGTTTTTGTCATCATCAAAAAGGGGGAGATTGTTAGAACAATGTTTGAATCTAGTACCCTATATTTAAGTTTTGATGATAACAAAGTGAAAAGATATAGTATTTATATGTTTCATGTTTGGACTATATGCTGCCTAAAATTACTATGCTCTGACTTGCAGATACGCTGATTAAAATAAGCAAGATCACTTCTTCAGCATCAGAATTTGATTTCATACACCAGCATCAGAAGTTGCTGAATCAGAACGTGAAGATCAGATGATCAACTCACGAACACGCTGAAGCTTGATGAACAGAACTGCGCGTAAACACTCTGATACAGAAACAATAGTTCATCAGCAGCGAAGCAGAATCAGAATGAGCCAAGCCAGAACGTGCATTGAAGAAGCAACGGTACTGTGCATTGAACGCTAATTAATTCCAACGGCATTATTCTAGACAAGATCTGCTCAAAAAGGAAAGCTTGTTATTAGCATTGAATCAAGAATATTGCATTCAACGTTCATCTTCTCAAGTGCTATATAAACAAGGCTTCGAAGATTATAATGGCTAATGCTTCCAAATTCTCTACACGCACAAAGCTGATCAATAATCTTCATCTACCAGTTTTGCTAAACCAACAAACTCTGATACTCCATTAGTGTTTAGCATTCTAAGTTTCTAAGCTTAATTTGTGTATACATCACAGTTGTGATAAAGTTTTGTAGAAAACATTCACACACATTTGTTTTATATCTTTGTAAGAAAGTGTTGCCTTGACAAACCGGATTGTGGTTTGAATCAAGAAGGCTTTAGCAGTTGTTAAAGCAGATTTGTATTCAGTTGAATATAGTGAATTAAGACCTCGTTGGAGAGAGGCGAAATCACCTTGACGGGTGGACTGGAGTAGTTTGAGATCAAACGAACCAGGATAAAAATATCTTGTCAATTGCTTTAAGATTCCAGTTTTACAATTCAACCCCCCCTTCTTGTGTTTTTCACCCCTTCACAACTGTCTGGCTCAGACTTCGGCATCGACCAATCAGCTTCATCTTCAACTAAGCAGCAAAGTGATGAGACGCTTGGAGACATAAAGGCGATAGCAGAGTTGGAACCCAGTGGGATTGTTCACATAGCTGTTTTGTTTTCTTTTCAAAATTGTAAATTCTGTGTTATTCGGCGGCGTCCTCTTACTAGGATGTCAGCCTCTTGTACAAAAACGCCTATTCACAGGCAAAATTCAAATCAATACAAATTCACTTGTCCATACAAATTGCCATTGTTTTTCCTTTTTCTGTTTTGTCTTGCGAAGAACGTCCAATGTTCATTTTTGATATATGCATTTGATATTAAATTGCTGATTCATAAATATTTGCATATGAAACAAAAGATTAATTACAGGTGACATCAGAAACAGGGGCAATGTAAGGTTGTCTGATGCAGTCTGGTTGCTTTGTCCGCCAAGGTACCAAGGTAGATTCGACTGAAGAATGTGACCAAATCATCTCAACGCCCCGCAGAATAAGACAAGATTCAGCAATGCTTTCCCCAAGCGGAGTTGACTCCCCGTCAATCCTGAAAAGGCACAACTTTCCCCGGCAGGTCTTAAAGCTTATCCCCAGTAGATTCTGGAAGCTTGTTCCCTGCAGAATACGGACGTCTCTCCCGAGCTTTATTCAGAGTTATTCCTCACAAGGGCTTATAATTGGGTTATCCTCAGCTATTTGCCACGGAAGATCGCCCTCGGCAAAGTTCTTCCTTTTCCCCAATGGAGTTTATCCTTGGTGTTCCCAAGCGGAGTTTATCATCATTATCCCCAGCGAAATCCCTCATTGAAGTCCTCAGCAGGCCTCTCATCAAATTTCAGCAAAGTATCTCTGCCACAGAGCAATTCCCCGGCCGGTCGTCAAGGATTTATTTTCCTAAGACGAAAATACATTCATAAACATTTCACATTTTCATACATTTTGCTTACATACATGATAAAGTGCATACGACACTATCTCATGTTGAACATCATGACATCAGGCATATCATACATCATGACATTGCATACAACTTATGTTTTTGCCTTTTCAGGGAAAATACAATCCCAAAGACAACTACCTTCAACTACCACATTTCCAGACTCGATTCCTGTATCTAGCCAGGGCACGTCTAAAGAGTTCAAAGATTCGATTCCTGTATCCAGCCAGGGCATATCTATCAACTACAACATTTCCAGATTCGATTCCTGTATCCAGCCAGGGCATATCTGTTGACCACATTTCCAGACTCGATTCCTGTATCTAGCCAGGGCACGTCTGAAGAGTTCGAAGATTCGATTCCTGTATCCAGCTAGGGCATATCTGTTGACCATATTTCCAGAATCGATTCCTGTATCTAGCCAGGGCACGTCTGAAGAGTTCGAAGATTCGATTCCTGTATCCAGACAGGGAATATCTGTGAGCAACCGATTGTAGATTCGATACCTGTATCTAGCCAGGGCATATCTGCATAAGGAGATTGAAGATCAAACACCTGTAACAAGCCAGGAAAACATCTGTCTCCGATACACAAGTTCTCGCTAAGGAATTTCTTGTGCGATCAACACTTCCAAATGGCATCTATAAGCCCATTCCCGACAAGGTTCTGTCACATCTCCATATGGCATCTATAAGCCCATCTCCCTATCCACCACCTATCCAAATGGCATCTATAAGCCCATTCTCGACATCACATTGTTGATACTCCAACACGCGAGTGCAAATTTCCGGGCACTCTAGTGTCCAATCTCCTTTTACCCTCGAGTCACGAAAGGCAAACTTGCCAATCTAACTCTTCAGGTTCAAGAAGATTGAACAGGGGCAACTGTTGTACCCCAAAATTTTCCCTCCCATTTCCTCAACATGTTCTCATCACAAAACCCTTGGAGCTCAAGATCCAGTTAGGGTTTCCTCTACTCAAGACTTCTCCTTGCACTGTTGACCCAAATTAGGGTTTGTGTTTGCACAAAGATGTTTTGACCTAAAAAGCCTAAGATGACTTTCATGCTTCATGTTGGACTCCCAAGTTTATCCATACAAAGTTTCAAGTCTTGATTCCAAATTTTGCCCAGTCAATTGGACAGTTGACCTAGAAATCAACTATATTGGGGGAAAAGTCAATTGTGGCCAATTGACAGTCAAATCTCATGAAAATTGACCCACATCAACATTATGAACTCACATGGACCATTTGATCAAGTTTGGATCATAATTCCACAAGAAATTTGATCAGATCATCAAAAGGGCAAAATGGTCATTTTTAGGGTTTTGACTGCACCAAGGCAATTTTTGACTGTTTGACCCAACCAATGGCAAACCAAGCTCACATATGGACTCAAGGGCCCCATGGAATTATCTTGACATGCTCAACAAGTTCAAAAGATCCCAAGTACACAAGATTGACAGTTGAATTTCCCAGTCAATTGATCAATTTTGACAGTATACTGAAAAGTCAAACTTTGACTTTTTGGTCAAAATCAAGGGTCAAGATTCATTTTTCATCAAAACATGCCAAATCATGAAACTTGTTCACCAAGAAATCAAAAAATGCAAATTAGGGTTTGAAATGGAAATTTTTCATAACTTAGAATTTTTCTAAGTTATGGAAAACCCTAATTTTTCCCCAACTTTTCCCCACTTTCTCACCAAGATTCATGGATTCGTATCTCTCTTATTAGGCATTGTTAGCTTTAGGTTTGTGAAGAGAATATGTCACATTCATAGCCCTGAACATGCCCATATAATTAGATTTCATTTATATTATGTGTGCTGCAAGAATTTTGAGTCTGAACATGGCAGAAAACTTAGGTCAGGATTTGGGAATGTCAAAATTCTCTCTCATTTCTGAGAGTTAGGATGAGTTTTTTATATATTTATAATTGTGATTCAATGCTTAACATTTCTTATGTTGGAAGTTTGTGCAAAAGATCAAGGAATTAGGATGTTTGAACTTGGTCACAGGCGCGCGCTTTTGTGAATGTTTTTGGCTGATGGTTGAAGAAGAAGTTTCATGGGCTGGGCTTTTGTGTTATTTCTTTTCATACCACATTTCTGATTTCACACCCCCAAGCCATTTTGCTTATTTCTTTGACTTTCTGACTTTTTCTTTTTTTGGATTGACTTATTTATTTTTTCTCATGATATTAAAAATATAAAAAATATTTTCCTCACCATTTTTGAATTTATTAGGTATTTATTTGGTTTTCTTTTGGTTTGTATATAAATAAATAAATACATATACTTTTATTTAGAATATTAAAATAGTGCAAATACACTTTTATACATTTTTATTTTGTTTTACTTTCTGAAAATATTTTATATAAAAAAAAATATTTTTTTATTAAATATTAAATATTATTAATTTGTACATATAATACATATCTAGTAAATAATATATATATATATATATATATATATATATATATATATATATATATATATATATATATATATATATATATATATATATATATATATATATATATATATATATATATATATATATATATATATATATATATATATATATATATATATATATATATATATATATATATATATATATATATATATATATATATATATATATATATATATATATATATATTAATATATTTAGGGTTAAAAATGCAAAATACATACACTTTTTATTTTTTTTATTAATATTTAATATAAAAATACTTTTTGTAAATATATTTCATTTTATTTTATTTTTGTACATAATAAAAAAATACTTGTGTTAAATTAAATAATATATATGTTACTTAATGAAAATATTCCAAAAATAATCCTTTTTTATTTTTATTTATTTGACATAAATAATACCTTTTTTTTCATATACATAAAAACCTTTTTACATTTTTGCATCTTTATTGTATTTTCTATTTAATTTATGCAATCAATTATTTGTAAATATTCCAAAAATGATGTAATAGCTAGGTTTAATTTCTTTGTCTAAATATCCCCCCATTTGAACATTTGTACCCCCCTTCCCATATTGTGTTATAATAGTGTAGGAATTTTACTTTTCGCACTTTAAACGCTTCATAAATATACCATGCTAGAATTAGGGTTTGTATGCAAATAAAAAGAACAAAATAGCTTGGCCTAATTTCAAGATAATCAAAGAATGAAAAATGGACAACACATATCACACTTGCACCCCCTAGGGTATTCCACTTTGTTGCCTTCAAATAAATGGGCCATATTGCATGTTAGGTCTCTTTGGGCAAAACAAACACAATTCAAATGATCATAGTCCCTCGATGACGCTTTCAAAATGTTGCCTAAACAAATGATCAAGTCCCTTAAAGAAAATTGCCCAAAGATACTTAACACCATTGCAATTATGGTCTAAACGATGACCCGTGCCCGTCCCTTTCACATCCTAACATGAGATTGTCCACCAAATACAATGGTGGAACAAACTTATTAAAAGGGTTAAAACATAGCAATAAACTTTGAGAAATTTAGGAGTAGATAACCTCTTAGTTACTTGAATCAAAACTTGCAAAAACAAAACACTTGCCTATTTTCTAAAACCACACCTCACAACACTTTCAAAACAACTTTCAAAAACAAATGAAAACCTTTTCAAAAGACATAAATCTTTGTATACATCCCCACATGGATCATTACAAAGGTTGCCATCACATTGGCTTCTTTTCAAAACATTTTCAAACCCACACACACGAGCACCATTTCAAACAATTGAAAACAAAAGGCAAGTGATCTAAGCAAGTAACTAAGAGCCCATGGATAACCATGGATAGAAAGGGTGCTAATACCTTCCCTTTCTATAATCTACTCCCCGAACCCAAGAAAAAATCTCAAAGGTTTTTGCTGTGCTTTTTAAACCTTTCCTTAGGATAAAATAAAAAGTCGGTGGCGACTCTTGCTCAACCGAAACATTTGCGAAAACAAACGCAAAACCATAGTCAGTTCTCCCACCGTATCACAATATGTAATCTTAACGGATTTTTTAGGAACCCTGGAAGGTTTGGCGCATATGGTTATTATTGAAACTTTTGGAAATGGAATGGGTGAAATAGGAGCTTTCTCAAACAAAATTTCCTTGTTATCAATCAATTGTTGGATTCCTTTATTCAACAGAGGACAGTCAAAAGATGAGGACAGACAAACATGGAAATCTTTGTCACAACCTGGGAAGACGCCAGCTTTTAACAAATTCAACTTGATGGTTAGGAGAGGAGTTAACAGTTCATCCACCGTAGAAACAAACAGATCTTCTTCCACAGCATTGGAATTATGTCCATGCATAGGCATTGGAGTGTAGATAACATTTGGTTTCTCAGGAGCTTCAAATTCAACTTCCTTTGCGTCGATCAGATCTTTAATCTTGTTCTTCAGGGCCCAACAGTTGTTGGTGTCGTGCCCTGGGCTTTCTGAATGGTACGCGCATCTGGCGTTGGGATGGTAATGTGGAGAAGCAGTGTTAGGGTTTTTAGGGGCCTCTTTTAGCATGGGCAGATTCAACTTCAAGATATGTGGTAGGACTTGAGCAGGAGTCATGTTTATCTCAGTGAATTGCCTTATAGGCCTTTCCACCCTTTGCTGGTTATTTCTCGGCTGATCATTTCTCGACTGGTTGTTTCTTGGCTGGTCTGATGCAGACTTTTGAATCATAACGGCCCCTACTGTTGGTCGTCTTTTGATTCTTCCCTGATTCCTCTATGCTTAGACAACAGACACTTCCTTCTTTCCAGTGAAAGGCTTTTTTGCAACTGCAGAGGTAGACGCGTCTTTCTGAATTTTTCCACTTCTAATACCGGCTTCCACCCTTTCGCCAGTTAAAATCAATTTAGTGAAACCTACAGAGGAACTTCCAATCAGGTGATTAAAGAAAGGACCTGATAGGGTTCCCAAGAACATGTCCACTAGCTCTCTTTCAGATAAAGGTGGTTGCACTCTTCCGGCTAAATTCCTCCACTTTTGGGCGTAGTCTTTGAAGCCCTCATTGGTAGCCATATCCATACTCTGTAGCTGAGTATGGGTCGGCGCCAAGTCGGCGTTGTATTGATACTGTTTATAGAATGCGGCTGCCAAGTCTTCCCAATTATGGACATCTGCTCTCTCCAACTGGTAGAACCAATCAAGCTGCGTTCCTGATAAACTGTCCTGGAAAAAGTGGACCCACAGGTCTTTGTCAGAAGAATGTGGTTGAGTTTTCCTGACATAGGATCTGAGGTGCATTTTTGGGCAAGACACCCCATCATACTTAGCAAACAGTGGCACTTTAAACTTAGGAGGGATTACAATTCCAGAAACCAACCCTAACTCCTCAAAATCCAGCTCCGGTACTCTCTGTATCTCCGTAGCAGCTAGACGTTCTTCCAGGTTTTTGTATTTGTCATCGGCCGGAGGGTACTGCTGTTCAGAGTAGTCCTATTCTTCCTCTTCTTCTGCTTCAGAATCAGATGGCACTGTCGTTCCTTTTCCTTTTCCTTCCCCCTCTTCAGATGTTGATGGGAATTCCAAGGTCCGTCTGGCTTGTCCTTCAAACCTTCTGCCCATGATAACCACACCGGCTCGCTTCTTCTTCTTTTTCTCTTTATCCTTCTCTAGCAGAGTCTTGAGCTCCTCCTGCCCCTTGGCTAAGGTCAAGAGTAATTGTTGAAATTATGAATTCTGAGCTTGCAAATCTTTGACCGTTTGTTCAATATCCATCTTGCTGAAATAAACAGCAGAGAGATGAGGAAACTTGGTGTGAATACCTGTTTATGCATACGATGAATGATATGTATTCATGTAATGCATTCAAGGATTCAGAAATTCAAATTTGTTTTAAACAAAAAAGAAACACACGTCATATTAATAAGATAGAATTGTTAGTACATCAATGCCCCTTGGGCAAAATAATACAAAATTCTAAGGTAAAAAGACGTTGCGCATCCTCTTTGGTGCAATGTAGGTGTTGAGAGTCTTCTCTTCATGAAGTAGCCGGGTGAGTTCCAAAACCTTCTTCTTGCTTGCGTATAATTGGGCTTCGAAAGTCTCGCGCTCTCCCTTGAGTTGTATCCAACTCCTTTGTAAATCTTCGAGTGATGTTGGCATGTCAGGATGTAGGAGGGTTTATGGAACCTCTCCTTCCATAACAGGCTCTATAATCACTGGGAGAATGGAGGGGTAAGGCATCATAAGACTTTGGGCGCGGGTTCGTACCCACTTGAGATAAGGCTCAAGAGGGATGGAATTCTTGTGTCCCAAGGTCTTACTGTCTACCTTGTTGGGCATCCTCCAAGCTCAAATGAATCTCTGATGGAGTCCTTGGTCGTCGTTGTCGAAGTCGAAAACCAATCCTTGAATCAGCATGTCATGTGGGCCATCCCTTCGGGCATAACCAAACTGTCTCAGAGCTAAGCAGGGGTTGTAGGTGATTCCTCCCCTAATTCCAAGTAGAGGTACATTAGGGAATTCCCCACAACGGTCAATGATGATGACATTCTCTTTGGATCGAGAACACCAATGAATATCTGAATGGTTAAGTGTTATTAACCGTTGTGACCACCTCAAGCCTTGCTCATTCTTCAAGACTGATTGGGGAAGATGAGAAATAAACCATCTTGCCAGGAGAGGAGTGCAACACATAAGAACACCTCTTTTCCTCATTGTACTGTGAAAACAGTGGAGGATATCCCCAAGCAATGTAGGCACTGGGTTGCGAGTCATGAAGATTTTGACAGCACTCACATCTATAAGTTGGTCAGGGTTAGGGAACAAGACCATCCCATAGATGAGAAGAGCTACAATCTCCTCAAAAGCTTGTAAGTCCAAGGAATTCCAGCAGCTTTGGGCCTTCTCAAATAGAAACTTTGCCAAGAAACCTTTGACACCACTTCTAGTTTCCCAATGTGTTGTGACATCAGATGAGTGCAAGTGTAAGGATTGAGAAATCTCTTCTGGCTTTTGATCTCTTTCTGTACCGTTGAAGGGTAGTTGATTGATAATAGGAATCCTCAAGAGTTGAGAAAATTCCTCCAAAGTGGGCACAAGTTGGTAGTTAGGAAATGTGAAGCAATGATGCAAAGGGTCAAAGAACTGGAAGAGAACTTTCATCATATCCTCCTCTGTGTTGGAAGTGACCAAGTCGAGTAGACGACCGTGTCTCTCGGTGAATGGATAATTCTCAGGAATCCTTGAAACTAGCTCCTTGAGTTGTGGAGGAATTCTTACAAGGTTGACTTGGATAGTTTTCCTGCGAAGTGAATCCATAACCTACAAAACAAGAACAAAGATGAATCTCCAAAATCCTTGAAATGGTTAGTGGATGCAAATGATGCTCATGATGTCCATGATGTTATGCACAAGTATATATGTACAAGCAAATCACACAAGTTCCTATATTAGGCTTGCATGGGGTTTCATAGGTAAGTACCCTCTTGAAGTTTAGTTGGCTCAACCTGTCCTAGAAATAGTAATCGGGTTCTAAGGAGCTCAATATCACTGGATTGTTTCCTTGTTCATTGTTTCAATTCAGCCTCTTTACTGGCGACCGAAATTTTCCAAGGAACCAACCCTCAATGAGTGTAGTATTGAGTATCTACCAACTTCAGACTGCACCAAAGCCGATCATCTACTACATCCTAAAAGGCCAGGTTGGTCAAGTAAAGGTTCTAGAAGTTCGTTAGTGCTTCATGACATCACTCAGTGGCCCTGTATTCTCTTTGATTGACTCAAAGGCTACCGGTATCCAAAAATATGTCACACTAACATAGCTATTGCTTAGACCATGTCGGTATACCCCGCACAGTTTCCACAACGTATTGCTATTTACCTATAATGTTTCCCCAAATCCGGGTAGAGGATTCAAACCCAAACAATAGAACCAAAATGTAAACCAAACAAGTCAAGCAAGACAAGCATGTAAAGGTGATCTAAACCCTAAGGTAACTGTGATACAGTGGGAAAGAACTGACTGTTTTTTTTGGAATACTGGTTTGTGTTTTGCGTTTGTTTTTGCAAAATGTCGCGGTAAGCAAGAGTCTCCACCGACTTTTATGTTATCCAACAAGGAAAGGAAAAAAGCACAGAAAAATTCCTTTTTCGAGATATTTCTCGGGTTCGGGGGGTAGATTATAGAAAGGGAAGGTATTAGCACCCTTTCTATCCATAGTTACCTACGGGCTCTTAGGTACTTGCTCAAATGTTTTCAAAATTGCTTTTCTTTGTGCTTGTGAGTTTGAAAAAGTTTTTGTTTTGAAACTTCAATTTAACTCTTGCTTCTGTCCTCAAGAGCGTATGAAGTGTTTTTTTTGAAAACTCTGTTCGAAAAGTGTAATTGTGAAAAAGATTTTGTTTTTTGAAAGAGGAAGTACTTAAGAACCATCTACCTACTCAAAAAAGGAATCGTTCTATGCTATCTTCCTTTAGACAATGCTATCCCACTATTGATGAGTAGGTAGCACCGTCATTGGAGTTTTAAGGGTCAATTCGAATGCGGGAATTACGGTCACTAAAGCAATGTTAGGACGCCTTAGCGGTAACCCTAATGTCTTAGATCATTTGTTTTGAGGCAACAATATCCGAGGCAACCGTTTTGAGGCGACTATGATCTTTTAGACAAGAGGGTGACCTCTAAAGTGACCTATACTCAATGACAGCGTACGAAGGAAACCAAGTGGGGTGTACCCTAAGAGTGTGCATATGCGAGTGTGTCGTTTTCAGTTATTTTTGTCTTTGTACATGTTAATGGTGATCTACGTTGATTTTAGGTTAAAACATCCAGTCTTGTCATGCATCCCTATTATCAAACATCTAAAAGTTATATTTTGCAGAAAATAAATTGCGGAATTTAAATTACAAGGCGTCGGGTATTTACATCGCCAAAGACAAACCCTTGAAAAATAAATAAAGCGATAAAAAATAATAAAAGTCCTATTAACTATTACAAACCGGAATCAGATACATAATAGGATAAAAGAAAATGGGTCGCGTGCGGGAAATTAAATCGAATGCGAGGTTCTAGGGTTTTGACCCTTTAAAGAAAACATCTTTTTTTGGTTTTTTTTATTTTATTGGATTAAGAAAGAAATTACCTAAATTAATTACTAAATTAATAAATAAATTAATTAATTAAATGAAAAAGTTATTTTTGGGTTTTTGATATTTTAAGAAAGAAAAATAAAATTGATTAATGTTAGTAAAAAAACCTAATTAAATCTAATTGAATTTTAATTATTTACAAAAATGTGAAAGTTATTCTAATTAAAATTCTAAATCAATTAATTAATGTTTATTAATAAAAATAAAAGTTAGAATTTAATTTGATAAAGAAAATATTTTGTGGGTTTTTTATTTTAAAGAAAAGAATTTTAATTGGTTAGTAAATAAGCAAATAATATAATAATTTATAAAAATAAAATAAATGAAATAGAAAGAGAGAAAGGGGGTATGGGCCTGTTTTGGAGTGTTTGAGAAGCAATTATGAGGCCCATTATATGATACATCAGCCCCATAATACCATGGGACATCTTTATTGGATGTGTAGGGGATAGGCCCTGGAACGGTGATGATCAATGGTGTGATTCTTGGAACAGATGTAATTCTAACAGGCTTTCTCGAGGAAGCCTTGGAAGAATTATCGAAAATGGTGATGATAGCAACTTCTTCAGTAGGAACCAAAGGAACAACAGTCTTCTCAAACAGAATTTCTTTATTATCCATCAGGTATTGGACACCTGACTTCAAAACATGGCAACCAGTAGGTAGGACAAAACACATACGGCAACTTTCGTCACAGCCTGGAAATAAACCGGCTAACAAAAGGTTCTTCTTCACAATCATCAAAGGGGTAACAATATCGTTCACAGAAACCACAAACGAGTCTTCATCTATAGCATTCACCCCATGCTTGGCCATAGGAGAAGTCACAACATTAGGTCTTTCAGGTGCTTCGAACTCAATCTCCTTCGCATCAATTAAGTCCTGTACTTTGTTCTTCAAAACCCAACAATCATATGTATCATGCCCCGGGCTATTAGAGTGAAAAGCATAGCGGGCATTAGGGTTGTACTTCGATGATGTTGTATTTGGATTCTTCGGGGCTTCCCTTGGAATCACTAAGTTGGTTTTCAATAACTGCGGCAGAATTTGGGATAAAGTCATGTTGAGCTGAGTGAACTGTCTTCGAGGTTTCTCGGTCCTTGGCTGATTGTTGTTCTAAGGAGCACCAGCAGGTCTTAAAATAACAACCACATTAACAGCTTGGCGGCGTTCAGGTCTATTATGGATTTTCGAACTGTAAACAGCACTGGATTCCTTCTTAAAATATTTCTTCTTGGTGCTTGACGAAGCACCCTTCTGTATTTTACCAGACTTAATACCAGCCTCAATCCTTTCCCCGATCATAATCAGCTCTGTGAACCCGGACGAAGAACTTCCAATCATATGGTTAAAATATGGACCAGACAAGGTCCCCAAAAACATATCCACTAGCTCCCTATCAGACAAGGGTGGTTGCACTCTTCCAGCGAGATCCCTCCACTTCTGAGCATAATCTTTGAAACCTTCACCCGCACCCATAGACATACCCTGGAGTTGGGTATGCGTGGGAGCGAGGTCGGCATTGTATTGGTACTGCTTGTAGAAAGCAGCGGCCAAATCTTCCCAATTACGGATACTAACTCCTTCCAACTGGTAAAACCATTCAAGCTGAGTCCCTGAGAGACTGTCTTGAAAGAAGTGGATCCAGAGGTTCTTGTCAGCGGTGTATGGCTGAATCTTCCTAACATACAAACGGAGGTGCAGTTTCGGACAAGAAACCCCATCGTATTTAGCAAAGGCTGGTGCTTTGAACTTGTGGGGAATCACCACCCCAGATGACAGACCCAAATCACCAAAGTCCAGACCAGACACTTTCTGTACTTCCATCGCACTCAACCGGTCTTCCAGTTGCTTGTATCTATCCTCAGCTGGGGGATACTGGTCTTCGTCGAAGTCCGTCTTGTTGTCTGAAACCACAGGGCTAGGAGCCCTCCTTTCTTCCTGACTATCTTTCCCTCCAGATGAGGGGGTCAAATCAACTTCATCTCGTAGCCTGTTTCCAAACCTGTGGCCCATGTTAAACAGGACTGTCTTCTTCTTCTTTTTCTTCTCTTTTAAGATAAGGGCCTTCAGGTCTTGCTGACCCTTAGCCAAATTCATGAACAATTCCTGGAACTGGGCGTTTTGAGCCTGCAGAGTCTTGATTGCTTGTTCAGTTGATGGTTCATAAGACATGATGCTGAAATAAACAGCGAAGAAGATGAGAAAACCTGTAAGGGTACCTGTTAGGAGGTGCATGGAATGAAATGTGTATGCTATGATTTCAAATACATCGAGAGATTCAAATTCGTAAACCAAACATGAAACACACTTTTATTAGATAAACTTGAAATTTAATTGTTCAACAAATTCCCTTAAGGCGTTACAAGAAAGGAAATACTGAAAAGTAAATAGAAACTGGAAATAATCAAAGGACATCAGCGCTCCCAAGGTCGTTTGCCTTTAGTGTTGACATAGTCATTAATGATCTTCTCATTCTCCAGCTGCCTTGTCAACTTTTGAATCTTCTGCTCTTGCTCGTGATACTTTTATCTATAAGTATCCCGCTCTTCTCTCAGCTGCATCCATGATCTCTTCAATGCCCCAATGTCGGTAGGCATGTAAGGGTGGAGAATGGTAGGAGGAACCCCTTCCTCATCAGTAACTTCAACAATGATAGGCAAGACGGCTTCATAGGGCATTCCCAGCTTTTGGGCACGGATACAAACCCATCGGAGATATTGCTCCATTGGTAGAGAAGTCTTCGCACCCAGCTCGTGCGGATCAGACCAGTGAACTTTATCCCAGGCTCTTATGAATATGCGGCGTTGCTCGTTACTATCCCCCTGTAAGTCAAAGACAATACTAGGCATCAGCAGCTCATGAGGTCCTTCTCTTCTAGCTCGCCCAAATTGACGTAAGGCCAAGCACGGATTATAAGTGATTCCTCCATTGATTCCTATCAGTGGAACATTGGGGTATTCCCCACAGCGATCAATAATAGCCACCTCGTCCATACCCTTAATAGTCCAAATGTTGCCATTATGAGAGAGAGACATAATCCTGTAGGCCCAGCCCATGCCTTCCTTGTTCTTCAGAACTGATTTGGGGAGGTGCGAAATAAACCACCTCGCCAGCAATGGAGCACAGCTCATAAGGGTTCCCCGCTTCTGAGCAATACGGGCATAAAGAGAATGAAGGATATCACCCAAGAGAGTGGGCACAGGGTTACCAGAGATGAAGATTTTTACCGCATTCACGTCAATAAAGGAGTCGGAGTTAGGAAACAATACCAAGCCATATATCAGAAGAGCCAGAATGTCTTCAAATGCCTGGAAGTCTAGACTGTCCCAGAACTGATTAGCTTTACCAACCAAGAATTTAGTCAAAAATCCCTTTGCTCCACTACGAGTTTCCCAGTTTGACATTACCTCAGCCTTTGTCAGATGGAGGGCTGAAGCAATCTCTTCTGGCCTAAGGATCTTCTCCCAACCTGTGAACGGGGTTTGCTCCAGAATAGAGATACCAAGCAGATCAGAGAACTCTTCCAAGGTGGGGACCAACTGGTAGTCCGGAAAAGTAAAGCATTGGTATAGTGGATCAAAGAACTGGACTGAGACTCTCATCATCTGCTCATCCATCTTGGAGGTGACCAAACCAAGAAGGTGCCCATGTCTTCTGATGAAAGAAGTAGTATCTGGCATCTTTGCAACCAATTCTTTAAGCAGAGTGGGAACTTGGACAAAGTTGATCCGGATGGTGTTTCTACGCATGGGTGCCACGACCTACAAAACAGAACAAAGATGAATCCCTCCTGTCTTTGAAATGGGTTAGTCCAATGCAAGATGCATGCCATGTCATGATGTCATGATGTCATGATAGAAAACATACCACAAGTATCCACAAATAGCAAACATGGTAAATGCACACAAATCACACATAGAGCCCTTAGATTTCAGGCTGGCAAGAAGCTTATGTACTACCCTCTTTCAGTTCAGTTTGTTCAAACCTGTCCTAAAAATAGTAACCGGGTTCTAGAGGATATCAATATCACTGACTACCCTCGATCAGTCATAATTCCAGTTTAGCAACCTTTTCTTGCAGCCGGAATCATCATGAGAGTTTAGTCTCAATGAGTGTAGCATACTGCTACTGTTCTATGGCCAAGTTAGTCAATTTAAAGGTTCTAAGGTCAGTTGGTGCTTAATGACCCCTTAGCAGACCCATATTCTCCTCGTTGTGCCACAACGGATATCGGTACATACTAAAGTGCCACACCAACGTAGCTACAGTTTCAACCGTATCGGTCTATGCTGTACACTTCCGTCACAGTTTATTGCTACTTACCTAAAGGGTATCCCCCAGATCCGGGTTAGGATCTATAGTAACTCCGATACAAGCCCACAAAGATAAATCATACAAGTCAAGCAATTGAAAACATTATGAATTATTCCTAAGGTACACCCCACTTATAATACTCCCCAGCAGAGTCGCCAGTTCTGTGATACGGTGGGAAAGAACTGATTGTTTTTTTTGGAATGCTGGTTTGCGTTTTATGTTTGTTTTTGCAAAATGTCGCGGTAAGCAAGAGTCACCATCGACTTTTATTTTATCCAACAAGGAAAGGAAAAAAGCACAGAAAAATTCCTTTTTCGAGATATTTCTCGGGTTCGGGGGTTAGATTATAGAAAGGGAAGGTATTAGCACCCTTTCTATCCATAGTTACCTACGGGCTCTTAGGTACTTGCTCAAATGTTTTCAAAATTGCTTTTCTTTGTGCTTGTGGTTTTGAAAAAGTTTTTGTTTTGAAACTTCGATTTAAATCTTGCTTCTGTCCTCAAGAGCGTATGAAGTGTTTTTTTTGAAAACTTTGTTCGAAAAGTGTAAGTGTGAAAAAGATTTTGTTTTTTGAAAGAGCAAGTACTTAAGAACCATTTACCTACTCGAAAAAGGAATCGTTCTATGCTATCTTCCTTTAGACAATGCTATCCCACTATTGATGAGTAGGTAGCACCGTCATTGGAGTTTTAAGGGTCAATTCGAATGCGGGAATTATGGTCACTAAAGCAATGCTAGGACGCCTTAGCGGTAACCTTAATGTCTTAGATCATTTGTTTTGAGGCAACAATATACGAGGCAACCGTTTCGAGGCGACTATGATCTTTTAGACAAGAGGGCGACCTCTAAAGTGACCTATACTCAATGACCGCGTATGAAGGCAACCTAGTGGGGTGTACCCTAAGAGTGCGCATGTGTGAGTGTGTCGTTTTCAGTTATTTTTGTCTTTGTACATGTTAATGGTGATCTACGTTGATTTTAGGTTAAAACATTCAGTCTTGTCATGCATGCCTATTATCAAACATCTAACAGTTATATTTTGTGGAAAATAAATTGCGGAATTTAAATTACAAGGCGTCGGGTATTTACATTGCCAAAGACAAACCCTTGAAAAATAAATAAAGCGATAAAAATAATAAAAGTCCTATTAACTATTACAAACCGGAATCAGATACATAATAGGATAAAAGAAAATGGGTCGCGCGGGGGAAATTAAATCGAATGCGAGGTTCTAGGGTTTTGACCCTTTAAAGAAAACATCTTTTTTTGGTTTTTTTATTTTATTGGATTAAGAAAGAAATTACCTAAATTAATTACTAAATTAATAAATAAATTAATTAATTAAATGAAAAAGTTATTTTTGGGTTTTTGATATTTTAAGAAAGAAAAATAAAATTGATTAATGTTAGTAAAAAAAACCTAATTAAATCTAATTGAATTTTAATTATTTACAAAAATGTGAAAGTTATTCTAATTAAAATTCTAAATCAATTAATTAATGTTTATTAATAAAAATAAAAGTTAGAATTTAATTTGATAAAGAAAATATTTTGTGGGTTTTTTATTTTAAAGAAAAGAATTTTAATTGGTTAGTAAATAAGCAAATAATATAATAATTTATAAAAATAAAATAAATGAAATAGAAAGAGAGAAAGGGGGTATGGGCCTGTTTTGGAGTGTTTGAGAAGCAATTCTGAGGCCCAAAACAAGTTGGCCTTGCTGACTTTGTGAGATCCAGTGGGTGCACGTTGACTTGGTCTATGGTAGACCATCAGCTTCTGGCCACCAGATTTGCCCATGGCCATCTGGTCATCGGATGCTTGAGGGTGTATGATGGGCTTCGCGCTTGGAGGTACATATGATTACCTGAAGAAAAAATATATTGAGAAATTGGGGGGACCTAGGATTCGAACCCATGCCCTGCACATGATTTCCAGCTCGCTTTACCACTAGGCCGTTCGCTTCAATTGTTAATAATATACAAACAAAATATAATATGTTAAAATACGTTAATATGCCAGTAAATAAAAAAGCGCGTGTGGTTTTTTGAATTGGCCATTGGGGAAGCGACACGCCATCGTCCCATACCTTCAGCCCCTGCAAATATTACCTGCGGATTTGGATCCGCAGCTAAATGCGCAAGCTTGCTCTAAAATCCATTCTAGGCCACATAAATCAACTCCAAACACATGGCTGAGTTCGTCTTGGCTTCCTGATTAATATTATACCCTTCTTGAGCCCTGATTTCTCCTAAAAAAGAAAACCCTAAAAACAAAAACGCAACCCTAGCTATGGCGATTTGGGGTTACATTGCCTATAAATGGAATTGGCTATTACAGAAAGTTAGCAAATGACATGGTGATCATGAATATGCAGTTAATTTGTATAAAGGATGCAAGAATAATAATTTACAAATTCAAATGCAGATCTAGGTAACGTGATGCTTACAGCATGTTTGGGCGTGTATGGAAGCTTGCTTTGGATTGGTTTCAACTCAGTGAACCTCCAAGAATCGATTGGGATGCTTCTTGGCTTCTGAGATTGCCTCTAAGTATGAATTCGAATACAAGCTTTTTTACCACTTTTTCAAGTTTTGTTCTCTCTATGCTTGCAGCCTCCAACCTTCTTTTTCGTGCCTTTTCCTTCCTTATGTAATGTATATTGCATTAGGGTAAGAATTATGGTCCAAATCTTCTCCCATCATGGCTTGCATATTTGATTTGATCTCCATTTTAGAGCTTGCCAAATTTGTCAAAAATCAATCCTTTTGCACATGGTTTAGTGTGATACGAATTTGATGCTCTTAATGATCATAATCCAATCCTGAAATAGCCAAAAGATATCATGTAATCAAAGCTTTGGATTTTATTTGATTTAATTTGATTAAAAATGAATAAATTCAAATAAAAATCAAATTAAATAATAAAATTGATAAATGGACACATGGCTGAAGCTGAGGCACGTGGAAAATGATGCAAGCTAAAATCAAGTGAAAAAGAATGGGCCCATTTGACAAAATTTGAAGTTTTGGGGATAGTTGACTTTTGGCAATTTTGCAAAAATGTCCAACTTCAACAATGCATAACTTCTTCAATTTTGAACTTTTGGAGGTGTTCTTGGACTTTTTAGAAATCTTGAGATTTCCTATAACAAACCCTTTTGTTCTCATCTCATTTTGATATTCCATGCTCAAGTTATAAGCTTTGGCAAAAAAGGTGTTTTTGTTGACTTTCAAAAATGACCTATAATGTCCAAATTTATAACTTCTTGTAAGTGCATTTTCTGATCTTGGGGTATGAAGATGGATTGTAGGAAATTTCATCCTCTTCAAAATGAGCTTTGGATGGGTCATTTCTCATAAAGTATGAGAAAGTTATGCTTGGTCAAAGTTGAGTTGACTTTTCCTACAAACCCTAATTTAGCAACTTTTGAATCTTGATGAATTTTGAGCAATCCTTGATGAATCATGATAAACCATTTATAAAATGATGAAATATCCTTCAAAATGATAATTTTGATAAAAAAATCTTGAAGTTTGACTGTTTATAGGTCACAGTTGACTTTTGCCCTAGCATAGTCGATTTTTGGACCCTTTGAGCAATTGACTGAGCAAACTTCCTCTGCAAGGCTTGAAAATTGACATGGATGATCTTGAGAACATATTAGGACATTGGGGAACACTTGAGGTCATTTGGACTCAAAAATATTGATGCAACACAAAACCCTAATTTGGGGTTGACTGCCTTAGGAGATAGCTTGACGGTCCAACTCTTGAGCAATCTTGAGCCACTTGGAGATTTTCCTTGCAATGTTTTGAGAAATATGAGAGGGAAAATTTTGGGGTACAACAGCTGCCCATGTTCAATCTTCTTAAACCTGAGGATGTAGATTGGCTTTCGTGCCTTTCGTGATCCGAAGGTGGAAGATGATTGAACACTAGAGTGCCCAGAAATTTGCACTCGCATGAAGTGGTATCAGCCTGGTGATGTCGGGAATGGGCTTATAGATTCCATTTGGAGATTGTTGGTAGGAGGATGGGCTTACAGATTCCATCTGCAAGAGCGTCGATCGCATAAGATATTCCTTAGCAAGAACTTGCATACCTGTTGTTGTAGAAGATTTCGCTGGGGGAGTCTAACTTTTATTGAGATTTAGGAACTTGCCTGTACCTCAGCTGAGAGAACATATTTGCTTAGTTTTAAGAACTTGTCCGTAATTAAACTGGGGGAAACATCTTCATCAAGATCTAGGACTGTCTAGTCTTCAACGGAGGATAATTCTGTTGAGATTTTAGAACTCGTCCACACTTCGACGGAGGAAAATTGTCGAGATTGAGAACCTTATCTGAAATTCAACCGAGGATAATTCAGTTGAGATTTAAGAACCAGTCAGGTCTTCGACTGAGGGAAACATCTTCATCAAGATCTAGGAACTGTCTGGTCTTCAATGGAGTATAATTCTGTTGAGATTGTAGAACTCGTCCACACTTCGACGGAGGAAAATTGTCATGATTGAGAACCTTATCTGAAATTCAACCGAGGATAATTCAGTTGAGATTTAAGAACCGGTCAGGTCTTCGACTAAGGGAAACATCTTCATCAAGATTTAGGACTGTCTGGTCTTCAACGGAGTATAATTCTGTTGAGATTTTAGAACTTGTCCACACTTCGACGGAGGAAAAATGTCGAGATTGAGAAACTTATCTGTAATTCAACCGAGAATAATTCAGTTGAGATTTAAGAACCGGTCAGGTCTTCTACTGAGGGAAACATCTTCATCAAGATCTAGGACTGTCTGGTCTTCAACGGAGGATAATTCTGTTGAGATTTTAGAACTCGTCCACACTTCGACGGAGGAAAATTATCGAGATTGAGAACCTTATCTGTAATTCAACCGAGGATAATTCAATTGAGATTTAAGAACCGGTCAGGTTTTCGACTGAGGGAAACATCTTCATCAAGATCTAGGAACTGTCTGGTCTTCAACGGAGTATAATTCTGTTGAGATTGTAGAACTCGTCCACACTTTGACGGAGGAAAATTGTCGAGATTGAGAACCTTATATGAAATTCAACCGAGGATAATTCAATTGAGATTTAAGAACCAGTCAGGTCTTTGACTGAGGGAAACATCTTCATCAAGATCTAGGAACTGTCTGGTCTTCAATGGAGTATAATTTTGTTGAGATTGTAGAACTCGTCCACACTTTGACGGAGGAAAATTGTCGAGATTCAGAACCTTATCTGAAATTCAACCGAGGATAATTCAATTGAGATTTAAGAACCGGTCAGGTATTCGACTGAGGGAAACATCTTCATCAAGATCTTGGAACTGTCTGGTCTTCAACGGAGTATAATTCTGTTGAGATTGTAGAACTCGTCGACACTTTGACGGAGGAAAATTGTCGAGATTGAGAACCTTATCTGAAATTCAACCGAGGATAATTCAATTGAGATTTAAGAACCGGTCAGGTCTTCGACATAGCTGAGAACTTAGCTGCATCCTTCCTAAAAGGTAAAGGTCAGTCATATGCAATGCATGATATAGATCAGGCAATGATGTTCTCAAAATAAATGAGATTGTGTTGTATGATGCGTATATGCATGTATCATGATGTACGGAAATGTAATGTTTTAGCTGGGGAAAATAAATCCCGGATAGCTGCTGGAGAATAGAGTTGAATTCTTCGTTTCCGCTGGGGATGGCGAACAAAGGTGATTGTGAGAATAAACCTGCAGGAGAGTATAATTGCGTTGGGGCATAAAACTGATGAGGAGATTACTCTGTGGGGAAGAGATGTTCTGTTGAGGATTCCACTGATAAATTCTGTTGGGGACGAAATATCGTTGCTGGTGACACTGAATCCTGTTGGGGATTGAATTCCTGTTTGTGGAAGGAAAGAACTCCGCTGGGGATGATATTTCAGTTGCGACTTCACTGGGGATAACCTTTTAGGCTCTAATGGGGATAATCCTTTGAGCTTTGCTGGGAACAATCTTCCTTTGAACTCGGTTGGGGATATTTATTTTTATACTCCACCGAGGACGAACTTCCAGAGTCTACTGGGGATGATTCTGCAACTCCACTGGGGAAGCTTTTTCAGACTGCGCTGGGAAAATTTTAACTCCACTGCGGATATCTTGTATTCTGCCGGGGAATATTCTTATACTCCGTTGGGGAATATTAAGACTGCCGGGGATATTAAGCCTTTTCAGTGTTGATGGTAGATAAACTCTGCTTTGGGGGAGATATTACCGATTCATTCATTCAGTTGCAAGTTTCAGCTGAGGAGAGTTATCATTAATGTCTTACTCTGCGGGGAGTGAAAGTATCTTAGCCATATTCTTCAGCTGAATTTACCGTTGTACCTGGTGGATAGAGCAACTGTACAGTTTGGACAATTGTATTGCCCCTGTTTCTGATATTACCAGTAATCATCTTTTGTTTCGCATGTAAATATTTATGAGCAGAAATTAATGTCAAATGCATATATCAAAAATGAACTTTGGACGTTCTTTGCAAAACAAAACAGAAAAAGGAAAAATAGTTTGAAATTTCTTTAAAAATGAATTGTATTGATTTTGAAGTTCGGCCTGAGAATAGGCGTTTTTGTACAAGAGGCTGATGTCCTAGTAAGAGAACGCCGCCGAATAATAGAATTTACACAATTTGTGAAAAACTAAACAAAATAGCTTTGTGAATGATCCCACCGGGTTCCAACTCTGCTATTTCCTTTATGTCCTCGAGCATCTCATCACTTTGCTACTTGGTTGAAGGTAGATCAGATTGATTAGTGTCGTCCGAGCTTGATAGTCGATACCAAAGTCTGGATGCAAGATGCTCCAATGAGACATAGTGTTACACTTTGATCCCTAATTTTTGCCTGGACCGCCCTTTCGGGTTTTCAGTCCACCGGGATACCCTTTTTTGCCCAAGCCGCCTTTTCAGGTTTTCGACTTGCCGGGTGTACATATTTTTTTTATTTTCATCCCTTATTTTTGCCCGAACCCTTTTGGTTTGTCGAGAAGCCCTTATTTTTGCCTAGGTCAGTCAACCTAGCGGGTCTTTGATTATGCGTAGTATCTTTTCACTATGTCTGCATTGACGGGGTGAGGAAGGTCGTCACCATCCATGGTGGTTAGAATCATAGCTCCTCCTGAGAAAATGTTCTTAACCACAAATGGCCCTTCATAAGTAAGGGTCCATTTTCCCCTGGGATCACCTTGAGGTAGTATGATGCGCTTGATAACCACGTCCCCAACTTGATACTCTTGTCGTCTAACTTTCTTGTTAAATGCCTTGATAATCCGTTTTTGATACGTTTGACCATGACAAATAACAGTAAGTCTCTTTTCGTCGATTAGGTTTAGCTGATCAAGCCGGGTCTGAATCCAGTCGTCTTCGCTCAAATCTGCATCCTTCATAATCCGAAGAGAGGGTATCTGAACTTCAATGGGCAAGACAGCCTCCATACCATATACCAAGGAATAAGGTGTTTCCCCTGTTGACGTTCGTGCTGAGGTATGGTACCCATGAAGAGCAAATGGTAACATATCATGCCAGTCTTTGTATGTCACAGTCATCTTCTGCACGATCTTCTTAATGTTCTTATTAGCCGCTTCAACAGCCCCATTCATCTTCGGCCGATAAGGAGAAGAGTTGTGATGTTGTATCTTGAACTGCTTGCAGAGTTCAGTGATCATCTTATTATTGAGATTCGTACCATTGTCCGTAATGATCCTCTCTGGTACACCGTATCGACAAATTAGATTATGCCGAATGAACCGTGCCACGACATTATTGGTTACAGTAGCAAAGGAAGCTGCTTCAACCCACTTTGTAAAATAATCAATTGCTACCAGGATGAAACGATGCCCGTTGGATGCTGTGGGTCTGATCTCGCCGATCATATAAATGCCCCACATTGCAAAAGGCCAAGGTGTCGTCAAGATGTTCAGAGGAACTGGAGGTATATGCACCTTATCAGCATAGACTTGGCACTTGTGACAGGTCCGAGAATGCTGATAACAGCCGGCTTCCATTATGGACTAATAATATCCTTCCCGGAGGATTTTCTTTGCCATGGTGTGTCCACTAGAATGAGTTCCGAAAGTACCTTCGTGTAAATCTGCCATGATCCTTTCTGCTTCATTCTTATCCACACAACGCAGTAAGGTCGAATCATGGTTACGCTTGTAAAGAATGCCATTGCTGATGAAGAACTTTTCCGTGAACCTCCTCAGAAACTTCTTATCATTAACAAATGCACCCTCGGGGTGTTCGTGAGCCTCAAGATACCTCTTCACCTCATGAAACCAGGGTTTATCTGCTACCTCTTCAGTCTCAATGTCACAGAAATGTGTAGGTTCGTCCAATCTTTCAATGATAATCCAGGGAGCTTTGTTGTCCCAATTGACTTTGAACATATAAGACATTGTAGCCAGCGCATCTGCCAACTGATTCTCCTCTCTAGGGAAGTGTTCAAAGGATATCTCCTCGAAATGTGGAAGCAACATCAACACATACTCCTTGTAAGGAATAAGATTTGGGTGTTTCGTATCCCACTCACCTTTGATTTGACTGATTACGAGAGCGGAATCTCCGAAGACACTCAGAAACTTAATCCTTAGGTCAATTGCTGCTCGAAGACCCATAATGCATGCTTCATACTCCGCCATGTTATTGGTGCAGTTGAAACATAGTCGGGCGGTGAATGGAGTATGAGAGCCTTTAGGAGATATGATCACGGTGCCGATGCCATTACCCAAAGTGTTTGAAGCTCCATCAAAGTACATAGACCATCGGGATCCTTCCTCAGGTCCTTCATCCGGTCCAGGTGTCTCACAGTCAGTCACAATCATGATACTCTCATCCGGGAATTCAAAGTTCATAGACTGGTATTCGTCCACTTCCTGATGTGCCAGATGATCTGCCAACACACTTCCCTTAATTTCCTTTTGAATCGTATACTGGATGTCATACTCAGTCAAGATCATCTGCCATCTTGATATTCTTCCGGATAAAGCAGGCTTTTCGAAGATATACTTGATTGGATCCATCTTTGATATCAATAGAGTAGTGTGAGTCAGCATATACTGTCTCAGCCGGTGAGCATCCCATGCCAAAGCGCAACAAGTTTTCTCGAGCAACGAGTATCGGGTCTCGTAGTCGGTAAACTTTTTTCTAAGGTAATAAATAGCATGCTCTTTTCGGCCAGACTCGTCATGTTGACCCAGCACACACCCCATTGAGTTATTGAGTACTGTCAAGTATAGGATCAAAGGTCTCCCTTTAACTGGCGGCATCAGAATAGATGGCTCTTGGAAATACTCTTTGATCCTTTCGAAAGTGGCCTGACATTCATCGTTCCATCTTACCACTTGATCTTTCTTCAGTAACTTGAAGATTGGCTCACAAGTAGCAGTCAGGTGCGAGATGAATCGGGCAATGTAGTTCAGTCGTCCCAGAAAGCCTCTGACTTCTTTTTCTGTTTGGGGAGCTGGCATTTCCTGTATAGCCTTCACCTTTGCAGGATCCACTTGAATACCTTTATCGCTTACGACGAAACCCAACAGCTTACCGGACCTCACCTCGAAGGTGCACTTGTTCGGGTTTAACCTCAGCTTGTACAACTTCGACCTGTCAAATAACTTCTGAAGGTGGTCAAGATGCTCTTCCTCCGTCTGGGATCTTGCAATCATGTCGTCGACGTATACCTCAATCTCGTGATGGATCACGTCATGAAACAAAGCAACCATGGTGCGCTGATACGTTGCCCCAACATTCTTTAATCCAAAAGGCATGACCTTGTAGCAAAAGGTACCCCATTGAGTAACAAAGGTTGTCTTCTCCATGTCTTCGGGAGCCATTTTAATCTGATTATAACCGGAGAAACCATCTATAAAGGAGAATACCTTATGTTGTGCGGTGTTTTCAACCAGAACATCGATATGAGATAGAGGGAAATCATCCTTGGGGCTCGCCCTCTTCAGATCCCTGTTGTGATACGGTGGGAGAGAACTGACTGTTTTTGGAATGTTGGTTCGCGTTTTGCGTTTGTTTTTGCAAAATGTCGCGGTAAGCAAGAGTCTCCACCGTCTTTTATTTTATCCAACAAGGAAAGGAAAAAAGCACAGAAAAATTCCTTTTTGAGATATTTCTCGGGTTCGGGGGGTAGATTATAGAAAAGGAAGGTGTTAGCACCCTTTCTATCAGTGGTTATCCACGGGCTCTTAGGTACTTGCTCAGAGTGTTTTCAAAATTTTCTTTTCTTTGTGTTTGTGGGTTTTGAAAGAAGTTTTTGTTTGAAAGGTGTAAGTGCCAAATGTTTTGTTTTGTTTTGAAAGGAGAAAGTACTTAAGAACCATCTACCTACTCGAAAAAGGAATCGTTCTATGCTAATGTCCTTTAGACAATGCTATCCCACTATGAATGAGTAGGTAGCACCATCGTTGGAGTTTAAGGGTCAATTTGATTAAGGGACGTGCAATCACTAAAGCAATGTTAGGACGCCTTAGCGGTAACCCTAATGTCTTAGATCATTTTTCCAAGGCAACCGTTTCGAGGAAACTATGATCTTTGGACAAGAGGGCGACCTCTAAAACTTCCTATACTTAATGACCACGTTACAAAGGCACCCAAGTGAGGTGTACCCTAAGAGTGCGCATGTGCGAGTGTGTTGTTTTCAGTTTATTTTATCTTTGTACATGTTAATGGTGATCTATGTTGATTTTAGGTTTAAACGTTCAATCTTGTCATGCATTCCCTATTATCAAACATCTAACAGTGTATAAGTTGCGGAAATTAAATTGCGGAAATTAAACTAACTATTACAAGGCGTCGGGTATTTACATCGCCAAAAGCAACCCTTGAAATTAAAATGCGGAAAATAAATAAAGCGATAAAATAATTAAAGTCCTATTAAACTATTACATTCCGGGAAACAGATACAATAATATGATAAAATGGATCGCGTGCGAGAAATTAAATCGGGCGAATTTTTTAGGGTTTTGACCCTTTGATTATTAAAGAAAGATTTTTTCGTTGTTTTTATTATTTTTTTTAAGAAAAGAAATTAGATTTTTAAATTAAACTGCTAAATTAATTATTAAATAAATTAATTAATGAAAAATATTAAATGACATATTTTTGGAGTTTTTGTTATTTTAGGAAAGAAATAAAACAATTAAGTTAGCCATAAAACCTATTTATTCTAATTGATTTTAAATATTTACAAAATAAATGAAAGTTATCTAAAATTAATATCCTAATTAAATTAATTAATATTTATTAATAAAAATAAAATTCTGAAATTTAATTGGGTAAAAAATATTTTTGTGATTTTGATAAAAAAGAAAATTAATTAATTGTTAGTAAAAATAATAAATAAATTACTCAAAGAAAAATATAGAAAAAGGAAATAAATGATGAGAAATTGGCCTGATTTTAGGGTGCAACAGCTGTTGGTGTCATATGTAAGCTGTTTTGTTTCGGCCATTTGTGTTTTGGCTTTTGGCCACTTGTGTTCTAGCCTCAACGTTCCTTAATCTTCTCAAGATGTCTGCCTCGCCATATATTGGTGTCATGTGTAAGCTGTTCTGTTTTGGCCATTTGTGTTTTGGCTTTTGGCCATTTGTGTTTTGGCCTCAACGTTCCTTAATGAACCTGTATGGGATCCTGTCTAAATCTGCAGTGTTGAATCTCATGAACACATTAAATAAATTACTATATATCATAAAATACAAATAAAACCAATATATGAAGAAATTTAATGTTTAGGCCAATATGGCATGTATGAATGATTATACCATTTTGACCATGGAGATCAAATCAGCCTTACCCTTACTGGAGAAGCAGTGATATGAATGCTTTTATGCCCTTTTGATCATGGAGATCAAACCAGCCTTACCCTTACTGGAGAAGTAGTGAGATGTTGATTTGTAACCGGGATGACTTGTTTGTAGTGAGGTGTTGGTTTGTAACCGGGATGACTTGTTTGTAGTGAGAGGGGGATTTGTAATAAGGATTTCAAGGTTTTAGGGTTCTTGAAAGAATTTGATATTCTGACAGTGTTGTGGCAAGGGTTTTCTTTTTTGTTTCCGTTTGTGTGAAAAGAATGGGATTATATAATAGAAATTAGAGAGCAAAAAATAGGCTTTGAATGTGCAATTGGGCCTCCAATGTTCACTTGAGTTCGTCATGTTGCAGGCTAAATCGCAGGGGCTTAAGTGCAATTTTTGAAGTTGAAATGTGAAAACAAAATATAGCCGACATCGAGAACTAACTCCTGTCCGAAAATCGGCTCAATCAGATAAACGGTGAATTAGTTACGAATTTTTGAAGTTTCAGCTCAGACAAACTTATTTTGGGCTTCGGTGTCGACTCTGACACGTTCTTCAATAAAAAACTGGTATTGATCGGAGCATAATTCGGTCTCTACTTTTGAAGAAAAGTTGTAGATATCTGAGTCAGTGACCTTGTGTAAAAATATGAGCCCAATCCGATAAAAATTGACCGAGTTATGAATTTTCGAAGTTTCGACCCAGATAAAATAATATTCAGCATTCAGGATTTTCGGCGCGTCACGCATACTCTGAGCAAAAAACGAAGACCTTTTGGATACCGTTCGAACTCAATACCTTCTGGGAAAACTTAGCCAACTCATTTATGAAATTTTGGCGCCAGAACCAGCTCGATACGATGAAAATCAACCAAGTTATGATTTTCTGAACATGACGCAAATAAACTTTTGTCACAAATTTTTTGTACGAAAATACTTGATAAATCCACATTTTTGAAGACCTTCTGATCGAAATTGGCTTCCAGCCGTGAGAGATGAAAATGTAGATAATGTCAATACGGAATTTTGGCCACCGGAACGGGTTCAAGACAAGCCACGATCTTCAAGTTATGAATTTTTTAGCGCGTAAAAACTGCACTTTCAGCACACTTTTTCACCATATTTCTTCGAGAAAACTCACACATTCGGATACCTTCTTTAAAGAATTGACTCTTGAGCCGAACCTGAATTTGAGAATATGTTATCAGAGATATCTTGGTGAAAGAACACCTGAATATGAAGCGTCGGGTTAGACTTATGAATCTTTGAACCCCAAATCGTTGCAAAACGGCGAACCTATCTTCAACACGGAAAATACTCTGAGAATATCCATTGACGAAATAAATGTCACTTGTAACCTGAAGAAGCTTGATAAATATACCTTTATTCCATAGCCATAAAACCAATAATATGCGTGTATGAAAAGAGGGAAAATTTTGGGGTACAACACCTGTAGTCAACACACATTCGAACCTTACCATCCTTCTTCGGTACCGGAACCACGTTGGCCACCCACTGTGGGTAAGAAGTAACTGCTAGAAAACCGGCATCGAACTGTTTCATAACCTCAGCCTTGATTTTCTCAGACATCTCTGGGCGTATTCGGCAGACCTTCTGTTTTACTGGAGGACAGTCTTCCTTAGTAGGCAGGCGGTGAACCACAATATCGGTATCCAACCCAGGCATATCTTCATAAGACTAGGCAAAGATCTCAACGTAGTCACGCAACATCTAAATCAACCGTTGCTTGACACTAGGTTCCAGATTTGCACCGATCTTGACCTCTTTCTTGTCCTCTGTTGTACCCAGATTTATTGTTTCCACCGGCTCTTCATGCGGCTGTATAGCCCTCTCTTCCTGGAGTAGCAGTCTAGCAAGTTTACCAGGAACTTCGCAATCATCTTCACCTTCGTCTTCGGCTAAGTTGATCAGACTTTCAAAGTCATAACTGGCGGTAGCAGAGTCGTTACCAGTGAGATCCAGAGTGGATGTAGACCTGTATATGTGAGTGTGTGTAAAATAGCTGTTTTGCAATGTATAATAAAAGAAAAACAAGGAGCGCAAGATTTGAAATGCAAGAAGCGTCCAATGCTTTTATTAATGATATATGTAGATGACACACATAAAGCCTTCACAAAATGAAGCCACGGTGCCCTGGGTAAGACACCAGGCCGTAAAGTTTAAAACATTGTCTGTTACAAATTCAAAACAAAAAGTCTCATTACTGGGTAACAAAAGAAATTGGGATGAAGTCCTTTGCTGTCCAGTTGCTTAGTCCTCCATCAGTAGTAGGATAGATCCAACTGTCGAACTCAGACTCTTCAAAGTCGTCGTCAATGGCATTCACTCCTGAATTGCTGATAAACATAGGAGGTCTTCCGATCCGCGCATTCCGAACAGCCCTTTGAGCTTTTGCAGTGAAACCCAAACCAAATTTGTTAGTCTTATGTGCAAAATCAGGGAGTTGGCCCCAATTCTCACACCCACCTTTCTCGATAACAGCCCGGGTATCCTTGAAGAAAGCCATCTTCGTAGGAGGATCTTTGACAACAGTCTCAGTTGATGCCAGCGTCTGGGAAACCTCTTCAAAATGTTGAAACGAGGTCTCAATGAACTCCCCATCCATCTCTACATATCGGAAAGAGTTGAGGTGGCTCACCATGTACTCCTCCTCTCCTTGTACTGTCACAGTTTTCCCTTTCACCGAGTACTTTAGCTTCTGGTGGAGCGTAGACGTCACTGCCCCAGCTTTGTGGATCCATGGACGACCCAGCAAACAAGAATAAGATGGCCTAATGTCCATCACATAGAAAGTAGACGCAAATACCTGAGAACCAACCTTAATCGGAATATCCACTTCTCCATGCACCATTCTCTTAGACCCATCAAAGGCCCTGACGACAATATTGCTTGGTTTCAGCTCCAACCCTTCACAGTCTAACCGGTCTAGGGCTTTCTTGGGTAACACATTCAACGAAGATCCAGTATCCACCAATACATGAGCAAGAGTAGTGCCCCTGCATTCAATGGAGACATGCAGTTGTGATTCTTCCCCTTAGATATTAAGTCGGCGTCAGAGAAACCCAACCCATTATCAGCAGTCAAACTAGCCATGAAATCTTTAAACTAATCAGCTGATGTTTCCTGGGGTACGTGTGAAATCTTCAGAAAAGAAATCAGAGCCTTGGCATGGGCTTCTGAGCACAACAACAGAGATAACATAGAGATTTTGGATGGGGTTTGCCCCAGCTGCTCGACTACATTGTAATCGCTCTTTTTGATGATCTTTAAAATTTCTTCCATCTCTTGTCTAGAGGCTTCAACAGTAATCTTCTTCGGTGCCTCCATCCGGGCAGGCTCATCAGTGGTCCCTTTGCCCCGAGTATCAGATGAGTCGGCAACAGGGGTAAGAATGGGAACTTGAACAGGAACAGTAGCCGGTACACTGGCAGGGGTAATAACAACAGGTTTCCGGACAGTTGGTGGAGAGATATCAGGGGAGAAAAGTCTTCCGTTGCGGGTGACTTTAGCAGGTCCAACAATATTGCTGACGTCAGTATCAGCCTCTTCAGCACTCAAGTCTTGCTTAACTTTGTGATAATATACATCAGCCCCATAATGCCACGGGACAGCTTTATTGGATGTGTAGGGGATAGGCTCTGGAACGGTGATGATCAATGGTGTGATTCTTGGAACAGATGTAATTCTAACAGGCTTTCTCGAGGAAGCCTTGGAAGAATTATCGAAAATGGTGATGATAGCAACTTCTTCAGTAGGAACCAAAGGAACAACAGTCTTCTCAAACAGAATTTCTTTATTATCCATCAGGCATTGGACACCTGACTTCAAAACATGGCAACCAGTAGGTAGGACAAAACACATACGGCAACCTTCGTCACAGCCTGGAAATAAACCGGCTAACAAAAGGTTCTTCTTCACAATCATCAAAGGGGTAACAATGTCGTTCACAGAAACCACAAACGAGTCTTCATCTATAGCATTCACCCCATGCTTGGGAATAGGAGAAGTCACAACATTAGGTCTTTCAGGTGCTTCGAACTCAATCTCCTTCGCATCAATTAAGTCCTATACTTTGTTCTTCAAAACCCAACAATCATATGTATCATGCCCCGGGCTATCATAGTGAAAAGCACAGCGGGCATTAGGGTTGTACTTCGGTGATGTTGTATTTGGATTCTTCGGGGCTTCCCTTGGAATCACTAAGTTGGTTTTCAATAACTGCGGCAGAATTTGGGATAAAGTCATGTTGAGTTGAGTGAACTGTCTTCGAGGTTTCTCGGTCCTTGGCTGATTGTTATGCTGAGGAGCACCAGCAGGTCTTGAAATAACAACCACATTAACATCTTGGCAGCGTTCAGGTCTATTATGGCTTTTCGAACTGTAAACAGCACTGGATTCCTTCTTAAAATATTTCTTCTTGGTGCTTGACGAAGCACCCTTCTGTATTTTACCAGACTTAATACCAGCCTCAATCATTTCCCCGATCATAATCAGCTCTGTGAACCCGGACGAAGAACTTCCAATCATATGGTTAAAATACGGACCAGACAAGAACCCCAAAAACATATCCACTAGCTCCCTATCAGACAAGGGTGGTTGCACTCTTCCAGCGAGATCCCTCCACTTCTGAGCATAATCTTTGAAACCTTCACCCGCACCCATAGACATACCCTGGAGTTGGGTACGCGTGGGAGCGAGGTCGGCATTGTATTGGTACTGCTTGTAGAAAGCAGCGGCCAAATCTTCCCAATTACGGATACTAACTCCTTCCAGCTGGTAAAACCATTCAAGCTGAGTCCCTGAGAGACTGTCTTGAAAGAAGTGGATCCAGAGGTTCTTATCAGCGGTGTATGGCTGAATCTTCCTAACATACAAACGGAGGTGCAGTTTCGGACAAGAAACCCCGTCGTATTTAGCAAAGGCTGGTGCTTTGAACTTGTGGGGAATCACCACCCCAGATGACAGAACCAAATCACCAAAGTCCAGACCAGACACTTTCTGTACTTCCATCGCACTCAACCGGTCTTCCAGTTGCTTGTATCTATCCTCAACTGGGGGATACTGGTCTTCGTCGAAGTCCGCCTTGTTGTCTGAAACCACAGGGCTAAGAGCCCTCCTTTCTTCCTGACTATCTTTCCCTCCAGATGAGGGGGTCAAATCAACTTCATCTCGTAGCCTGTTTCCAAACCTGTGGCCCATGTTAAACAGGACCGTCTTCTTCTTCTTTTTCTTCTCTTTCAAGATAAGGGCCTTCAGGTCTTGCTGACCCTTAGCCAAATTCATGAACAATTCCTGGAACTGGGCATTTTGAGCCTGCAGAGTCTTGATTGCTTGTTCAGTTGATGGTTCAGAAGACATGATGCTGAAATAAACAGCGAAGAAGATGAGAAAACCTGTAAGGGTACGTGTTAGGAGGTGCATGGAATGAAATGCGTATGCTATGATTTCAAATACATCGAGAGATTCAAATTCGTAAACCAAACATGAAACACACTTTTATTAGATAAACTTGAAATTTAATTGTTCAACAAATTCCCTTAAGGCGTTACAAGAAAGGAAATACTGAAAAGTAAATAGAAACTGGAAATAATCAAAGGACATCAGCGCTCCCAAGGTCGTTTGCCTTTAGTGTTGACATAGTCGTTAATGATCTTCTCATTCTCCAGCTGCCTTGTCAACTTTTGAATCTTCTGCTCTTGCTCGTAATACTTTTATCTATAAGTATCCCGCTCTTCTCTCAGCTGCATCCATGATCTCTTCAATGCCCCAATGTCGGTAGGCATGTAAGGGTGGAGAATGGTAGGAGGAACCCCTTCCTCATCAGTAACTATAACAATGATAGGCAAGACGGCTTCATAGGGCATTCCCAGCTTTTGGGCACAGATACAAACCCATCGGAGATATGGCTCCATTGGTAGAGAAGTCTTCGCACCCAGCTCGTGCGGATCAGACCAGTGAACTCTATCCCAGGCTCTTATGAATCTGCGGCGTTGCTCGTTACTATCCCCCTGTAAGTCAAAGACAATACTAGGCATCAGCAGCTCATGAGGTCCTTCTCTTCTAGCTCGCCCAAATTGACGTAAGGCCAAGCACGGATTATAAGTGATTCCTCCATTGGTTCCTATCAGTGGAACATTGGGGTATTCCCCACAGCGATCAATAATAGCCACCTCATCCATACCCTTAATAGTCCAAATGATGTCATTATGAGAGAGAGACATAATCCTGTAGGCCCAGCCCATGCCTTCCTTGTTCTTCAGAACTGATTTGGGGAGGTGAGAAATAAACCACCTCGCCAGCAATGGAGCACAGCTCATAAGGGTTCCCCGCTTCTGAGCAATACAGGCATAAAGAGAATGAAGGATATCACCCAAGAGAGTGGGCACAGGGTTACCAGAGATGAAGATTTTTACCGCATTCACGTCAACAAAGGAGTCGGAGTTAGGAAACAATACCAAGCCATATATCAGAAGAGCCAGAATGTCTTCAAATGCCTGGAAGTCTAGACTGTCCCAGAACTGATTAGCTTTACCAACCAAGAATTTAGTCAAAAAGCCCTTTGCTCCACTACGAGTTTCCCAGTTTGACATTACCTCAGCCTTTGTCAGATGGAGGGCTGAAGCAATCTCTTCTGGCCTAAGGATATTCTCCCAACCTGTGAACGAGGTTTGCTCCAGAATAGAGATACCAAGCAGATCGGAGAACTCTTCCAAGGTGGGGACTAACTGGTAGTCCGGAAAAGTAAAGCAATGGTACAGTGGATCAAAGAACTGGACTAAGACTCTCATCATCTGCTCATCCATCTTGGAGGTGACCAAACCAAGAAGGTTCCCATGTCTTCTGATGAAAGAAGTAGTATCTGGCATCTTTGCAACCAATTCTTTAAGCAGAGTGGGAACTTGGACAAAGTTGATCCGGATGGTGTTTCTACGCATGGGTGCCACGACCTACAAAACAAAACAAAGATGAATCCCTCCTGTCTTTGAAATGGGTTAGTCCAATGCAAGATGCATGCCATGTCATGATGTCATGATGTCATGATAGAAAACACACCACAAGTATCCACAAATAGCAAACATGGTAAAGGCACACAAATCACACATAGAACCCTTAGATTTCAGGCTGGCAAGAAGCTTATGTACTACCCTCTTTCAGTTCAGTTTGTTCAAACCTGTCCTAAAAATAGTAACCGGGTTCTAGAGGATATCAATATCACTGACTACCCTCGATCAGTCATAATTCCAGTTTAGCAACCTTTTCTTGCAGCCGAAATCATCATGAGAGTTTAGTCTCAATGAGTGTAGCATACTGCTACTGTTCTATGGCCAAGTTGGTCAATTTAAAGGTTCTAAGGTCAGTTGGTGCTTAATGACCCCTTAGCAGACCCATATTCTCCTCGTTGCGCCACAAGGGATATCGGTACATACTAAAGTTCCACACCAACGTAGCTACTGCTTCAACCGTATCGGTCTACGCCGTACACTTCCCTCACAGTTTATTGCTACTTACCTAAAGGGTATCCCCCAGATCCGGGTTAGGATCTATAGTAACTCCGATACAAGCCCACAAAGATAAATCATACAAGTCAAGCAATTGAAAACATTATGAATTATTCCTAAGGTACACCCCACTTATAATACTCCCCAGCAGAGTCGCCAGTTCTGTGATACGGTGGGAAAGAACTGATTGTTTTTTTTGGAATGCTGGTTTGCATTTTATGTTTGTTTTTGAAAAATGTCGCGGTAAGCAAGAGTCACCATCGACTTTTATTTTATCCAACAAGGAAAGGAAAAAAGCACAGAAAAATTCCTTTTTCGAGATATTTCTCGGGTTCAGGGGTTAGATTATAGAAAGGGAAGGTATTAGCACCCTTTCTATCCATAGTTACCTACGGGCTCTTAGGTACTTGCTCAAATGTTTTCAAAATTGCTTTTCTTTGTGCTTGTGGTTTTGAAAAAGTTTTTGTTTTGAAACTTCGATTTAAATCTTGCTTCTGTCCTCAAGAGCGTATGAAGTGTTTTTTTTGAAAACTTTGTTCGAAAAGTGTAAGTGTGAAAAAGATTTTGTTTTTTGAAAGAGCAAGTACTTAAGAACCATTTACCTACTCGAAAAAGGAATCGTTCTATGATATCTTCCTTTAGACAATGCTATCCCACTATTGATGAGTAGGTAGCACCGTCATTGGAGTTTTAAGGGTCAATTCGAATGCGGGAATTACGGTCACTAAAGCAATGCTAGGACGCCTTAGCGGTAACCTTAATGTCTTAGATCATTTGTTTTGAGGCAACAATATACGAGGCAACCGTTTCGAGGCGACTATGATCTTTTAGACAAGAGGGCGACCTCTAAAGTGACCTATACTCAATGACCGCGTATGAAGGCAACCTAGTTGGGTGTACCCTAAGAGTGCGCATGTGTGAGTGTGTCGTTTTCAGTTATTTTTGTCTTTGTACATGTTAATGGTGATCTACGTTGATTTTAGGTTAAAAAATTCAGTCTTGTCATGCATCCCTATTATCAAACATCTAACAGTTATATTTTGCGGAAAATAAATTGCGGAATTTAAATTACAAGGCGTCGGGTATTTACATTGCCAAAGACAAACCCTTGAAAAATAAATAAAGCGATAAAAATAATAAAAGTCCTATTAACTATTACAAACCGGAATCCGATACATAATAGGATAAAAGAAAATGGGTCGCGTGGGGGAAATTAAATCGAATGCGAGGTTCTAGGGTTTTGACCCTTTAAAGAAAACATCTTTTTTTGGTTTTTTATTTTATTGGATTAAGAAAGAAATTACCTAAATTAATTACTAAATTAATTAATTAATTAAATGAAAAAGTTATTTTTGGGTTTTTGATATTTTAAGAAAGAAAAATAAAATTGATTAATGTTAGTAAAAAAAACCTAATTAAATCTAATTGAATTTTAATTATTTACAAAAATGTGAAAGTTATTCTAATTAAAATTCTAAATCAATTAATTAATGTTTATTAATAAAAATAAAAGTTAGAATTTAATTTGATAAAGAAAATATTTTGTGGGTTTTTTTATTTTAAAGAAAAGAATTTTAATTGGTTAGTAAATAAGCAAATAATATAATAATTTATAAAAATAAAATAAATGAAATAGAAAGAGAGAAAGGGGGTATGGGCCTGTTTTGGAGTGTTTGAGAAGCAATTCTGAGGCCCATAACAAGTTGGCCTTGCTGACTTTGTGAGATCCAGTGGGTGCACGTTGACTTGGTCTATGGTAGACCATCAGCTTCTGGCCACCAGATTTGGCCCATGGCCATCTGGTCATCGGATGCTTGAGGGTGTATGATGGGCTTCGCGCTTGGAGGTACATATGATTACCTGAAGAAAAAATATATTGAGAAATTGGGGGGACCTAGGATTCGAACCCATGTCCTGCACGTGATTGCCAGCTCGCTTTACCACTAGGCCGTTCGCTTCAATTGTTAATAATATACAAACAAAATATAATATGTTAAAATACGTTAATATGCCAGTAAACAAAAAAGCGCGCGTGGTTTTTTGAATTGGCAATTGGGGAAGCGACACGCCATCGTCCCCTACCTTCAGCCCCTGCAAATATTACCTACGGATTTGGATCCGCAGCTTAATGCGCAAGCTTGCTCTAAAATCCATTCTAGGCCACATAAATCAACTCCAAACACATGGCTGAGTTCGTCTTGGCTTCCTGATTAATATTATACCCTTCTTGAGCCCTGATTTCTCCTAAAAAAGAAAACCCTAAAAACAAAAACGCAACCCTAGCTATGGCGATTTGGGGTTACATTGCCTATAAATGGAATTGGCTATTACAGAAAGTTAGCAAATGACATGGTGATCATGAATATGCAGTTAATTTGTATAAAGGATGCAATAATAATGATTTACAAATTCAAATGCAGATCTAGGTAACGTGATGCTTACAGCATGTTTGGGCGTGTATGGAAGCTTGATTTGGATTGGTTTCAACTCAGTGAACCTCCAAGAATCGATTGGGATGCTTCTTGGCTTCTGAGATTGCCTCTAAGTATGAATTCGAATACAAGCTTTTTTACCACTTTTTCAAGTTTTGTTCTCTCTATGCTTGCAGCCTCCAACCTTCTTTTTCGTGCCTTTGCCTTCCTTATGTAATGTATATTGCATTAGGGTAAGAATTATGGTCCAAATCTTCTCCCATCATGGCTTGCATATTTGATTTGATCTCCATTTTAAAGCTTGCCAAATTTGTCAAAAATCAATCCTTTTGCACATGGTTTAGTGTGATACGAATTTGATGCTCTTAATGATCATAATCCAATCCTGAAATAGCCAAAAGATATCATGTAATCAAAGCTTTGGATTTTATTTGATTAAAAATGAATAAATTCAAATAAAAATCAAATTAAATAATAAAATTGATAAATGGACACATGGAAGAAGCTGAGGCACGTGGACAACGATGCAAGCTCAAATCAAGTGAAAAATAATGGGCCCATTTGACAAAATTTGAAGTTTTGGGGATAGTTGACTTTTGGCAATTTTGCAAAAATGTCCAACTTCAACAATGCATAACTTCTTCAATTTTGAACTTTTGGAGGTGTTCTTGGACTTTTTAGAAATATTGAGATGTCCTCTAACCAACTATTTTAGTCTCATATCATTTTGATATTCCATGCTCAAGTTATAAGCTTTGGCAAAAAAGGTGTTTTTGTTGACTTTCAAAAATGACCTATAATGTACAGATTTATAACTTCTTGTGAGTGCATTTTCTGATCTTGGGGTATGAAGATGGATTGTAGGAAATTGCATCCTCTTAAAAATGAGATTTGGATGGGTCATTTCTCATAAAGTATGAGAAATTTATGCTTGGTCAAAGTTGAGTTGACTTTTCTTACAAACCCTAATTTAGCAACTTTTGAATCTTGATGAATTTTGAGCAATCTTTGATGAATCATGATCAACCCTGGATCAAATGATGAAATATCATTCAAAATGATAATGTTGACAAAAAAATCTTGAAGTTTGACTGTTTATAGGTCGCAGTTGACTTTTGCCCTAGCACAGTCGATTTTTGGACCCTTTGAGCAATTGACTGAGCAAACTTCCTCTGCAAGGCTTGAAAATTTACATGGATGATCTTGAGAACAAATTAGGACATTGGGGAACACTTGAGGTCATTTGGACTCAAAAATCTTGATGCAACACAAAACCCTAATTTGGGGTTGACTGCCTTAGGAGATAGCTTGACTGTCCAACTCTTGAGCAATCTTGAGCCACTTGGAGATTTTCCTTGCAATGTTTTGAGAAATATGAGAGGGAAAATTTTGGGGTACAACAGTAACCCCACTTTTATTCCCCAGCAGAGTCGCCAGTTCTTTAATGCGGTGGGAGAACTGACTTGAGGTTTTGCGTTTGTGTTCGCAAATGTCGCGGTTAGCAAGCGTCGCCACTGGCTTTTATTTTATCCAAAAGGTAAGGTAAAAAAGCACAGGAAAGACCTTTGAGATTTTTTCTTGAGTTCGGGGGTAGATTATGAAAAGGGAAGGTACTAGCACCCTTTTCATCCATGGTTTTCCACGGGCTCTTAGTTACTTGTTTAAATCACTTGCTTTGCTTTTGCAATTGTTTGAAATGGTGATTTGTGTAGTTTTGAAATTATTTTGAAAAGAGGCCATCGTTTAGGCAATCTTTGTAATGATTCTCGTTCGTAAGAATGTATACAAAGATGTTTGTCTTTGGAAAAATGTTTCAATGTTTTGAAAGTTGTTTGGAAATGTTTTGAAATGTGTGTGTTTGTTTTGAAAATAGCAAGGATTGTTTTGAAGTTGATCAAGTAACTAGAAGCATTCTACCTACTCAAAAGTCTTACTTGTACATTTTTATTCCTTTGACATTGTTGATTTACCATTGATTTGGTAAATAACCCTATCTTTGGATGTTAAACGGGACGGCCATGGGTCATCGTATGACCATGATAGCAATGTTGCCAAGTATCTTTAACATTTTTAGGGACCAAGATCAATTGTTTAGGCAACCTTTTGATTGCGTCATCGAGGGACTATGATCTTTTGTTTTGTTTTGCTTTGCCAAGATACTTTGCATGCATACCATGGCCATTTTTTAGGCAACAAAATGGGTGAAACCCTAGGGGTGCTTGTGTGCAATGTGTTGTCATTTTACATGCTTTTGTTTGTCTTGTATTAGGTCATTCTATTTGTTTGATTTTTGTCTTATCATGCAAAACCCTAGTTTTACTAAACATGGTATAATGTGATAAATTGCGTAAAATAAAACTAAGCTATTACAACAATTATTATGGGAGGGGGATACAAGTTTTTGAATGGGGATATTGCACAAAATAAACCCTAAAATAACTATTACAACCCAATTGAATTATTGTACAAGATAAATAAATATACAAATATTTAAATATGCAAATAAAATGTATTTATGCAAAAATGTTTTGTATTTGTTTTATGTGTGAGAAAATAAAATTATTTAAGTCCTAAAAATAAGAAAAAATAACATTATTATTTTTGAAAGGGGAAACCCTAATTTTTGATTTAAAAGAAAATTATGCTTTCTATTATTATTTATTTTATCCATTTATGTACAAGGAATAATAAATAATATTATTAACAAATATTAAAAATTAAATATGTGTGAAAATAATTATTTTTATGTGTTAAATAATAAAAATAAAAATATATAGTATTTTAATGTATTTACAATTTTTTATAAGAAAATAAATTCTATTTCTTAAAATAAAACTATTTTTATATGTGGAAAAAATAATCAGAAAAAATTATTAAAGTAAAAAATATAAAAAATATGAGAAAATATGCAAAAATAAAAAAATATGAAGCAGGGGGTGCAAAAGTAAACTAGGGGTGCAAAAAGTCAAAACAGAAGGCCCAATGCGCGCCAAGGCCCAGACAGCCATCGTCCCTGTCCTTCGTCCACTTCGCGTGCGTGTTTACAATTCAACCTGCAACTCTCTATTCTTTGCACAAAAACAAAAACTTGCAACATAAAAAATGTAGCTTGGAATCTCACGATTTCAATGATATAAAATTCATAATCTAACTCTCAAAGATCATGGAGAATTTCAGTAGCCCTAATTTCTGACCTAGTTTTTTCAGCATGTTCAACATTCAAATTCTCTTAGCTCAGTTAATATAAATGACAAATATGCATATGTACAGCTTCACCATGCTAAAGACTACACTTTTGCTTCACAAATCGTGGCTTGAGGATGCCTAAATAGAGAGATAAAGTTTTGAAAAATACCTCCTTCAGCTGGATTTGGATATGGCAATGTGGGTGCTTTGAGTGAGGCCTGAGGATCGTGTGAGCTTCCTTGAAGTTCCCTCAAGCTATTCCAATGCTTAGCTTGCCTTATGGATGACTGAAACTCCCTGTAGAAGTCAAGCTGCAACCTTCAAGTTTGAAAATGGTGATGTCTGAAACAGAGCTCACAGTTGCAAGATGAATGCTTGGATAGCTTGGATGTGATGTACGGAATGTGTTTGAAGTGTTGAAACAAGAAACGCACGAGCCAAAAATGAAGTGGCTAGTGTTTTGTAGAAGCTTCCCTGTTTGGGCAGAAATTTGTGTTTTTGGAGATTTTGAATGTTTCAGAGGTTATGCCTTTGTGTGCTAGCTTGAGATAAGTTTGTGAAGTTGTTTTGAATGATGTCAAGCCCTCCCTTTATCATCTTGTACAAGTTTTTGACTTTTGGCCACTTTTCTTGTTTTTGAAGAAAGGTTGAAGTGACCATGCTAAAGGCCTGTACTTGCTTGCTTGCTAGCTGCAGAGGGTTGGTATGTTTTGCTTGATATCTGTGGACATTTCTTGTGACAAAATAACAGATCCAAGGCTCAAGGATAGCAAAGTTGCAAAGAGCTTGCTTTATGAAAATGGCAATGTGCCCTTTATGCCATTAATGGATTTATTCTTTGTACAATGCTCCAAAAGCCAAAATAAAGCCATTATCCCATGAGTTTGCATTTTATTATGGAGTGTAGAAGGGATTTAGGACCTGTAATTCAAGGTACAAGCATGCTTGATCAGATTTGCAACTTGGTGCATTGTGAAAATGGCTTGAACCAAAGTGACAAAATGCCATTTTCTCTTCTTTGATTCTCCCTAACCATAAATTATCTTAGAGAGTTCTTGGACATTTTGGAAATCTTGAAATATTCTATACAATCCATCTTTGAAATTAATTTTGAGATACCTCTTGGAACTAGGTGAAAAATGTCCATGAAGTTAGGTCAAAAACCTGCCTAAATAAGGGCAAATTTTTACTAAGTCTTTTAGTTCATGGACCCCTATTCACAAATTAATAAATTGAGATCCAAGCCTCTTTTTGGAAAACTTTGTGAATCAAAGTTGTATATTTCATTGAGGACTACAACTTTCATGTTGGAAGTTTTCTTTGAATCCAATTGCATCATGGTGAAAAAGTTGTGGAAAGTTAGAAAAAAATAAGAAATTTTCCATACTTAGAAAAATTCTAAGTTATGAAAAATTTCAAATTAAAACCCTAATTTGCAATTTTAGGTTTCTTGGTCAACAAGTTTCACATTTTGACATATCTTGATGAATTATGACCCTTGGCACTTGATTTTGACCAAAAAGTCAAAGTTTGACTTTTCAGTGCACAGTTGACTTTTGATCAGTTAACTGTTAAATTCATCTGTCAAACCTATGTACTTGAGATCTTTTGAACCATGTGATTTGGTAAAGATGATGCCATTGAGTCCTAGAAATCATGTTTGAACCCAATTGGTCATTGGCTAGGTTAAAAATCAGAAATTGCCCTTTCTTAGTCAAAACCCTAATTTTGACCATTTTGCCCTTTTGATGATTTGATCAAATTTCTTGAGGAATTGTGATCCAAACTTGATCAAATGGTTCATATGAGTCTAAAATGTTGTTGTGGATAAAAAAATTATGAAGTTTGACTGTAAATTGGCCATGGTTGACTTTTCCCCCAATACAGTTGATTTTTAGGTCAATTGTCCAATTGACTGAGCAAAAATGTGATTCAAGGCTTGAAAGTTGTCATGAGAAATCTTAGGGGTCCAAGATGGTGTATGAAAGTCAAATGAAGCATTGATGGTCCAAAAATACTTGTGCAAACTCAAACCCTAATTTCAGGTTATCAGTGCAAGATGAGGTCTTGAGCTGAGCAAACCATAATCTTGTCTTGAGTCTAAGCAGTCTTGTGAGAAAAATCTTGAAAAATGAGAGAGCAAATTTTGGGGTACAACACCAGGGAATAACTTTATCTGAGGAATATGGTATTGGCCCATGGAGGGTGATGATCAAGGGAGCAAACTTAGGAATAGATGTAATCCTAACGGGTCTTTTGGTGGAGACCCTGGGAGGATTGTCGAAAATGGTAATTATCGAAACGTCTTCACAAAAATTTCTTACAAAGGGAACTTTCTCGAACAGAATTTCTTTGTTAACCATCAGGCGTTGAACGCCCATTTTTAACAACAAACAGCCATCTGGTAGAGACATACATAAGTGGCAACCTTCATCACAACCCAGAAACAAACCAGCTCGCAATAGATTCTCTTTAACAGTCATAAGAGGAGTAGTTAATTCATCCACGGAGGTTGCATCCCTATGGATTTTACCACTTTTAACGCTAGCTTCTACCCGTTCACCAGTCAGTATCAATTCAGTGAACCCAGCAGAAGAACTCTCAATCAGATGGTTAAAGAACGGGCTAGACAACATGCCCAAGAACATGTCCACCAGCTCCCTATCAGACAATGGAGGCTAGACTCTTCCCGTAAGGTCTCTCCACTTTTGGGAATAATCTTTAAAACCCTTGCTGGAACCCATATGCATACTTTTCAATTGTGTACGAGTTGGGGCGAGGTCAACATTATATTGATACTGCTTGTAGAAAGCAACAACCAGATCTTCCCAATTATGAACATTGGTTCTTTCCAATTGATAGAACTATTCCAGCTGAGTCCTCGACAAACTCTCCTGGAATAAATGTACCCACAGATTCCTCAAACTATTTGTATTTATCATCAGCAGGAGGATATTGCTCCTCAGAATAGTCAGGTTCATCTTCCTCAGGCCCTGGATTGTTGTTTTCTTCTTTGGGATTTTCTTCTTGATTGTCCCCTTCATCTGACGTGGTTGCAAAATCTAGAGCTCGCTTGGCCGGACCTCTGAACCTTATACCCAAATTCAAGACCCCAACTGGCTTCTTTGGCTTCTTGGTCTTCTCTTCGATGATTAGAGCTTTCAGATCTTCTTGTCCCTTGGCTAGAGCCAGGAACATTTGCTGAAACTGAGCATTTTGAGCTTGAAGATCCTTTACTGTTTGTTCGAAAGCCATTTCTTTTGCTGAAATAAACAGAGAAAAGAATAAGAAACTTGTCTTGAAGTACCTGCTTATGCAATGAAGTGTATGATATGCTTATGAGATGTTTTCAAGGACTTCGGGAAATTTAAATTTGTGAACCAAAATGAAACAAAGATTTTATTAGTAGAATTCAAAGTACAATTGCCTTTTAGGCTTGTAATCGAAAAAAATTCTAAAATCTAAGAAATCAGGTTTCCCATGGGCGCTTCCTCTTTGTGCCGAGATAAACATTAATACTTTTTTCTTCATGAAGTTGCTTTGTGAGCTCCAAAACTTTCTTCTCATTGACATAGAAATGATCTCTAAAGGTATCTCGTTCTTTCTTCAACTAAATCAAGGATCTCTACAGCTCTTCAAGATCAGTGGACATGTCAGGATGGAGAACTGTATAAGGAACATCTCCTTCGGTGATGGGCTCCATAACCACTGGTAATATGGCTATATACGGAATTATAAGGTTCTGAGCGCGAGCTCGTACCCATTTGAGATAAGGTTCCATAGGGATGGAAGTATTAGGCCCCAAGGTCTTGATATCAAGTTTGTTTACCATGCCCCAAGCTCGTATGAACCTCTGACGATACCCTTGATCATCATCCTCGTAGTTAAACACAATGCTCTGGATAAGCATATCGTGGGGACCATCCCTTCGAGCATAACCAAATTGTCACAAATCCAGATAAGGATTATAAGTTATGCCTCCCCTAATGCCAAGTAGTGGGACATTAGGGAATTCCCCGCAGCGGTCAATGACAAAAATATCTCCCATAGATCGGGAATACCAGAGAATATCCGAGTGACAAAGTGACATTATCCTTTGCGACCAACCCAAACCTTCTTCATTATTCAATACTGATTTAGGGAGGTGAGAAATAAACCACCTTTACAGCAACGACACGCAACACATAAGAATCCCTTTTCTCTTCATGGTGCGAGTGTGGAGTGTATACAAGATGTCTCTGAGTAGAGTAGGCACATGGTTACGAGAGAGGAAAACCTTAATAGCATTCACATCTATGAGTAAGTTTGGATTAGGGAACAACACTAAACCATAGATTATAAGGGCCAGAACCTCCTCAAAAGCTTGGAAATTCAAATCATCCTAAAACAGTTGAGCCTTCTCTAATAGGAATTTGACTAGAAAACCCTTGACTCCGCTTCTTATTTCCCAGTTGGACACAATGTCAGACCGTTTCAGATGCAAAGCTGTTGCAATGACTTCTGGCTTTGGAGCTTCTTCTAAACCGGTGAAAGGCATCTGATCAAGAATAGGTATACCCAATATTTGAGAGAATTCTTTCATGGCGGGTACCGACTGATAGTCTGGGAAAGTGAACTAATGGTGTTTAGGGTCAAAGAATTGAAAGAGTACACTCATCATCTTCTCATCAAAGCTCGAGGTAACTAGATTGAGAAGTCGACCATATTTGTTGGTGAACGAAGAAGTCTCGGGAACCCTTGATACTATCTCTTTGAGTTGTAGAGGTATTCTTACAAAGATGTTTTGGATAGTATTTCTACGAGCGGAAGCCATGATCTGCAAAACAGAACAAAGATAAATTCCCTCGGTCCTGGAAATGGTCCGTGTAATGAAAAATGGATGTTATGATGCATGATGTCATGTTTAAGAAAATTAATCACACACAAGAAAAGCACACAAGACCTTAGGTTTAGGATTGCATGGAGTTTATAGGTAAATACCCTCTTAAAGTTTAGTTGGTTCAACCTGTCTTAGAAAAGTAATCGGGTTCTAAGGAGCCTCAATATCACTAATCTTTCTTTATCAGACATTATTTTAGCTTAGCAATCTATTCTTGCGGCTGAAACATCCGGAAAGTCTGATCTCAATGAGTGTAGCATCGAGTATCAACCAATCCCCAGCTTTACACTGAGGCCGGATATCTCACTACTTTCTAATGGCTAAGTTTGTTTAACTAAGGTTCTAAGTTCTGTTAGTGCTTCACGACACCACGCGGCGGCCCCATATTCTCCTCTATTCAACACAATGGATACTGGTGCCAACCAAAGTGTCACACCAACACAGCTATCACTTTAACTATATCGGTCTATGCCATACAGTCTCCATGATCTATTGTTGTTTACCTAAAAATATGCCCCATATTTGGGTGTAGGATCTATAGTAATAACCCAAACAACCCTCCAAGGATAAAGCATACAAAGCAAGCAATTACAATAGTTTTAAAATGAACTAACTCTTAAGGTAACTCCACTTTTATTCATACTCCCCAGCAGAGTCGCCAATTCTGTGATACGGTGGCATAACCTACTGTTTAATACTGGTTTTACGTTTGTGTTTGCAAAATGTTGTGGTAAGCAAGAGTCGCCATGACTTTTCTTTTATCCAACAAAGGAAAGGGTGAAAAGAATAGAAAAAGACCTTTTCGAGAATTTTCTAAGTAAGGGGGGTAGATTATGGAAAGGGAAGGTGTTAGCACCCTTTCCATCGTAGTTTTCTACGGGCTCTTAGATGCTTAGCTCATTTTTTTGAATACCTTGTGCTTTGTGTTTTTGAAAAGTATTTGAAAATGCCTTAGTACGGCGATTCGCTTTATGATAACTCTTGTATCAGTCCTCAAGAGTGTTGATAAAGCATTTTCATTTAAAGTGTTTTTGAAATGTTTTTGTGTAAGTGCAAAAGTTTGTTTTTGAGCAAGCATTTAAGAACTATCTACTTATACTCGAAAAGCTTCGTTCTTTTCCTCTTTTCCTTTAGATAGTGTTATCCTACTATTAATGAGTAGGTATCCCTATCGTTGGATGTTTGAGGGAAATTCGAAAGGACGTACAGTCATAAAGGCAACATATAGAGACGCTTTAGCCATTTTGTTTAAGGGACTAGATCATTCACCGAAAGGCAACACTGTAGGGTCATCGAGGGACTATGATCTTTTGATTCGAGGGTCTTTGCTAAAGCGTCCCTGGGATATGACTGTTTTATTTTCTGAAATGCAACCAAAGTGGGCGTACCCTAGAGGTGTATATGTGCAAGTGAATCAATTCAGTTCATTTATCTTTGTTATTAGGTTTTCTAGCGCTTTGTTTTCAGTCTTTCGATATAAGCCTAGTTACTAATAGTTAATATTTTGCAGAAATTTAGAGTGCGAGAATCGTAAATCCTACGCTATTACAAGGCTTTTAGGAAGGGGGTATTTACATGTCCAAAAATGGGGGAAAATAAAGAAAGCGATAAAAGCCCTAGTTAATTCTATTACATATTGTCGGCCGATACATTGGTATAAAAATGCGAAAATAAATAACGCGCGCGAAATGGAAATAAGCGTCCAAAAACCTAAAAAAAAACTTCTAAGTAAAATAAGAAAATATTTTTTAGTTTTTTTGTTTATTTTAAGAAAATAATTAAATTACCTTAAATGTAAATTTAATTAAAAAAAGATAATTTATTAAATGAATTTAAGCCTAATTATGATATTTTTGTATTTTTATAAAGAAAATATTTGAATTAAATAACCTATTTCTAATTGATTTTAAATTGATTAAATTAAATTATAAAAATTAAATTAATTTAAGAAAACCTAACTCTATTATTTTTTTTTTTTGATTTTATGATTTGACAAAAAAGGTTTTAAAAATAAAATATAAAACAAATAAAAAGCTAAAAAGAAAAATAGAAAAAAAATAAAATTGGGTCTGATATCTAAAATAAATGTGGGGTGCAGTCTAGAATTTCACTAGGCCCAAAAATCAATAAGCCTGAGGTCTTGCATGATCAGGTGCACGTCAACTTTGAGGTCATAGGGTGGAGGCGCACTCTGGGCTGACTAGATCTTCTTGCATCATATCTGATGGCCCAGATGTAGGGTCTATGATATGCGTAGGAATCTGTGTGTCACTGGATCAGAAAAGAAAATATGAAAAAAATGCAAAACCTGGGGATCAAACCTAGGTTAATAAGCTTCATACACACACGTTTTACCACTAGGCCAAGTCTGTTCATTCGTTAGTACACGGTAATGATAATATTATATATGAAATCAGTTATTATTTTCATTTTTCTCAAACACGTGCCGATTAGATTTGAATGGACCAATCATGATACAACAAAGTGCCACGCATGCCCCTTGCCAGAGTTAACTTGTTTCAGGGATGTCGTAGTCAAACTCCGGTCATCCTCTCTGACCAAACAAAAATGTGAACTTGCAAAAAAGAGAGATTCGTGGCAAAAGCTTTAAGATACCCCCCCTAAATTGGGGTCTGCGAATTCAACCATGGGGGTAGTTTCCCCTGAAATAGCCTCTATCATTGAGAATCATACACGCCTAAAATGTTTCCCTAAAAATGTCAAATCTTTGTCCTCACACCGAACCTTGCATGTAATGGATCTAAACATTCGCAAACATCAATATGAACATATGTATGCATATAAAAATCATTTAAATCGTATGTAAAGGAAATATTGAGATCATGAAAAATACAAAAACGAAGGGATGATGGTCTGCTTGATCTGGGCGAGGAACTGTGTGCTCGAGGGTTGGGTTGAGTTCCTGGAAGCCTCTGGGATGTGTTTGAATCCTTTGTTTAGACTGAGGAAGGCTGGAAAGGTGTTCTTGGATTTTACAACTTTATGGAATTTTTTTGAAATTTTCATGGCTCCTTTAGGCAGTGTCTATACGCCCCTTTGGCTTGCAATACCACTCTGTATTTATAGAGGAAGGAGAGAAGCAAAGATGGGAGGAAATCATAGTGTAATGGCATGGCTTAAATCTCAAGATATCAAAATTTTAAATGTTTCCAAAAATGATCATTCTTGCCCATTTTGTTTAGGGGATGAACCTGGACAGCCTTGCATGAATTTATGGGCCTAAAATCAATCCAAACCAATAGCCCAAGTGTCATGATCCATCACTCATTATTTTATACAATTTATCTTGCATTTATTTGAATAAAAACAAAATAAATATGAATAAAATAAATAAAAAATGCAAGGCAAGGTAAGAATGAGTTTATAGGTCTTCCATAAGGTCAGGAAGATGCTTGAAGTCCAAGAAGTTAGACCATTGACCTAAAAGTTCAAGTTTGTCCAATGCATAATTCTTGAAAATTCTCAAATTTTCCCAACTTAGACAAGCCATAACTTTCTCAATTTTTATCTCATGATGATGATCTTGGACTTTTTGGAAATTCCAAGATGTCTACTTCAATCCCTCTTTGTATCAATTTTGTATTTGAAGATTTTATCTTGATGTAAATGGTCTTGACAAAAAGTGTCTTTTGTTGACTTTCTGAAAATGACCTGTAATGTATGAGCTTGTATATTTCAAATGGTGCATCTCTTGAACTTGAGGACAAAATATAAGATGTCTAGAATTGGATTCTATTCAAAATGAGCTTTGGTTTTGGAAAAATAGATGAAGTATGTGAAAGTTATGCATGGTCAAAGTTTAGTTGACTTTTCCTATTAGAAACCCTAATTTATCAATTCTTGACTTTTGATAGATTAGGAGCATTTTTGAGGAATCATGATCAACCCTTGATTAAATGATGGATATCACTTCAAAATATTGATGTTGACCAAAAATCTTGAAGTTTGACTGTATATAGGCCATAGTTGACTTTTGACCTAACAAAGTTAATTTTCAAGCATTTAAGCAATTAACTTGGCAAACTAGTAGTGTAAGGCATGAAACTTGGCATGGACAATATTGATGGAATATTAGGACAATGTATAACATTTGAGACCTTTGGAGCTCACACATCTTGATGAAAAGTGAAACCCTAGTTAGAGGTTCATTGCTTATGAGGGGAATTTGTCTGGTCAATTCTTTGGTCAACCTTGAGCAATTGAGGACCTCAATGAGCATGTCTTGAGTAAAAATGGGAGGGAAAATTTTGGGGTACAACACTTGGAACCTACCAAAGCAGATGTCAGTTCGGCTGTTTCTCTCTTTTGTTCAATGCTAATCTTGGATGAGTTGTTTCTCTCTTTCGTCCAATGCTAATCTTGGATATGTTGTCTCTTTTGTTTCCATCCAAAGCCATTATTGGATTTTGTTACCTTTGTTGCCGTCCAAAGCCAATATTAGATGCCACCATCTTTTCTTTCATTCAAAGCCAATATTGAATGTCAGAATCTTTTGTTTCCATCCAAAGCCAATATTGGATGTTGTTCCCTTTTCTTTCATCCAAAGCCAATATTGGATGCCATGATCTTTTGTTTCCATCTGAAGCCAATATTGGATGTTGTTATCCTTTCTTTCACCCAAAGCCAATATTGGATGTCATGATCTTTTGTTTTCATCCAAAGCCAATATTGGATGTTGTTATCCTTTCTTTCATCCAAAGCCAATATTGGATGTCACGATGTTTTGTTTCCATCCAAAGCCAATATTGGATGTTGTTATCTTTGTTGTTGTCCAAAGCCATTATTGGATTCCATGATTTGTATTACCTCATTCAAAGCCAATATTGGATGTTGTGATCTTTCCTATCGTCTAAAGCCATTATTAGACATTGAGTTTTCCACTTATTCAAAGCCAATATTGGATGTTGTGATCTTTTCTCTCGTCTAAAGCCATTATTAGACGTTGAATTTTCCATTCATCCAAAGCCAATATTGGATGTTATGATCTTTTATCTCGTCTAAAGCCATTATTAGACGTTGAGTTTTCCCTTCATTCAAATCCAATATTAGATGTCATGTTTCTTTTCTGTCCAGCGTCTTTCCCATACGACTCTGATGTAGCTTCAGATTTGGTCTCATCCCATATCTAATGTTCTTCTAGATGCTTCTGATTGTCTTTTCCAGAGAGTTGTTCGCCTCATTCAATGCCATTCTTGGATGTCGCTGCTTGCCTTCTCGGGTTTTATCTTTTTTCCAAGTATTGATGGTTACTCTTTGTCACTCTGACAAATATCTAGAAATATCTTGTTGTTTCCTTAGCGTTCTTTTCCATGTCATTTCATATGAACTACCATAAGTTTCCAATTTCGAGTCTTTCCATACTCCCACAGAGTTTATCTCATCTCATACATCATTCAAAAAATATATGTCAAAAAATAGTTCATTCATTCATAACATATGTTATCATCTCATCGCATCAGGGACGAAATTCAGGTCTATTTGTATTTAATTATTTTTCGCCTTTCTGGCAAAAAGATGATTAAATAGGGGCAGCTGTTGTACCCTAAATTTCGCCCCTAATTTTTCCAGTCGCACTTTCATATCATATTTTGTCATTTGGTCACAATCATTAACAAATATCTTAATTCATCACATTTGCATCATATCTTTAAGTTTGCTCTTGCGTTGTTGACTAACTTCTAATCAAAATACAAAAAATATTTGTCTTTGTCTTTATATATTTGTATTTTGTAGGTACCGAGTCAAAGCATATGACAAATAGGGTTTTCCGGTATTATTTTCCTAAAATGTCTATTTGCAAAGAAAAATAATTAAAAATAATTTCATTTTTTCCACTGTGCAATCGATTGCACATAGTGCATTTTGCGCAATATTTAGAAAAAAAACTCACTGTACAATCAATTGCTCCCAGAGTGCAATCGATTGCACAATGTGAAATTTTGAAAAAATCAGCAATTTCAAGCTTGTCATTTTTTGCTCAAATTTTTCTTCATTTTTGAAAGATATATCATTAATTCAAATTTTGACTCCAATTTTTCATTTTTTGAAAGATATATAATTAATTCAAATTTTGGCTCCAAGAATTAATTACCAAACCACCACTAATCCCAAGCCTAAACTCTATAAATAAAGCATTCATTTCATTCAAATCTCAAGCTTTTGAAATCCAAATTCACCTTGCTAAAAAATCTCTCAATTCTCTCCATCTACCAAATTCACTCAAAGCTCCATTTTCAAAAAAAAAAAGTTAGTAGGCTTTGCATTGAAGCTTACTAATCTCTGAGCTAAACATTCATCCAAATACTTTTTCTTTATCAATTCTCTACATCTAAGCTTAGGAAATTGATTCTTGGGATTGAATTAAAGAAAATTCTTGAAGTTGTTTTGATAATTCTCTAGATCTACCTTTGGTAAGTTAGATTTTTCATCTCTCACAATATGATCTTTGGGTTTGATTCATTGAGAATTGTTTTGTGATTCCATTGGTGTTATTTTCTCATAATTTGATGGAATTTTCGTGCTCAATTAAATCCATGATCATAAGGTGTTTGATGGAAAGTTTGAACAAGAATTTGACCTTTTAAAATGTTGTTTTTCTGTTTTTAACAGGGTGTAATCGATTGTTGTAACAGTGCAATCGATTGCCACAGCAGAATTTCATGTTTTTTTGAAAAAATGCACTGATGCAATCGATTGTTGCCAGAGTGCAATTGATTGTAACAGAACAAAAATGCTTTTTCTGCCTTGTTTTGGGGCTGTTTTGATCCATCTCTATTTTTCTACTCACTCCTTTTGATTGTTGATTTGGATTGCAATTTTAAATGTCCAATTTATCTTTAAATTCAATGAATTTTGGGTGTAGATGAAGTTGGATAAATGTTCATTAATTCAAATCTACCAAAGAGTGAATTATTCAATTCATTTTTTGTGCTTTAGATTAATGATATATTTAGTACTTTAATCCACCAAGATGAGTGATTGAATTTAAAGATGAAAGAAATTTGAGGTAGCGATCCAAATTAGCTTATCGTTCCCCTCCCTCTTCATCTTATCCATTTCTTTTTTATTTGTGCTACATGTTAAGGGATGATGATCTCTATATCATTTATCCAAACATGAAGTACATAGATTTCTATTGACCGGCCTTAAAATAGATGTGACTTCTACATAAGTCCATTTACGTTTTCTTAACATAGCGTTAAATTTTGTCCCGATTCGAGAAAATGATCATTTGTGGCCCAAACCTATGTTTGCAAGCCCAAGTATGTTAATTTGAACCCTTTGATCCAATAACATTGAGATTCATTGTTAGTAGGCTTTGGTTCTACCAATCCTCCAATGGATCTTCATCAATTTTGGTCAATGCAGATCACTTAAACATCATTGATCATTAAATGTTGCCTTGAGGATTCTTAAATGGATGATATACTTGACAAAAAGCAAATGCAACTTGTTGTTGAGAGGCTTTGGTTCTACCAATCCTCTAATGAGTTACAAATTCAAGTTTCAATATGGTCAACCAACTAATCATTAAATTCTAACAATTGACTTTATTTTATGCTTTTATTTTATGCTTTTACTTTATGTACCATTTACTTTAGAATTTACATTTCATGCTATTTTCATCTTTGCTCATTTGAGCATTTACTTTTATGCCATTTTTATTTTGCTCACTTGAGCTTTTCTTTTCCTCTTGAAGATACTTAATAATCAACATGAACCATAAAAACATTAATGATACTTGGACTATTTGGTTACTATCCTTGGCATTATGGAGTATTGGACTTCTTGGACTTAGGAGTAGAAACCTTGGCTTATGTTGGAGACCCCATGACCTTAATTGATATTTTTTCTGGAGCTCTTGAGGTTTACCTCAAAAGATTGGGTTGTTTGTTTGTTTTGTGTGCAGGTTATTGTGATTACATACTTTGCCTGTAATCTGGAATTCATATGTATACAACTGTTACTCTGCCCAATTTTTGTGAAGACTTAATGCAATTAAAGCTTGGTTTTATCAAGAGGTTTAGTATCCTTGCTTGGTTTCAATCCAAAGAATGGGAATTCTATCTTGACTCATAATGTCAAGTGTTGGCTTCTTGTTGGTTAGACGATTCTCTTCCTTAGATTTTACCTTATGCTTTAGGATAGTCTCTTCATCTCCTCTCATCTTCTTTAATTTTCAAAATTTTCTCATCTTTTTCAAAAGCTTCTTTGTTTATAAACACAAACCGCTTTCATAATAAACCTCGGCTTTGTCGAGTACCTTTTTTTTAAAACTTATTTTCTTTAAACAAACTTTAATTCGTTTAATCATACTTTGACATTTCTTTTCAAAATTAACAAAAACACGTCAACTCATTCAAACTCTTTTGTCCGCTCGAGAACCTTTTACCATTCAAGCCTTTTTCTAAGATAAGACACGATTCATTGATATTCGAGCAACATTCTCCTATCCCCATGGTTATAAAGGTGTCGACGTTCCCACTTGAGTATTATAGGCGTTCTCAAACCCTCACTCTTGCTGACACGGGGTCCATCTTTCCCATACCTTGGAAACAATAAAGTGCGGTGGCGACTTCATTGTGTTGAGATAAGTCAATTGATGGCTTAAATCTCAAATATTTACTGCTACATTTCTTTTCCTATCATCACTGTCTCATTTTCATTTTATCTTCTTCGTCTTTGAAGATGGCGATTGCACGCGCGAAGAAGAAAGTGTCGACTTCATTGGGGACAGATTGACCTATTGTTGATCCATTCCTAAGTGGGTCAATCCTAGCTTTGTTTGTTTCTTTTCTATAAGTGTTTATATATTGTTTTACTTGTTTTTTATTGCTTCCCATTATTCTAAATATATGTTTGTTTGGATTTTCCTAGTTTTCAGGGCCTTGGTGATTTCTTATAAGTCTTCTACCCGGACTTTGGGAAAACTTAAGATAGGACGGGCGGTATAGTCATGTTAACTTTGAGGGAGTAATCCTAAAAAAGAATACATGAGATCCCCCACTTAGTGGAGGCCCCTTTGACTCTAGTGTCATTTACCGAGTAATCGGGAAGACCTACTGCTTTCGACATAGGAGTCTGCTGAAGCTGAGGACCGTAGATTACCTAACCCATCTTGGCCTTTTAGGTGTAGTGCAGAAGCTATGACGGAGTAATCTGGAAATAGTTGTCACGCGATACTACGCTCGGACGAGTTTTTCCTGAGAATATTACTAATTATCGAGTTAATTAGGACGTTGATAATATATGAGGGAAGGATGTAGACTCTGGGAACCTCTTAGAACCTTGTTCGGCAGGTGATAACCATTAGTCCATACCTTACGGGTTGTACCTTTGACTCCAGACTCGTGACTCTTAACCATGTGATCATGTTACTGTGCAGTGCATTGCATAACATTGCATATCATTTGCATCCTCTGCATCATTCTGCATACATCCAGGTTATTCAAGATCTTATTCCCAGTTGCTTCTTTCTTCCAGTTAGTTGTCTACCGTCAAGCTGATTCTTCAACACAACTACGGAACTAGAGTTGTTGTCAGATTGAGAATGAAAAACCAAGAACAACAAAACATGGAAGCCAGAATGGAAATCAATGAGTTGAATTCGAGCATGACCAAACTTACAGAGATGATGCAAGTCCTGATTTCCAGAGGAGATCCACCTCAAAGGACTGTGATATCTAAAATCCAAACTGATACTATTGACACTCAACCTATCCAGCATACATCTACTACATGGCCAGATTTTAGGTTACCACATAACTACTCTCCGTATATTGAAATTACTTCAATGGTTGGCCAGTCTTCCCGACCAATTTTTCAAGCTCCAGTTTTCACGGAATCTTAGCCAATCCTTCATACTGCTTCTCGTTAACCTACTTCACAAGCTGCTTTTGGGAACCCTCTCTTTGAGTACCATGCTGCCAGTCCTCGAAGTGTGATTCAGGGAGTCTTTAGTGAGTTTGAAGAATTCAAAGAACAATATCATACTTTAGAGAAGAGACTCCGAGCTATGGAGGGAAATGAGTTCTTCAGTGTTAATAATAACAACATGTGCCTAGTTTCTGATCTGGTTATGCCTGCAAAGTTCAAGACTCCCTAGTTTGAGAAATATTGGGGGCACACTTGTCCAAGAAGTCACTTGGTGATGTACTTTCGAAAGATGTCTGCTTACACAAAGAATGACAAGCTGCTTATCCATTATTTCCAAGATAGTCTGGGTGGAGCTTCATTGAAATGGTATATGGGACTTGAGAAAGGTCATATCCAATGCTTCCAAGATCTTGTTGATGCTTTTATAAAGCAATACAAATACAACCTTGACATGGCACCTGATCATCGCCAACTGCAAAATATGTCTCAGAATAAGAAAGAATCTTTCAAGGAGTATGCTCAATGATGGAGAGAATTGGCATCTCAAGTTAAACCACCTCTGGCATATAAAGAGCTAATTGGATTGTTCATGGATACTCTGTCCCCTTTCTTTTGGGAGAAGATGATTGGTAGTGTGTCCTCCAGCTTCATAGACCTGGTGACTCTTGGCCGAAGATTAGAAGAAGGAATCAAGAACAATAAATTATCTAAAGTTGCTGACTCTCTTTGTTTAAAATCAAGCAACAGGTAAGTCTTTTCTAGCCTAAATACGGTGCTATGACTTTCCCATTATGTTGTACCACAAAATTTTCTCTCTCATTTTACTCAATACATACTCCTAAAGGTCCTCAATTTGCTCAAGTTTGCCCAAGAGTTGACCAGACAAGCTCTCTCCTAAGGCAGTGCACCTCAAAATTAGGGTTTCTATTTTCATCAAGATGGGTGAGCCACAAAAGCCCCAAATTATTTCCAAGGTCCTAATATGTTCCCAAGATTCTCCATGTCAAATTTCAAGCCTTGCACAAGAAGTCTGCTCAGATGCTTGAGAATCGACTGTATTAGGTCAAAAGTCAATTGTGACCCACATACAGTCAAACTTCAAGATTTTTGGCCAACATTAACATTTTTAAGTAATTTTCATCATTTTATCAAGGGTTGATCATGATTCCCCAAGGAATACTCCAAAATCATCAAAACTCAAAAGTTGCTAAATTAGGGTTTCTTAGTAAAAGTCAACCCAACTTTGACCAAGCATAACTTCATCATACTTTATCAGAAATTTTCCATCTAAGGCTCATTATGAAGAGGATGCCATTCCCTACAATTCGTCTTCAGCTCACAATTTCAAAATATGCACCCACAAAAAGATATGAATTTCTACATTATGGGTCATTTTGAAAAGTCAACAAAAACACCTTTTGGGTCAAAGCTTCATACATGAACATGGAAGATCCAGTTGAAATGAGACCAAAAGTTTTGCTTAGGGGACATTCTAAGATTTCTAAAAAGTCCAAGAACACCTCTCTAGGGTCAAAATTGAGAGAGTTGTGCATTGTCAAAGTTGGCAATTTTTGGAAAATTGTCAAAAGTCAACATTGATCAAATTTGCATTTTTTCCAAAGGGGCCCATGTTTTCTTGCTTGAAACGTGTTTCTAATAGGACCCAAGACCCCTGAGCTTTTACACCTATTATTTTATTACTTTTATCATTTATATTGATTTTTATTCATTTAAATCAAAATAAATCAAATTAAATGGTAAAATAATGAAAACAAATCAAATCTTGGGATTTTTGTGCACATTTGGAGTCCATATACATCTAGCATGATGATAAATTCGTGCAAGGCTCATTAGGGTTGGAAAACATTGGATTGAAGCTTGTTTTAGAAAGATATCATACATGAAGCAAATAAAATCCAATTTTCATAATTCTCAAAGATATGATACAATTTTATTGACCTAATTCAGTCTACTATATGTATATAACAATTACAGATCAAGAAACAAGGTTGAGAAATCGTGAAAACACCAAACAAAGTTCCAAATAAGTGACAAAAAATGTTGGATCATTTTTGCATTTCGAGATCAATTCAGGCCATTCCAACGTTGCTAATCACTTCCTGGCCATCTCCTATAGCCAACAACATCATTTGCAGCCTTCAAAACGTCAAGAATCGTCGCCTAGACACATCACGGTTTTCCTCCCAAACTCAAATTCGATTTCTATGTTTTACGCATGATAAGTCCATTCTATCCATATATTCTTGATCATAACCATGTTTGCAAGCTTTCTGTATCACTTAATTGTACTAACAGTGCAGGAATCCATATCCACCATTGTTAGGGTTTAAGATCACAATTTGGGGATTTCTGATACAGGAAAAATTGGGCCATGAATGAGGTACCATGATACTCGTGAGACCAAGACGAGTTGATTGGTACCATCACAATTAATTTATCATACTTGTACGAGATTTTTGAATTTTTGCAGGGATGTAGTTACAAAAAACGTCCGTAGGTATAAGTCCTTAACCTAAGACGACGGTTACAGTGAAGAAGGTGATGCGTGGCAGCCCATGATCGGTTGATTTGAATTTCACGCATTTTTCTGGGCATCGTGCGCTTATTATATTATATTATATTTTGTTTACTTATATTAACAAAGGAACCAGCAGCGCAGATGGTTGGAAAGCACGCCTTTGATGCACACGTCCTGGATTCGATCCCAGGCGTGTGCATTTTAATGTTTTCCTATTTATTTCAGGCAAATCCAATGCTTCACTCCCTCACACGCCTTCCATACAACCTCAACGCCCATCCACTGGATGCACATCTAGCCAGATCTAACGTCTCTCCCTTGAATGTCCTTGGTGTTCCTCAAGTCAACACTTGCACCTAACCCAACATGGTTGACCGGGCTTGATGCTTAATGGGCCAAAATTCAAATTTTCACACCCCCCCTTCAGCTAGCATGCAGGCCCATTTGGTTATTTCTTTCATTATTTTCTTTAATTTCTATTTCTTTATTTCTTTTCCTTTTTTTAATTAATACAAAAAAATTATTTTTATTAAATTAACAAATCAAAAATCACAAAAAAATATCTCTTTTTCTTAATAAATATTTTTTGAATTAATTAGTTTAATTAATTTAGGGCAATTTAATTTTCTTTTTATGATAAAAAATAATTAGAATTAGGGTTTTAGATGGTACATAATTTAATTGATTTCCTTCAAAATACATCAAAAATCATTTTTTATATAAATATATGTTTCCTTAATTAATTAGGTTAATCAGAAAATTAGGTTAATTTAATTTCTTTCATAATTTAAAAACAATTAGAAATTAGGTTTAATTAATTTGCAATTAAATGTTTTCTCAAATAAAAATCCACAAGAACAAAAATCTTTCTTCTCTTAATTAGAGTTTTAGGTTATCTTTTCAACCATCCTCGTATTTAATTCGCCACGCGCTTGTTAATCATTTGTCCATTATGTTGTAATTGTTCATGGTTTGTAATAGTTAATCTAGGGTTTTTTATTTTACTGTTTAAATCCCTGATTTTTGGTTATGTAATTAATCCCCCTCCCTGAAGCCTTGTAATAGCTAGGTTTTATTTCCTCGCACTTTTAATTTCCGCAATCTTTAATTGTCTAGATGTATGGCTGTGATCGGTGGATCTGGAACTGACTGTTTAACGCTGGTTCGCGAAATGTCGCGGAAGCAAGAGTCGCCACCGTCTTTTATTTTCTCCAAATGGAAAGGACAAAAGCACAGAAAAATTCCTTAAAGAGATTGCTCTCGGTTCGGGAGGTAGGTTATAGAAAGGGAAGGTGTTAGCACCCTTTCTATCCATGGTTATCCATGGGCTCTTAGATACTTGCTCATTTGTGTTTTCAAAAATGTTTGTTTGTTTTTCAATTGTGGGTTTTAAAAAAGTTTCTTTGAAAATTTCAGTTCGACTCTTGTATCGGTCCTCAAGAGTGTTTGAAAAGTTGCTTTCGAAAGCTTTTTGAAAAAGTGTCAGTGTGAAAAGTATTTTTGATTTGTTTTTGAAATTAGAGCAAGTATCTTAGAGTTGTCTACCTACCCTAAGGAATTCGTCTGTGTAAGTGTCCATTAAAGTAGTGCCATCCCACCATTGAGAGGTAGGTAGCACCACCGTTGGAGGTGTTCGGGTCAATTCGAGGTTCGGGACATGGTGATCACCAGAGCAATAGGAAGACACCTTAGAAGCTACCCTCATGCCAGGTTCCCGGACCATGAGGACTTACTAAGACATCCTCTACTCGACGATCACCTTACGAGGCAAGGCAACTGTGAGGCGTACCCTAGGGGTGGTGTGTGATTCGTGTGTCAGATTCGTTTATTTTTGTCTTGTCATGTCAAAGTGATCTATGCGTTTGTTTTTATTTAATCATTCATTCTTGCATGCATTTATTAACAGTTAAGAAAGCGCGGAAAGGTAAAATTCTAAACTATTACAAAGGCGCGGGTCCACATCGCCGAAATTTCCAGGACCCGATTTGACAGGAAGTAAAGAAGTAAAGTGCGAGAAATAAAATGTCCGAGTTTACAAGGCTTTGGGAGAATTACATTAATATTATAAGAAGCAAAATAAAATGCACGAATTGGAATTAAAATTGGAAGCGAGGGCGTTGGACCCTTTTTAATGAAATTAAATTAAATTAATTAAATTAAAATGAAAAAAGAAATTATTTTGAGATTTTTTGGATTTATGGTTTTTTATGTGAATTAAATGAAATTAACTAATTAACCCTAATTCTACAACTTTTATTTATTAAGAAAAACATGTTAAAATTTAAACCTAAAATTAAATTAATTAATTAATGGCAATTTAATTTATAAAAATAAATAATTAATTATTAGTGAAAAGAAAAGAAAAAGGATAAAAATTGATTAAAACCCTAATTCTACAAATTTTTAATTTATTAAGAAAAATATTTGAATTAAACCTAAATTTAAATCTAATTACTTAGTGAGATTTATTTACAAAAAAAAATATTAATTAAATAAATATATTTTGATTTTTATGACTTTTCTGTTTTTTACTATTTTTTATATTTTATGAAAATAAGTTAAATTAAAGGAATTAATTAAAAAAAGAAATAATTGAAATAAATAAAATAAGGAAAAGAAAGAAAATACAATACCTTGGGGGGTTTATGTCCCCTTTTTGGAGGTGAATTGGAGTGGTTTGGCCATTTGGCTTTTGGCCTCAACGTTCCTTAATCTTCTCAGGATGTCTGTCTCGCCATGTATTTGTGTCATGTGTAAAATGTTCTGTTTTGGCCATTTGGCTTTTGGCCTTTTGGCCATTTGGCTTTTGGCCTCAACGTTCCTTAATGAACCTGGGATCCTGTCTAAATCTGCAGTGTTGAATCTCACGAACACATTAAATAAAATCATAAAATGCAAATAAAGCTAATATATGAAGAAATTTAATGTTTAGGCACAATATGACATGTATGAATGATTATACCCTTTTGATCATGGAGATCAAATCAATCTTACCCTTACTGGAAAATCAGTGGCCTGAATGCTTTTATGCCTTACTGGAAAATTAGGATCATGGAGATCAAGCCAGCCTTACCCTTACTGAAGAAGTAGTGAGGTGTTGGTTTGTAACTGTGATGGCTTGTTTGTAGTGAGAGGGGGATTTGTAATAAGGATTTCAAGGTTTTAGGGTTCTTGAAAGAGTTTGATATTCCAATAGTGTTGTGGCAAGGTTTTTTCTCTCTTTTCCTCTTCCCCGGTTTGTGTGAAAAGAAGGTGATTATATAATGAAAATTAGGGTAAAGCAAATGGGCTTTGAATGTGCAATTGGGCCTCCAATATTCACTTGAATTCGTCACTTTCCAGGCTAAATCGCAGGGACTTAAGTGCATTTTTTGAAGTTGCAATGTGAAAACAAAATGTAGCCGACATCGAGAACTAACTCTTGTCCGAAAATCGACTCAATCGGATAAACGGTGAATTAGTTATGAATTTTTGAAGTTTCAGCTCAGACAAACTTATTTTGGGCTTCAGTGTCGACTCTGACACGTTCTTCAATAAATAACTGGTATTGATCGGTGCATAATTTGGTCTCGACTTTTGAAGCAAAGTTGTAGATCTATGAGTCAGGGACCTTGTGTAAAAATATAAGCCCAATCCAATAAATATTGACCGAGTTATGAATTTTCGAAGTTTCGGCCCAGATGAAATAGTATTCAGCATTCAGGATTTTCAGCGTGTCACGCACTCTGAGCAAAAAACGAAGGCCTTTTGAATACCGTTTGAACTCAATACCTTCTGTGAAAATGCAGCCAACTCAATTTTTGAAATTTTGGCACCGGAACCAGCTCGATACGATGAAAATCGACCAAGTTATGATTTTCTGAACATGACGCAAATAAACTTCTGTCACAAATTTTCTGTATGAAAATACTTGATAAACCCACATTTTTGAAGACCTTCTGATTGAAATTGGCTTCCAGCCGTGAGAGATGAAAACGTAGATAATATCAAGACGGAATTTTGGCCACCGGAACGGGTTCAAAACGAGCCACGATCTTCAAGTTATGAATTTTTTAGCGCGTAAAAACTGCACTTTCAGCACACTTTTTTCACCATATTTCTTCGAGAAAACTCACACATTCGGATACCTTCTTTAAAGAATTGACTCTTGAGCCGAACCTGAATTTGAGAATATGTTATCAGAGATATCTTGGCGAAAGAACACCTGAATATGATGCGCCGGGTTGGACTTGTGAATTTTTCTTGAAATATTTTGAGAAATATGGGAGGGCAAATTTTGGGGTACAACAGTTGCCCCTGTTCAATCTTCTTAAACCTGAGGATGTAGATTGGCTGACGTGCCTTTCGTAATCCGAAGGTGGAAGATGATTGGACACTAGAGTACCCAGAAATTTGCGCTCACATAGTAGTGTGATGGTGGGAATGGGCTTATAGATGCCATTTGGAGATTGATGGATAGGATGATGGGCTTATAGATGCCATGCTGAGAGGTGATGGATAGGTGGATGGGCTTATAGATGCCATCTGGATGTTAGTCGCGTAAGAGATTCCTTAGCGAGAACTTGCGTACCTGCAAAAGAAAAATGAGTACCTGGCATATTACAGGAGCAGGTCTTCAAACTCTCTGTATAGATGTGTCCTTACTGGTTACAGGAGCTGGATCTGGATCTTCAAATGGTGATGAATGAACCAGGGATGGTTACTACCTCAACAAGAACGGTGAGAGAACCTTAGGCGACTTCAACCTCAACAGTAATCATTGAGAGAATCTTTGGACGACTTCGACTTCAACAGTAACGCTGAGCGAATCTGGGGATGATTACTACCTCCGCAGTATCGGGGAGAGAACCATAGGCGACTACAACCTCAACAGTATCATTGAGAGAATCTTGGATATCTTCTACTTCAACAGTAACGCTGAGAGAATCTTGGGGCGATTAATACCTCCGCAGTAACGGGGAGAGAACCACAGGCGACTACAACCTCAACAGTAATCATTGAGAGAATCTTGGATAACTTCTTCTTCAACAGTAACGCTGAGAGAAACTTGGGGCGATTACTACCTCCGCAGTATCGGGGAGAGAACCACAGGCGACTATAACCTCAACAGTAATCATTGAGAGAATCTTGGATAACTTCTACTGAGTCTTTATCAGGAAAATCTGTTAGGGGTCGATTTAGCTGAACCAGAGAAGGCCTTTGACTGGATAAGAAACAGAAAAGTCTTAGGGTCGACTTAACTGAACCGGTCTAGGTCTTGAAATGTCTTCAACTGGATAAGAAACAGGGAGATCTTAGGGTCGATCTGACTGAACCAGAGAAGGCCTTGGATGGGATAAGAAACAGAAAAATCTTAGGATCGATTTAACTGAACCGGTCTAGGTCTTGAGATATAGCTGAGAACTTTAACTGGCTTTTTCCTGAATGGTAAAGGTCAGTCATATGCAATGCATGATATAGATCAAGCAATGATGTTCTCAACATAAATGAGATTTGTAAGATGTGATGTGTATATGCATGCTATAATGTATGAAAATGTGATGTTTATGAATGTATGTTTTTCGTCCAGGAAAATAGATCCTTGACGGGTGCCGGGAAGTCACTCCTGGGCTGATGTCGAAGAATAGATTTTTGCTTCCGCTGGGGATGATAGTTGCAAGAATACCGGTAGGAGAAGATAACTCCGTTGGGGAATAAACTTGGCGAATGGATAACTCTGCGGGGAGAAAAGTACTCTAGCGATCTTGCTGGGAAGCAATACTCTGTGGGGAGAGAGATACTTTGCTGAAATGTTGATAACAACTTGCTGGGGATACCCTTGTTGTGTTGGAAGCGTTAATAGACTTCGCTGGGGATAAGAAGACTCCGTCGAGGACGCTCTTTCCGTGGCTTTTGGCTGAGGATAACCCAGTTATATCCTGATAGGGAAATAACTCTTTGAATAAAGTCGGGGGACACGTTCGTGCTCTGCAAGGGTAAGCTTCCAGAATTTACTGGGGGTAAGCTTACTGCTGGGGAGATGGATTGAACTTTCCTGGGGAAGTTTGAACTGCTGGGGGGGTGACTCCATTGAATGTCTGGCATACCGCCGGGGAACAATCTTTAGACCAAGATTGCCGGGGATGTTTGTTAAGAATGTATATATGCTGCCGGGGAATGTTGAGACCTGCTGGAGGATACCCAATTTGATAATTTTGCTTGGGGAGAGTGTACTGACTTGCTGGCTCACTCTCTGGGGAATTGGGATGTACTGGCTATGTTCTTCAGCTGAACATCGCTTATATCTTGTGGACAGAGCAATTAGATCACTTGGGCAACTCATCATTGCCCCTATTTCTGAGGTGGGAGAGGAAGACCTGTGAGGTGCTGATAGTTGTTGATGGACCAACCTTCTTCTGGTAGGCAGGTGACAAGATGACAGGACATAGTCGTACGCTTTGATCCCTAACTTTTGTCTGGAGCGCCCTTTCGGGTTTTCAGTCCACCGGGATACCCATTTTTTCCCAAGCCGCCTTTTCAGGTTTTCGACTTGCCGGGTGTACAGATTTTTTCATTTTCATCCCTTATTTTTGCCCGAACCCTTTTGGTTCGCCGGGAAGCCTTAATTTTTGCATAGGTATGTCAACCTAGCGGGTCTTTTTCATGCGCAGTATTTTTTTCGATTATGTCCACGCTCTCAGAATGTAGAGAGTTGCCCCTGTTAGAGGTGTTTTGTCACGCCACCAGAAGGTGTTTAATCAGGCAAGATTCGTTGCTGGAGTGCCCCAAGTGACTCAGGCGAAGATTTGCCCCAGGCGATTTGGCCTTTGAGAGATTCTCCGAATCTTGATTGGACTGCTCCAGATGATAGACCATGATCAGGTCATGCCCCTTGATTGGAAGTGCCTTTGTTCACCAGGTATTCATCGTGCGAATTTCCCTGCTGTTCAAACAAAAAGTCATATGCAAACAAAGTTATGTTAAAAATGCAAAGCCTATGTCTGTCTTGAAGATTTTGAAAACGCATTATTTTTCATAAAACAAATGAATGTTTGTAAAACGTGATGTCAACTTCGTGTTTACCACTAGGCCTTAAGGAGTCAGGATACCTTTCGTAACAGTATGCTTTCGAACTAACTCGTGCTTCAGCTAGGACTTTTAAGGGTTATAACGTGGCCTGGTTCACGGTTTAAGAAACAAAGGATAAAGGCTCAAATTTTATTTGTACCCACCCGCTCTTCGTGATGTTCTCCAAACCTAAACTCAGTTGATCATACGTTAGACCTTGTTGGAGTCTTTGCTCTGATTTTCCGGTGATGATTCGGATGTTGGTAACTTATTTTGAATAGGCAGTCATTCCTTTTTTGTTGAGGGTTTGTAAGACCTCTTTCTTGTCTGATTTTTGTTATCCCTTTCTTTTTTTTTGCCTGAACTGTTTCCTTTTTTTGGAATTACAGTCAGCGAGATGCCCCAGTTTTGTAAGTCTCCTTCATGGGTTTTGACTTAATGGGCTTTTTGATTTTGGTAATGACTGCCTGTCTGTATGATTGTTCGGAACCATCACTGTCTTTGTTTTGTAAGGACCTCCTTCGGTGCCGTTCGTTATGCACTTGGATCAACTGAGAAGACTACCCTGCCCCAGGTTATGATAAAGGGTTTTAATTTTCGAAAAGAAAAACTCCTACTTCTTTGGCTCAGAGGGGTTGACGAGGGATTATCTTCCTTATAACTCCAGTGTTTAGGGATTGAAACAACGCCTGTACCTCATCAGCGGGGTCTGTTCAAAAGCATACTGTAAGGATCGTGGTATTGTTTTCGTCATCCTCCCTCAAGAGGCTTAGAATTTCTTAATCAAGAGTTGATCATCAAAAAATATGAAATCAGTTTGAATATAGCGAATGCGAATATATTGCTTCAAAACAGACATATGCGATGCATTAATGAAATAACAACGTTTAACATGAATAAATGTTTGAACAGTCAAAAGAAAGTTACAACTTGAAAATTCTAATAAACAAAAGTCTTCTCATCTCAGGGCTTGTTACTTCAAATGGTGAATTCGGTAGGGATGGTAGAAACATTCAGCCTGACCCACTTGGGTGAAGTCCAATGTTGCTTCATTAATCAGATCCTGGACTTTATTCTTCAGAGCCCAACAGTCAGCAGTGTCATGTCCAGGACTATCAGAGTAGAATGCACATCTTTTGTTGGGATGATAGTTAGGAGCAGAGATGTTGGGGTTCCAGGGAGGAGCCCTTAGTGTAATCAGATTCAATCTCAGCAGGTGTTGTAGAGCTTGAAACAACGGCATGTTGAGCTGGGTGAACTGCCTCCTGGACCGGCTTGGCTTACTCTGATCAACCTGTTGCTCTGGGCGAGGTTGATGCGGGGCTTATGAAGTGGTAGCAACTTGGAGAGGTCTATTCTTCACCGTACCAGATTCTTGTCCTCTTGGAAGCTGATCAAAGACCTGGTCCCTGACTTGGACTGGTTGCTTCAGGTTGGATCTGTCTTGGTGGAGTTGACTGATCATGGTCCTCAACTCTTCTTGTTCCCGAGCTAAACCTTGGATGAGAGCCCTTTGCCCCAGCATCTGGGTTTTTATTGTATCTACCTCAGCCTGTAGACGTTTCAGTCGTTCGTCCTTGTCATCATCGGGACTTTTCTTGGCCAGATTCCCCATGAGGAGTGTCCTTAACTCTTCCTGCCCCTTGGATAGGCTTAGAAAGATCTCTCTGAACTGAGTTTCTTGAGCATGAAGACCCTGGTTATCTTGTTGGGAAGCCATTGCTGAAATAAACAGCGGAGAAGGTAAGTGACCTGTAAAAAGGGTACCTGTAATGCAATGATATGTATGTATGCATGCAATGTTTTCAAGGATCTCGCGGGGTAAACAAGAAATTTGTTAGAATTTGCATTTTGTAGCTTGATGGAAGGCACTGCATATTGTTGAGAGTCCTTCTTCAAGAGTCAAGGCTCACCATATCGAGTGGGTCATAGCCCCCGACTCAAGTCATCAACCTGGCTAGAGGAAGATAAATCCCCTTTTGCCCCTTGCTAGACATTTTGGTTCATCATGACCTGCATCACAAGCCCTTGAGATCCTTGAAATGGGTTAGTCCTTATGCAGGATGTATGCAATGGTATGATGTTATGCTATGCATGGAGTGCTGTAACTAGGCCCTGTAATGAGTCCCAATTAAGGACTGTAAACAAAACCTGCAAGGAACTCGTGTTGTTAGATAACAAGTACGCAAGTAGTTCAATTATGAAGTCACACAAAAGAGCCCTTAGATTTTAGGCCAACATGAAGTTTAGGTACTACCCTCTTTCAGTTTCATTGGTTCAGACCTGTCCTATCAAGAGTAACCGGGTTCTAGAGGATCCCAATATCACTGACTACCCCCAATCGGTCATAACTCCAGCGTCGCAATCTTTTCTTGCGGCCAGAACCATCGCGAGAGTTTAGCCTCAATGGGTGTAGCATACTGCTACTGTTCTATGGCCAAGTTGGGTCAATTTAGGGTTCTAAGGTCGGTTGGTGCTTAATGACTCCTCAGAAGACCCATATTCTCCTCGTTGCAACACAAGGGATATCGGTACAGACCAAGGTGCCACACCAACGTAGCCACTGCTTCACCCGTGTCGATCTACGCCGGACAGGTCCCTCACAGCTTATGCTACCTAAAAGGGTATTCCCCAGATCCGGGTTAGGATCTATGAAACTCCGATGCAAAGCCCACAAATATAAATCAAACAAAGCATTCAATTGAAAACATAAGGGTGATCTAATCCTAAGGTACACCTCACTTATTAAAAGTTTCCCCAGCAGAGTCGCCAGTTTTGTGATCGGTGGATCTGGAACTGACTGTTTAACGCTGGTTCGCGAAATTTCGCGGAAGCAAGAGTCGCCACCGTCTTTTATTTTCTCCAAATGGAAAGGACAAAAGCACAGAAAAATTCCTTAAAGAGATTGCTCTCGGTTCGGGAGGTAGGTTATAGAAAGGAAAGGTGTTAGCACCCTTTCTATCCATGGTTATCCATGGGCTCTTAGATACTTGCTCATTTGTGTTTTCAAAAATGTTTGTTTGCTTTTCAATTGTGGGTTTTAAAAAAGTTTCTTTGAAAATTTCAGTTTGACTCTTGTATCGGTCCTCAAGAGTGTTTGAAAAGTTGCTTTCGAAAGCTTTTTGAAAAGGTGTCGGTGTGAAAAGTATTTTTGATTTGTTTTTGAAATTAGAGCAAGTATCTTAGAGTTGTCTACCTACCCTAAGGAATTCGTCTGTGTAAGTGTCCTTTAAAGTAGTGCCATCCCACCATTGAGAGGTAGGTAGCACCACCGTTGGAGGTGTTCGGGTCAATTCGAGGTTCGGGACATGGTGATCACCAGAGCAATAGGAAGACACCTTAGAAGCTACCCTCATGCCAGGTTCCCGGACCATGAGGACTTACTAAGACATCCTCTACTCGACGATCACCTTTCGAGGCAAGGCAACAGTGAGGCGTACCCTAGGGGTGGTGTGTGATTCGTGTGTCAGATTCGTTTATTTTTGTCTTGTCATGTCAAAGTGATTTATGCGTTTGTTTTTATTTAATCATTCATTCTTGCATGCATTTATTAACAGTTAAGAAAGCGCGGAAAGGTAAAATTCTAAACTACTACAAAGGCGCGGGTCCACATCGCCGAAATTTCCAGGACCCGATTTGACAGAAAGTAAAGAAGTAAAGTGCGAGAAATAAAATGTCCGAGTTTACAAGGCTTTGGGAGAATTACATTAATATTATAAGAAGCAAAATAAAATGCGCGAATTGGAATTAAAATTAGAAGCGAGGGCGTTGGACCCTTTTTAATGAAATTAAATTAAATTATTAAATTAATTAAATTAAAATGAAAAAAGAAATTATTTTGAGATTTTTTGGATTTATGGTTTTTTATGTGAATTAAATGAAATTAACTAATTAACCCTAATTCTACAACTTTTATTTATTAAGAAAAACATGTTAAAATTTAAACCTAAAATTAAATTAATTAATTAATGGCAATTTGATTTATAAAAATAAATAATTAATTATTAGTGAAAAGAAAAGAAAAAGGATAAAAATTGATTAAAACCCTAATTCTACAAAATTTTAATTTATTAAGAAAAATATTTGAATTAAACCTAAATTTAAATCTAATTAATTAGTGAGATTTATTTACAAAAAAAATATTAATTAAATAAATATATTTTGATTTTTATAACTTTTCTGTTTTTTACTATTTTTTATATTTTATGAAAATAAGTTAAATTAAAGGAATTAATTAAAAAAAGAAATAATTGAAATAAATAAAATAAGGAAAAGAAAGAAAATACAATACCTTGGGGGGTTTCTGTCCCCTTTTTGGAGGTGAATTGGAGTGGTTCGGCCATTTGGCTTTTGGCCTCAACGTTCCTTAATCTTCTCAGGATGTCTGTCTCGCCATGTATTGGTGTCATGTGTAAAATGTTCTGTTTTGGCCATTTGGCTTTTGGCCTTTTGGCCATTTGGCTTTTGGCCTCAACGTTCCTTAATGAACGTGGGATCCTGTCTAAATCTGCAGTGTTGAATCTCACGAACACATTAAATAAAATCATAAAATGCAAATAAAGCCAATATATGAAGAAATTTAATGTTTAGGCACAATATGGCATGTATGAATGATTATACCCTTTTGATCATGGAGATCAAATCAATCTTACCCTTACTGGAAAATCAGTGGCCTGAATGCTTTTATGCCTTACTGGAAAATTAGGATCATGGAGATCAAGTCAGCCTTACCCTTACTGAAGAAGTAGTGAGGTGTTGGTTTGTAACTGTGATGGCTTGTTTGTAGTGAGAGAGGGATTTGTAATAAGGATTTCAAGGTTTTAGGATTCTTGAAAGAGTTTGATATTCCAACAGTGTTGTGGCAAGGTTTTTTCTCTCTTTTCCTCTTCCCCGGTTTGTGTGAAAAGAAGATGATTATATAATGAAAATTAGGGTAAAGCAAATGGGCTTTGAATGTGCAATTGGGCCTCCAATATTCACTTGAATTCGTCACTTTCCAGGCTAAATCGTAGGGACTTAAGTGCATTTTTTGAAGTTGCAATGTGAAAACAAAATGTAGCCGACATCGAGAACTAACTCTTGTCCGAAAATCGACTCAATCGGATAAACGGTGAATTAGTTATGAATTTTTGAAATTTCAGCTCAGACAAACTTATTTTGGGCTTCAGTGTCGACTCTGACACGTTCTTCAATAAAAAATTGGTATTGATCGGTGCATAATTTGGTCTCGACTTTTGAAGCAAAGTTGTAGATCTATGAGTCAGGGACCTTGTGTAAAAATATAAGCCTAATCCAATAAAAATTGACCGAGTTATGAATTTTCGAAGTTTCGGCCCAGATGAAATGATATTCAGCATTCAGGATTTTCAGCGTGTCACGCACTCTGAGCAAACAACGAAGACCTTTTGAATACCGTTTGAACTCAATACTTTCTGTGAAAATGTAGCCAACTCAATTTGTGAAATTTTGGCACCGGAACCAGCTCGATACGATGAAAATCGACCAAGTTATGATTTTCTGAACATGACGCAAATAAACTTTTGTCACAAATTTTCTGTATGAAAATACTTGATAAATCCACATTTTTGAAGACCTTCTGATCGAAATTGGCTTCCAGCCGTGAGAGATGAAAACATAGATAATGTCAAGACGGAATTTTGGCCACCGGAACGGGTTCAAAACGAGCCACGATCTTCAAGTTATGAATTTTTTAGCGCGTAAAAACTGCACTTTCAGCACACTTTTTTCACCATATTTCTTCGAGAAAACTCACACATTCGGATACCTTCTTTAAAGAATTGACTCTTGAGCCGAACCTGAATTTGAGAATATGTTATCAGAGATATCTTGGCGAAAGAACACCTGAATATGATGCGCCGGGTTGGACTTGTGAATTTTTCTTGAAATATTTTGAGAAATATGGGAGGGCAAATTTTGGGGTACAACAATGGCTAATAGGATTGTATGTCAAGAATGTCTGGAAAATTAAAACGGTAGATCACCTAATGTGCAAAGATTAAATAACTGAAACAAATCATATGCACATATTCACTCCTAGGGTTTACCTCACTTCGGTTGTCTTCGGTAAACAATCATCAAGCATAGGAGATTTTAGTGGTTTCCCTCCAGTCTAAAGAGATCAAATTGTCCCATTCGAATGTTGCCTCGAAAATGTTGCCTCGAAAATGTTGCCTCAGAAAGATCTTAAGACTCTAGGGTTACTACTAATGTTTTCTAACTATTGCTTTAGTGATTGTACTTGTCCCTTTCGAATGTCCCTTACAACTCCAACGACGGTGCTACCTACTCCTTAATAGTAGGATAGCACTGTCTAAAGGAAATAGAATGAACAATCCTTTTTTCGAGTAGGTAGAATCTTAAGTACTTGCTCAATGAAAACTTTTCACACAAACACTTTTCAAAACAACTTCGTCACATCCTTGAGGACTGATACAAGGGTTATCACGAAGTAAAAACATTTTCAAGACAAACACACACAAGTAATTTGAAAATGAACAAGTACCTAAGAGCACATAGATAACTACGGATAGAAAGGTTGCTAACACCTTCCCTTTCTATAATCTACCCCCCTTACTCAGAATATCTCGAAAAAAGGTTTTTTCTGTTCTTTTTCCTTTTCCATGATTGGATGAAATAAAAGTCGGTGGCGACTCTTGCTTACCGCGACATTTTGCAAACAAAAAATACAAAACACAAACCAGTATTAAAATAGTCGGTTATGCCACCGTATCACAGAACTGGCGACTCTGCTGGGGAATATAATAAGTGGGGTATACCTTAGGATCTAGGTCATTAAAATTTATTTTCTTGATTGTCTTGATTGCTTTACTTTTGAGGGTTTGTTTGGGGTTACTATAGATCCTACACCCGGATCTGGGAGCACTAATTAGGTAAACAACAATAGATCATGGAGATTGTACGGCATAGACCGATATGGTTTAAACGATGGTTGTGTTAGTGTGGCACTTTGGTTGGTACTGGTATCCTTCATGGGGAAACGAGGAGAATACGGGGCCGCCGCTTGGTGTCGTAAAGCACTAACGGACCTTAGAACCTTAGTTGAACAAACTTGGCCATTAGAAAGTAGTGAGATAGCCGGCCTCGGTGTAGAGTTGAGAACTGGTTGATACTCGATGCTACACTCATTGATATCAGACTTTCGGGATATTTTGGCTGCAAGAAAAGATTGAGAGTTGAAACAATGCCCGATAAAGGATGGTCAGTGATATTGAGAATCTCTAGAACCCAGTTACTTTTTAAGACAGGTTTGAACCAACTAAACTTCAAGAGGGTACTACCTTTAACCTCATGCAAGCCTTAAACCTAAGGAATTTGTGTGACTTGATTGTGTTTGCTATACCTGTGTTTGCTATACCTGTGGTTTATCATGACATCATGCATCATAACATGGCATCCATGCTTATTGAACTAACCATTTCAAAGACCAAGAGAATTTATCTTTGTTCTGTTTTGCAGATTATGGCTTTCGTTCATAGAAATACCATCTGGATCAGCTTTGTGAAGATACCTTCCCAACTCAAAGAGCTAGCATCAAGGGTTTCTAAAACTTCTACATTCACTAAGAGACATGACTATCAGTTGGTGCCTACCTTGGAAGAATTCTCTCAGCTATTGGAAATACCTATTCTTGAACAGGTACCCTTCACAGGTCTAGAAGAAGTTCCTAAGCCAAAAGTCATTTCCTCAGCTCTGCATCTGAAAAGGGCCGACGTGGTATCCAATTGGGAAACTAAAAGCGGAGTCAAGGGTTTTCTAGATAAGTTTCTTATAGACAAAGCCCAACTGTTTTGGGATAATATGGACTTTCAGGATTTTGAGGAGGTCTTGGCTCTTCTTATCTATGGTTTAGTTCTCTTTCCTAATCCGGACTCATTCATAGATGTGAATGCTATCAAGATCTTACTCTCTCGCAACCCGGGGCCTACTTTGCTCGGAGATATTTTGCACACTCTTCATACTCGTACCATGAGGAGAAGAGGGATTCTTGTGTGCTGCATGCCATTGCTGTCGAGGTGGTTTATTTCTCACCTCCCTAAGTCCATACTGAAGAATGAAGAAGGTTTGGTTTGGTCACAAAGGATAATGTCACTCGCTCATACGGATATTCTTTGGTGTTCTCGATCTATGGAAAACACTGCTATTATTGACCGCTGCGGGGAGTACCCTAATGTCCCATTACTTGGTATCAGAAGGGGTATAACCTACAATCCTTGTTTAGCTCTTCGACAATTTGGTCACGCTCGAAGGAATGGTCCCCATGAGTTACTTATCGAGGGAATTGTATTCAACTATGAGGAGGACATTCAAGAGTATCGCCGGAGGTTCATACGAGCTTAGGGCATGGTAAACAAATCGAGCGTCAGGGCTTTGGGGCCAAAGACTTCCATTCCCATGGAACCTTATCTACAATGGGTAAGAGCTCGTGCTAAACAGCTTATGATACCCTATGTGGCTGTTTTGCCAGTGATTGTGGAACCCACTACTGAAGAAGGAATTCCTTACACGGTTCTCTATCCTTACATGCCCACTGATCTTGGGGAATTACAGAGGTCTTGGATTCAGTTGATGAAAGAGCGGGATGCTTACAGGGATCAGTTCCATGCTCGGGAGAATAAGGTTTTAGAGCTCACAAAGCAACTCCATGAGGAAAAAGGACTAAATGATTATCTCGGCGCAAAGAGGAAGCATCCATGGGACTTTTGATTTTTCTTTCTAGTTTTAGATTTATTTTTAATTGTAACGCCTAAAAGGCATTTGAACTTCAAATTCAGCTAATAAAGTTTTTGTTTATTTTGGTTTGCAAATTTAAATTTCCCGAAGTCTTTGAAATCATTGCATGTGCATACCATTATCATACACATCATTACATGTACCATTACAGGTTTCTCATCTCCTTCGCTGCTTATTTCAGCAGAAATGTCTTCCGAACAAAGCATTAAGGACCTGCAGGCACAAAATGCCCAGTTCCAACAAATGTTCATCAGTCTGGAAAAGGGGCAGGAGGATTTGAAAGCCCTCATTCTGAAAGAGATGAAGAAAAATAAGAAGGTTGCAGGTATTCTGAATATGGACAGAAGGTTTGGAGAGCGGTTGAAGCGACAAGTCGGTCTGACCTCTTCATCTAAGGAATAGGAGAATCAGGAAGAAGAGAAGAACCCCAATCCTGCAGTTTCAGACAATGATACTGATTATAATGATGAGCAATATCCTCCTGCTGAGGATAGATACAAACAGTTGGAAGATCGTCTGAGTGCCATGGAAGTTCAGAGGATACCTGGATCGTATTTTGAAGAATTGGGTTTGGTGCCGGGAGTGGTTATCCCGCAGAAGTTCAAAGCTCCAGTTTTTGCCAAGTGTGATGGGGTGTCCTTCCCAAAACTCCATATTCGTTCTTATGTCAGAAAGATCCAGCCCCACACAGCTGATAGAAATCTATGGGTTCACTTCTTTCAAGATAGTCTGTCAGGGACTCAACTTGAATGGTTCTACCAGCTAGAGGGAACAAATATCTGAAAATGGGAAGATCTGGCTGCTGCTTTCTACAAGCAGTATCAGTACAATGCCGACCTTGCTCCCACTCATACTCAACTCTAGAGCATGTCCATGGGTGCAGGTGAAGGTTTTAAAGATTATGCACAAAAATGGAGAGACTTGGCTGGGAGAGTTCAACCCCCGTTGTATGATAGGGAGTTAGTTGATATGTTTCTAGGGACGCTATCTGGTCCATTTTTCAATCATTTGATCGGCAGCTCGTAAGCTGGTTTCACCGAGCTGATTTTAATTGGAAAGAGAGTAGAAGCTGGGATTCAAAGCGGAAAAATACAGAATGATGCCTCTTCAAGTTCAGTGAAGAAGCCTTTTGCTGGTAAGAAGGAAGCCAGTGCCATCTACAACCCGAGGGGTCAGAACAGGGCTGAACAACGTCAGACAGTAAGTGTCATAATGATACCTAGACCTGCAGCTTCTCCACAATGCAACAATCAACAAAGGGTGGAAAGACCATAACGGAAGTTTACCCGCATTAACATGACCTTAGCTGAAGTTCTACCTCATCTGCTGAGATCCAACTTGGCAACCTTGAGAGAGGCTCCCAAGAATCCAAATACTACATCTCCCCGATATAATCCAAATGCCCGGTGCGCTTATCATTCTGAGAGTCCTGGCCACGATACAAATGACTGTTGGGCTCTGAGAAACAAAATACAAGACTTGATTGAGGCTAAGGAAATAGATTTTGATGCTCCGGAGAAGCCAAATGTCATAACTGCTCCCATGCCTAAGCACGGCCGTGGAGTTAATGTTATTGATATTGATTTGTTTGTTACCTCTATTAATGAAGTGTCTACTCCTCTCATGATTGTCAAGAAGAATTTGCTGTTGGCCGGTTTATTTCTGGGTTGTGGTGAAGGTTGCCACATGTGTTCGCTTCTACCTTCTAGTTGTTGTTTGTTGAAATTAGGTGTCCAATGCATGATAGATAGCAAAGAAATTTTGTTCAAGAGAACTATGATTCCTGTTGCTCCAGTTGAAGACATTGCCATTATAACCATTTTTGCCAATCCTTCCAAGGTTTACTCGAGAAGACCTGTTAGGATTACATCTGCTCCAAGAATTGCTCCGTTGATAATTATTGTTCCTGGTCATGTCCCGTATGTCTCGGACAAAGCTGTCCCCTGGCATTATGGTGCCGATGTGTACTATCATGGCATCAAACAAGATCTGAAAGATGAAGAGGTTGATCCTAGTATTGATAACATTGTCGGAACCAGCAAGATCACCCGAAGTGGAAGGGTTTTCTCTCCCGAGATTTCCCCTAAGACTGTTAACAAGCCTATTTTCATTACATCTGTTATTCGTGCTAGTACATCAACTATTGTTCCTGTTCTTACTCCAGTCGGCGAATCATCTAATACCCGCAGCAAAGAGGTTGTAGGTGAGCCTGCCCGGGCGGAGGCGCCTAATAAAATTGTTGTGGAAGCCTCTAAGCAAGAAATAGAGGAAATACTGAAAATCATTAAGAAGAGCGACTACAATATGGTCGAGCAGCTGTGGCAGACCCCGTCGAAGATATCCATGTTGTCTTTGTTGTTGTGTTCTGAAGCCCATGCGAAGGCTTTGATTGCATTTCTCAAGACTGCGCATGTGCCGCAGGAGACTTCAGTTGATCAGTTCAAAGATTGTGTGGCTAGCCTAACTGCTGATAGTGGGCTAGGTTTTTCAGATGCAGACTTGACACCAAAGGGAAGGAAGCATAATGATGCTCTACATGTCTCGATTGAATGAAGGGGCACCACTATGGCTCATGTGCTGGTAGATACCGGGTCTTCACTGAATGTTTTGCCGAAGAAGGCTTTGGACCGTTTAGATTACGAGGGTTTAACTCTAAAGCCTAGTAACATTGTGGTAAGGGCTTTTGAAAGATCGAAGAGAATGGTGCACGGGGAGGTGGACATCCCTGTCAAAGTGGATTCTCATATTTTTGGGTCCACCTTCTATGTGATGGATATCAGGCCGTCGTATTCTTGTTTGTTGGGTCATCCTTGGATCCACGAGGTTGGGGCAGTCACCTCTACACTCCACCAAATGCTGAAGTATCCGGTGAAGGGAAAGATTGTCACATTGCAGGGTGAAGAAGAGTATATGGTGAGTTACCTCAACTCCTTCCGCTACGTAGAGATGGACGGGGAATTAATCGAAACTCCTTGTCAGAATTTTGAAGAGGTCCCTCAGATCTTGGCATCAACTGAAACTACTACCAACAAACCTCCTTTAAAGATGACTTCTCTCAAGGACGCCAGGGCTTTGGTTGAAGAAGGTGGGTGTGCCAATTGGGGTTAGCTCCCTGATTTCACTCATAAAACTGACAAATTTGGTTTGGGCTTTACTACAGGGGCTCAAAGGGTTGTTAGGCGCGCTCGGGCTGGAGGACCTCCCCTACGCATCAGCAATCGTGGGATTAACGCCATTGAAGATAGTGAAGAGGACTCAGACATTGGCAGCTGGATCTACCCAAATACCAACGGTGGACCGAGTAACTGGAAGGCTAGGGACTTCATACCTGTTTCTTTTATTTCGCAGTAATTGACTTATTTGTTTTAAGATTTGTAATAAACAATTTAAAACTTTAGGGCCCTATGCCTCGCCCGAGGCATATTGGCTTTGCTTGGGAGGGTTATTATTTGTCATTTCATATATCATTAATAAAGCATTGGACGTTTCTTGCATACTGTTGCACCCCAAAATTTGCCCTCTCATGTTTTCCAAAGTCTTCCCCCTGCATGGTTGATCACAAACTCTTGCCTAAGGAAAAAGAAGATTTTTGAGTGGTACTTTAAGTACCTTTCGATTTGCATTCTGAGAGACCCTTCGATTGGTGTTCTGAAGGAGCCTTTCAATTGACATTCTGGACAAGCATTTCAATTGGCATCCTGAAAAACATTTCGATTGGCGTTCTAGACAAGCATTTCGATTGGCATGGACAAGCATTTCGATTGGCGTTATGTCAAGGTCTTCGACTGGCATGCCAAGGGAACCTTCGATTTAGTGTTGTGTCCGGGCAGCTTCGACAGGGCCATTCGAAGAACTCCTTCCAGGCCGTTCGAAAGAGGCCATCAAGAGGGTACTCAAACATGTCCAGGTACACTGAACATGAGGAAATGGCATGTTCCCCTTGCAAATATAAAAATAATTAAATGATGGTTGTGGATTTAATTCCTGAGTTAAAGGCCAGATTCTTGCCTTTTCTGTTCCTAAAGAGCTGATTCGACCAGAGTGATTCTGTGCAACTCAAGACCATTCGAAGAAGCATTCAGAAGGCCCATACGAAGGGTACATAGGAAGTCCAGTCGAAGGAGGCAAATCAGGGCCAATCGAAGAGCATGGCCTGAAAGCATTCGAAATCCAAAAGCGTCCAGGTTCATTCCAGAGACACAAACGTTTCAGAAAAGGGAATTATTTAATGTGTCAATTTCTTGTCTCATAGCATTTAATGGCCTGTTTAAAGGTTGTCTCTTGCCATTACTGCACCCTCACACCCCTATAAATACAGGGCCAACATACACATTACGGAGGACGAAAATCATAGGACAGAAAATAGACACACGAAAAATATACACACAAAACTCAAGAGGAGAACAAAAAACATTGGAGTTACGCTGCCAAAAGTCATCAGCACTTCCAGGAAGCCATGCCCAATCCTTGCATAAGCCAAAGCATCCATGCCCATAAGCCCCAAATCGAAGGTCCAATCTACTGGAAAGAGAGGGTAAACTGTCCAACTTTGCATTTGCATAACACATTATTACTTGTTGTTACCTTTGATTTGCCATCCTAGACAGGATCGAAAGGCCTGGGTTTGGCACCCAGGTCATGTTTTTCGTTTGCTAACACTTGCTGGAGACATAGCCTGAGGAGACCCAGCAAGCGTAGGATCGAAGGGCCTGGGATTCAATACCCAGGCCCTGCATTTTATTTCGCTCACATACTTTTGCAGATATAACAGCCCAGATCGAAGGAGACACCTTCTCTGGATCGAACCCATTAGCATGCTGGATCGAAGGAGGCATCTCATTCCTGGATCGAAAGCCATGACCTCCATGATCAAAAGACAGTCCTCTTCCCTGGATCAAAGGCTACTCACGCCTTGCTGTTTGGCCCAATCGAAAGGACCATGACCCCCTCTAGATCGAAGCTTTTATTTTTATCCCTGGGTCGAAACTCCCATTTTCTCCTTGGATCGAAGGATTCCCCTTGTATTTTATTTTTGTTTTCATAGACTTCCTTTTAATTAACATTAAAATAAAAAAACTACAAAAACATTAGGCTAGTTCTTTTTCTATTAAATTAACTTTGTTAATTAACCTTTAATTATCTTAACATTTTTCCAAAACTAAAATTAAATAGATTTAGATTATTTTCCCAAAATAAAATAAAACAACAAAAAAAAAGAGTTCTTATTCTTAGGATTTTTCAGATTCACGCGCGTTTATTTTATTGTAACTGCTTACTGGGATGTAATAGCTTAAACTAAGACCTTTTTTACTGCTTTATTCCCCCAATTTTGGACATGTAAATAATCCCCCTCCCCGAAGCCTTGTAATAGCGTAGGATTTACAATTCCCGCACTTTAGATTCCTGTACATATATTAATTGTTTAGATGTATGCTAACTAGGCTATGCATGGCAAGATCTATCTTAACTTAAAATCAACAGTAGCTCACCTTGACATGTACAAAGATAATATAATTGAAAATTGACACACTCGCACATGCCACTCTTAGGGTACACCTCACTTGGTTGCCTCGAACGTGGTCATTGAGTATAGGATGTTTTAGGGGTCGCCCTCCTGTCTAAAGATCAACGTTGCCTCGAAACGGTTGCCTCGGATAAAAATGATCTAAGACATTAGGGTTACCACTAAGGCATCCTAACGATGCTTTAGTGACCACACGTCCCTAAAATCGAATTGACCCGAAAAACTCCAACGACGATGCTACCTACTCCTCAATAGTGGGATAGCATTGTCCAAAGGACATTTACACAGTTTAATTCCTTTTTGAGTAGGTAGATGTTCTTAAGTACTTGCTCTTTTGAAAACAAAAACAAAACTTTTCACACTTACACTTTTCGAACAAAGTTTTCAAAAACACTTCATACACTCTTGAGGACAGAAACAAGAGTTAAATCGAAGTTTTCAAACAAAAACTTTTTCAAACCCACAAACACAAAGAAAAGCAAACTTTTGAAAACATAGTGAGCAAGTACCTAAGAGCCCGTGGATAACCACGGATAGAAAGGGTGCTAACACCTTCCCTTTCTATAATCTACCTCCCGAACCCGAGAAACATCTCGAAAAGGAATTTTTCTGTGCTTTTGTCCTTTCCCTTGTTCGATAAAATAAAAGACGGTGGCGACTCTTGCTTACCGCGACACTTTGAGAAAACAAACGCAAACGCGAACCAGCATTCAAAAAACAGTCAGTTCTCGTTCCCACCGACCACAGAACAGACGACTCTGGTGGGGATTTATAAGTGAGGTGTACCTTAGGATTAGATCACTTGTGTTTTAAATTGTATGCTTTGTATGCTTTTAATTTTGTGGGCTTGTATTGGAGTTCTATAGATCCTAACCCGGATCTGGGGTACCCTTTTTAGGTAAGTAACAATAAACTGTGAGGGATTTGTCCGACGTAGACCGACACGGATGAAGCAGTAGCTACGTTGGTGTGGCACCTTAGTCTGTACCGATATCCCTTGTGTTGAAACGAGGAGAATATGGGTCTTCTAAGGAGTCATTAAGCACCAACTGACCTTAGAACCTTAAATTGACCAACTTGGCCATAGAACAGTAGTAGTATGCTACACTCATTGAGACTAAACTCTCGTGATGGTTCCGGCCACAGGAAAAGGTTGCTAAGCTGGAATTATGACCGATTGAGGGTAGTCAGTGATATTGAGATCCTCTAGAACCCGATTACTATTTTTTAGGACAAGTCTTAACCAACTGAAACTGAAAGAGGGTAATGCCTAAACTCCATGCCAGCCTAAACTTGAGGCTATATGTGTGACTTGTGTGCCTTCAAACTTGAACTACTTGTTATCTGACAACAGGGGTTCCTTGCAGGTTTTGTTTACATTCCTTATCCAACAAATTGGATTTATTGCAGGGCTCACTTACATCACCTCACACTTTTTGCTTAAACGCATAGCATACATATCATAACATCATGCCTTAACATTTCCTTAACCATTTCAAGGATCTCAAGGGTTTGTGATGCAGGTTATGGTACATCAGATGTCTAGCAAGGGGCAAAGGGGATTTATTTTCCTCTAGCCAATGCCATCTAAAGATCAAAACATGATAACTTGAGTTAGGGGCTATGACCCACTCGATATGGTGAGCTTGACTCTTGAAGAAGGACTCTCAGCAACATGAAGTTCCTTCAACCAAGTTACCAGACTCAAATTCTAACAAGTTTCTTGTTTACCCCGCGAGATCCTTGAAAATATTGCATACATATATCATACATATCATTGCATAACAGGTCTCCCAGTACAAGTCTCTTATCTTCTTCGCTGTTTATTTCAGCAATCATCATGTCTACTGAACCTTCAACCGAGCAAGCTATCAAGGCCCTCTAGGCCCAGAATGCCCAATTTCAAGAGTTGGTCATGAGCCTAGCTAAGGGTCAGCCGAACCTGAAGACCCTGATTCTGAAAGAGAAAAAGAAGAAGAAAAAGAGGACCATCCTGTTCAACACTGGACGCAGGTTTGGAAACAGGCTGCAGAGTGAAGTTGATCTGACCTCCCCATCTGGAGAGAAAGATAGTCCACAAGAAAGGAGGGCTCCTAGCCCTATAGTCTCCGACAATGAGACGGACTATGATGAAGAACAATATCCTCCTGCTGAGGATAAGTACAAACAGCTGGAAGACCGTTTGAACGCTATGGAAATACAGAAGGTGCCCGGTCTGGACTTCGGAGATCTGGGTCTTTCATCTGGGGTGGTGATTCCCCATAAATTCAAGGCACCTGCCTTTGCCAAGTATAACGGAGCTTCCTGTCCAAAGCTACACCTCTGGTCATATGTGAGAAAGATCCAACCTTATACTGCTGACAGAAATCTCTGCGTTCATTTCTTTCAAGATAGTTTGTCAGGGACTCAACTTGAATGGTTCTCTCAACTGGAAGGAGCTAACATCCGCAACTGGGAGGATCTTATTGCTGCTTTTTACAAGCAGTACCAGTATAATGCCGACCTTGCTCCCACGCGTACTCAGCTTCAGGGTATGTCTATGGGTGCAGGCGAAGTCTTTAAGGACTACGCTCAGAAGTGGAGAGATCTTGCTGGAAGAGTCCAACCCCCTCTGTCTGATAGGGAGTTGGTGGATATGTTTCTTGGGACTTTGTCTGGTTCCTATTTCAAACACTTGATCGGAAGCTCTTCGGCCGGATTCACCGAGCTAATACTGACCGGCGAAAGGGTCGAAGCTGGCATCAAAAATGGGAAGATTCAAGAAGAAACACCTTCTGATGCTCAGAAAAATCCCTACAATAGGAAGAAAGAGTACAATGCTGCGTATGGTCAAAAGAGTCGTCATGATCAACAGGTAGGGGCAACCCTGATCTCCGATCCCACGCCTGTTCAACAAAGACAGAGCAATAGGCGTAGGGTAAGATATCAAGAAAGGAAGTATAATAACATCAACATGCCTTTGTCTCAAGCGTTACAACATTTGCTGGAGTTGAAGCTAATCACGCTAAAGGATCCTCCTCAAAATCCTGATACTCCTCTTCCAAGTATAACCCGAGTGTGAGATGTGCCTACCATTCTGATAGTCCTGGGCATGACACCGACGACTGTTGGACTTTTAAGAACAAGATCCAAGACTTGATTGATGCCAAGGATATCAAGTTTGATCACTGATCCTACGCCAAATCATTGAGAATGTCTTTGTTTCATTTGAATTTTCAAGTTGTAATCTCTTTGTCATTCAAACAATTATCTATTAATGTCAAACTTTGTTTCATTAATGCATTGCATATGTTTGTCTTGATTAGATCCACTCATTTTAATTACGTTTAAACTATGATTTTTACTCATTCAACTCTTGCTAAAAGTTACAAGCCTTTAGAGGGAGGATGACGAAACAATGCCATAATCTCATACAGTATGCTTTTGGACAGACCTTGCTGACGATGTACAGGCATTTCTTTCAAAATCCTAAACACTGGAGTTATAAGGAAGATAATCCCTAGTCCACCCCTTCGAGCCAAAGAAGGAGTTTTCTGTTTTAAACACAAATTGAAACCTTTAATTTAAACCTGGGGCAGGTTAGTCTCTCAGTTAATTCAAAAGATGCGCATTGAAGTCGCAAAACTCTCAGTTCATAATACAACGAACGACATCAAAAAGCATTCCTCTGGAATCAAAAGACAGTGGTGGTTCCTTATTTCATAGGCAGTCAATCTCTCAAAAGAGAAAAGCCCACAGAGTCAAAATCTATAAAGGAGACTTAAGAAAGCTGGGGCATCCCGCTGACTGTAATCTCGAAAACAGGAACAGTCAGGCAAAAATTAGGGATAACAAATCAAAAGAACGAGGTCGCTAAAAATCCTCGACAACATGAAAAATGTTGCAAAAATGACTGCCTTCAAAAATTCAACTTGTGTGAACCATCGCCAAAAACGTCGTTCCATACTCATTTGGAGTTCAAATGCACAATTAACTGAGTTTAGGATTGAAGAACATCACGAAGAGCGGGTGGGTACAAATATACTTTGAGCCTTTATCCTTTGTTTCTTAAACCGTGAACCAAGCCACGTTACAACCCTTCAAAGTCCTAACTGAAGCATGGGTTAGTTCGAAAGCATATTGTTACAAAAGGTATCCTGACTCCAGTAAGGCTTTGCCCTAAATCTTGTGTTGAATTTGTCTTATAAAGAGTTTTCTGCTAAAAACGCATTTTTCAAAAACTTCGAGACAAGCATAAACTTTGCATTATCTGAATATCACTGTTTGCATTTGGCTATTTGTTTGACAGCGGAGAAATTCACACAACGAATATCCAATGAACGAAAGCCCTCTCAGTGAACAAAATCACTTCAAAAAGGATGACGCTTCCATTGGCAAATCTCTTATAAACAAGGGGGCATGACATCTCACTATCTAGCACACCTGGGGCAGTCCAGTCAAGATTCCAGGAAATCTCTGAAGAACTGCAGAGTAACCAGGGGCAAGTCTCCATCTCCGTCACGGGGCATTGAACATCAATCTCAATAAAGGGTTACATACAGTCAAACATTTCCAGGCAGTGCCACAAACACTCGCTACTAGGGCCAATGACAAATCTCCCCAAAATCCTTTTCATAGGATGACTCCCAGCAAGGGTTTAATCTCTGAAAACCTTTCCCCAGCTGAATCAACCTCAAGAATCCTTGCGGACTTCCCCCAACGAAGATGTCACCTCTCCAGCGGACTGACGATAGGGTTTATTTCCCCAACAACGCCAGGATTCCCCAGCTTGAGTTTGCCTCTCCGACTACCACAAATCAAAGGACCACAACTCCTCTTCCCCAGTAGACTATTCTATAATCCCCAACAAGTTACTGTGAAACCTCGACCTGACCAGATGTCAGTTTAACTTTGACTCCCTAGTAGAGCAACGGACAACCGAGACTCCTGAACTTGTTCCCCAAGAATGAATCAATACTCTCCACAGAGTTCACAACTTTCCCCAACGGAGTTCTCCTCAACAAAGAAGGGATCCCCGGTGGAAACATTTTGAGCAAAGTCCAAGCCAAAATTACATTTCAACAACATTCATAACATGTGCATACAAAATGCATATAACATAAATCTCATTTATTTTGAGAACATCATTACACAATGCATACATCATGACATTGCATACAACTAACTCTTTACCTTTTCAGGAAAGATTGATCAACAGATAAAAGTCATTACCTTTTGGAGTAGCAGTCGTCATAGATTCCTTCATCATCCTGCTGAGGTAGTAATCGTCCAAGATTCCTTCATCATCCCGTTGAGGTAGTAATTGTCCAAGATTCCTTCATCATCCTGCTGAGGTAGAAGTCATCCAAGATTCCTTCATCATCCTGCTGAGGTAGAAGTCATCCAAGATTCCTTCATCATCCTGCTGAAGTAGTAATCGTCCAAGATTCCTTCATCATCCTGCTGAGGTAGAAGTCATCCAAGATTCCTTCATCATCCTGCTGAGGTAGTAATCGTCCAAGATTCCTTCATCATCCTGTTGAGGTAGTAATCGTCCAAGATTCCTTCATCATCTTGCTGAGGTAGAAGTCATCCAAGATTCCTTCATCATCCTGCTGAGGTAGAAGTCATCCAAGATTCCTTCATCATCCTGCTGAGGTAGTAATCGTCCAAGATTTCTTCATCATCCCGTTAAGGTAGTAATCGTCCAAGATTCCTTCATCATTCAGCTGAGGTAGAAGTCATCCAAGATTCCTTCATCATCCTGCTAAGGTAGTAATCATCCAAGATTCCTTTATCATCCCGTTGAGGTAGTAATCGTCCAAGATTCCTTCATCATCCTGCTGAGGTAGAAGTCATCCAAGATTCCTTCATCATCCTGCTGAGGTAGAAGTCATCCAAGATTCCTTCATCATCCTGCTGAGGTAGAAGTCATCCAAGATTCCTTCATCATCCTGCTGAGGTAGAAGTCATCCAAGATTCCTTCATCATCCTGATGAGGTAGTAATCGTCCAAGATTCCTTCATCATCTGTTTGGAGTTGCAATTGTCTCAGATTCCTTCATCACACATCATTATTAAAAAAGACCTTCTCTGGCAAACAGAGACCTTCAAATAACAGTCCAGATTCGGATGTAATTCTGTCACTCATTCAAATAGAGTCCAGCAATCGCCCCTGGATGGCATCTTTAAGCCCATCTCCAATGACTATCCATTATCACTCCTGCAGATGGCATCTTTAAGCCCATTCTCCTACCAACAATCTCCAAATGGCATCTGTAAGCCCATTCCCGACATCACAATGTTGATACTACACCATGCAAGTGCAAATTTTTGGGCACTCTAGTGTTCAATTATCTTCCACCCCCGGATCACGAAAGGCTCGAAAGCCAATCTATATCCTCAGGTTTAAGAAAATTGAACAGGGGCAACTGTTGCACCACAAAATTTGCCCTCTCATGTTTTCCAAAGTCTTCCCCCTGCATGGTTGATCACAAACTCTTGCCTAAGGAAAAAGAAGATTATTTAGTGGTACTTTAAGTACCTTTCGATTTGCATTCTGAGAGACCCTTCGATTGGTGTTCTGAAGGAGCCTTTCGATTGACATTCTGGACAAGCATTTCGATTGGCATCCTGAAAAACATTTTGATTGGCGTTCTGGACAAGCATTTCGATTGGCATGGACAAGCATTTCGATTGGCGTTATGTCAAGGTTTTCGACTGGCATGCCAAGGGAACCTTCGATTCAGTGTTGTGTCCAGGCAGCTTCGACAGGGCCATTCGAAGAACTCCTTCCGGGCCGTTCGAAAGAGGCCATCAAGAGGGCACTCAAGCATGTCCAGGTACACTGAACATAAGGAAATGGCATGTTCCCCTTGCAAATATAGAAATAATTAAATGTTGGTTGTGGATTTAATTCTTGAGTTAAAGGCCAGATTCTTGCCTTTTCTGTTCCTAAAGAGATGATTCGACCAGAGTGATTCTGTGCAACTCAAGACCATTCGAAGAAGCATTCAGAAGGCCCATACGAAGGGTACATAGGAAGTCCAGTCGAAGGAGGCAAATCAGGGCCAATCAAAGAGCATGGCCTGAAAGCATTCGAAATCCAAAAGCGTCCAGGTTCATTCCAGAGACACAAACGTTTCAGAAAAGGGAATTATTTAATGTGTTAGTTTCTTGTCTCATAGCATTTAATGGCCTGTTTAAAGGTTGTCTCTTGCCATTACTGCACCCTCACACCCCTATAAATACAGGGCCAACATACACATTACGGAGGACGAAAATCATAGGACAGAAAATAGACACACGAAAAATATACACACAAAACTCAAGAGGAGAACAAAAAACATTGGAGTTACGCTGCCAAAAGTTATCAGCACTTCCAGGAAGCCATACCCAATCCTTGCATAAGCCAAAGCATCCACGCCCATAAGCCCCAAATCGAAGGTCCAATCTACTGGTAAGAGAGGGTAAAATGTCCAACTTTGCATGCATAACACATTATTACTTGTTGTTACCTTTGATTTGCCATTCTAGACAGGATCGAAAGGCCTGGGTTTGGCACCCAGGTCATGTTTTTCGTTTGCTAACACTTGCTGCAGACATAGCCTGAGGAGACCCAGCAAGTGCAGGATCGAAGGGCCTGGGATTCAATACTCAGGCCCTGTATTTTATTTCGCTCACATGCTTTTGCAGGTATAACAGCCCAGATCGAAGGAGACACCTTCTCTGGATCGAACCCATTAGCATGCTGGATCGAAGGAGGCATCTCATTCCTGGATCGAAAGCCATGACCTCCATGATCAAAAGACAGTCCTCTTCCCTGGATCGAAGGCTACTCACGCCTTGCTGTTTGGCCCAATCAAAAGGACCATGACCCCCTCTGGATCGAAGCTTCTATTTCTCTCCCTGGGTTGAAACTCCCGTTTTCTCCTTGGATCGAAGGATTCCCCTTGTATTTTATTTTTGTTTTCATAGACTTCCTTTTAATTAACATTAAAATAAAAAAACTACAAAAACATTAGGCTAGTTCTTTTTCTATTAAATTAACTTTGTTAATTAACCTTTAATTATCTTAACATTTTTCCAAAACTAAAATTAAATAGATTTAGATTATTTTCCCAAAATAAAATAAAACAACAAAAAAAAAGAGTTCTTATTCTTAGGATTTTTCATATTCACGCGCGTTTATTTTATTGTAACTGCTTACTGGGATGTAATAGCTTAAACTAAGACCTTTTTTTACTGCTTTATTCCCCCAATTTTGGACATGTAAATAATCCCCCTCCCCGAAGCCTTGTAATAGCGTAGGATTTACAATTCCCGCACTTTAGATTCCTGTACATATATTAACTGTTTAGATGTATTCTAACTAGGCTATGCATGGCAAGATCTATCTTAACTTAAAATCAACAGTAGCTCACCTTGACATGTACAAAGATAATATAATTGAAAATTGACACACTCGCACATGCCACTCTTAGGGTATGCCTCACTTGGTTGCCTCGAACGTGGCCATTGAGTATAGGATATTTTAGGGGTCGCCCTCTTGTCTAAAGATCAAAGTTGCCTCGAAACGGTTGCCTCAGATAAAAATGATCTAAGACATTAGGGTTACCACTAAGGCATCCTAACGTTGATTTAGTGACCACATGTCCCTAAAATCGAATTGACCCAAAAAACTCCAACGACGATGCTACCTACTCCTCAATAGTGGGATAGCATTGTCCAAAGGACATTTACACAGTTTAATTCCTTTTTTAGTAGGTAAATGTTCTTAAGTACTTGCTCTTTTGAAAACAAAAACAAAACTTTTCACACTTACACTTTTCGAACAAAGTTTTCAAAAACACTTCATACACTCTTGAGGACAGAAACAAGAGTTAAATCGAAGTTTTCAAACAAAAACTTTTTCAAACCCACAAACACAAAGAAAAGCAAACTTTTGAAAACATAGTGAGCAAGTACCTAAGAGCCCGTGGATAACCACGGATAGAAAGGGTGCTAACACCTTCCCTTTCTATAATCTACCTCCCGAACCCGAGAAACATCTCGAAAAGGAATTTTTCTGTGCTTTTGTCCTTTCCCTTGTTGGATAAAATAAAAGACGGTGGCGACTCTTGCTTACCGCGACACTTTGCAAAAACAAACGCAAACGCGAACCAGCATTCCAAAAACAGGCAGTTCTCGTTCCCACCGATCACACATACAAATTTTGTGATCTCTGTTTTTCTTTTCTATTTTCCACTCTATCAAAACAGCTATTCTCTTACACACACTCACGTATCATAATGCAGATCCATATCCACTTTGGATCCTATTGATAACAGCTCTGCTATTTCCAATTATGACTTCAAAAGTCCGATCAACCAAGCAGAGGATGAAGGTGAGGTTGATTGTGAGGTGCATGGAGAACTTGCTAGACTATTACAGCAGGAAGAGAGGGCCATACAACCTCATGAAGAGTCGGTTGAGACAGTGAATTTGGGTACTGAGTGTGATACGGTGGCAAAACCAAACTGTTTTAGGAAAATGTTGGTTTACGTTTTGCGTTTGTGTTTGCAAAATGTCGTGGTAAGCAAGATTCGCCACCAACTTTTATTTTATCCAACTGGAAAGGAAAAAAGCACAGAAAAAATCCTTTTTCGAGATTTCGAGTACGGGGGGTAAATTATAGAAAGGGAAGGTATTAGCACCCTTTCTATCCGTAGTTTTCTACGGGCTCTTAGGTACTTGCTCATCATTTTAAAATTGCTTCCGTGTTTGTGTGTTTTGAAAAGTTTTTGTTTTTACTTCGTTTTAACCCTTGCTTCTGTCTTCAAGAGTGTTACGAAGTGTTTTGAAAACTTTGTTTGAAAAATTGTAAGTGTGAAAAAGTTTGATTTTGAGCAAGTACCTATTAGCATCTACCTACTCGAGAAAAGAATGTTGTTGTTCTTGTTTCCTTTAGACGACGCTATCCCACTATTAGTGAATAGGTAGCACCGTCGTTGGAGTTTTAAGGGTCAATTCGAAAGGGACGTACGATCACTAAAGCAATGTTAGGACGTCTTGGTAATAACCCTAGTGTCTTAAGATCATATTCGAGGTAACATTTCCGAGGCAACCTTTCTGAATGGGACTTTTGATCTTTGTTTAGACAAGAGAGTGGCCACTAAAACACCCTATACTTAATGATCGTTTACCGAAGGCAACCAAAGTGAGAGTATACCCTAGGAGTGCGCATGTGCGAGTGATTTGATTTCAAGTTATTATCTTTGCACATTTAGGGTTTGCTAACCATTTTAAAATTTACATACAGTCTTGTCTTGCAATCCTATTATCATACATCTAGTAGTTAATATTTGCGAAAAATAAAATGCGAGAAATAAAACTACACTATTACAAGGCTTCAGGGAGGGGGATTAATTACATAGCCAAAAACCCGTAAAACGATAAATAAAAGGAAAATCTTAATTAAACTATTACATCCCATGAGCAGTTACATTAATATCGTAAAAATAATAAATGCGCGCTTTGAATCGAGAACGAGTAAAAAAATTAGGGTTTTGACCCCGTCTGAACCTAATTAAAAGAAAAGTCATTTTTTTGTGGTTTTTGATTATTTTAAGAAAATAAGGTTTTAATGAATAAACACAAACCTAGTTATTAATTAATTAAAATTAAGAAAAATAATTAATTTTGACCTATTTTTGTATTTTGGTTATTTTAAGAAAAGAAAATAAAAATTAAATCAAAAAACCCAATTTTCTAATTTATTTTAAGTTGTTTAAAAAGGTTAAAATTTCTCTAAAATTAAATTAAACTAATTAGATTAAATAAAATAAAAAGCCTAAATTCTAATTTGATGAAAATTGATTTTTTTTTGTGTTTTTGTAAAAAAGAATTAAATTTGTGTTAGAAAATAATTAATCAAAATAAAATAAATAAAGGAAAATATAAAAGAAAAAGAATAAGAATATGGGCCTGGTGTCAAAGTAGAAAGGGAGTGCCAATAGCAGATCTGAGCCCAATAAGCATGGGTCCACGTTGACTCTTCATGATCCAATGTTACACGTTGACTAGGGTGCATTGTAGACCTTCAGAGGATGGCTCTTGGATCTAGCTGGTTGGAGATCTGGTGGTTGAATATTGAGGGTGTATTGTGGAACCCTTACCTGTACACATGACTGATTATACAAGAAAAAATATTATGAAATAATATGGGGGACCTGGGATTCGAACCCAGGCCCTTTGGCAATTTCCTCATGCCTCCTGACCAACTGAACCAACGCGCTTATTTGTATATGGAACAATAAACAAATATTATATTGGAAAAAACAAGTTAATTTATCAAAACCGCGCGAAATTCAAATGGGCCAGTCAGGGGGTGCTATGTCACCCTTATTCTTCCTCCCTCCATTGGTAAAAGTCCAAGACTTTTACCTACAGACAAAAGTCTGTAGCTATAGCCCTGCGTATTTCCAAAATCTCACACAAGCATCGTAAATTAAAACTAATGGTACTGATCAATTCGTCTTGACCTTGTGAGCATCATGGCATCCCTCTTTTGGGCCAATTTTACCTGCATGAGAAAACCCTAAAACGAGCAAGAAAACCCTAACAATGGTGGATCTCAGTACGTGCGTCATAAATTCAATTGAGTATAACCAAAACATTGCAAATACATTAAAAAAACACATATATGTCATTGAAACATGCTAATGTTGCGTAATTTGCAAGAATGGATTTTGAGTTTGAAGGGCAAACTGTGGGTCTGTGGTTCGAGTTTCTGGCCTTATGGATGCTTGCAAATGATCGTATCTGCTTCAGAGAAGGTCCAGGATATGAATGGTGGTCTTGGAATGGCCTCAATTTCCCTCTAACTACAAGAATGCTTTCACACTTTTTAATGATTTTTTTGAATCTGACTATGCTCTCTCACGCCTCCAATCCCTGTGCTTTTTTCCTGGATTCTTTCTATATGTAGCCTTGAGTGAATTAGGTTTACCAATTTGCTCCAAATCTTTTTCAATTAAGGTGATTGAATCATGATTTGATTCTTATTCAAATCTTTCTAAATCAAGCAAAACTCAATCTTTTTGTGTACAAACAATCCTTGCATGATTTGGTCTCATTTCCAGCTATTCATGGACCTGAAATATGCACAAAATCTCAAGGCTTAAATGATTTTGATATTTTCATGATTTTATTTTGATTTTATTTGATTTAATTGAAATAAAAATCAAAATAAATGACAAAAATAAAATAAAGGCAAGTAGGAAGGATCATGGGTCGTGGACCATGTTACAAACTCAATACAAACACAAAAAGTTGGGCCCATTTGACAAAAATTGCAATTTGAGGCATATTTGACTTTTGGCAATTTTGCAAAAAAGGTCAACTTCACCCATGCATAACTCCTTCAATTTTGACTCTATGAGGGTGTTCTTGGACTTTTTTGAAAGCTGGAGATGTCCTATGAGCAACCCTTTTGGTATCATCTCAGTTGAGTCTTCCATGTTCATGTATGAAGCTTTGACAAAAAAGGTGTTTTTGTTGACTTTTCAAAATGACCTATAATGTCCAAATTCATAACTTCTTGTGAGTGCATATTTTGAACATGGGAGCTGAAGATGAATTGTAGGGAATTTCATCCTCTTCAAAATGATATTTGGATGGGTCATTTCTAATAAATTATGAGAAAGTTATGCTTGGTCAAAGTTGGGTTGACTTTTCCTACAAAACCCTAATTTAGCAACTTTTGGGTTTTAATGAATTGTGAGCAATCCTTGAGGAATCATGATCAACCCTTGATAAAATGATGAATAATACTTCAAAATTAGGATGTTGACCAAAAATATTGAAGTTTGACTGTATGTAGGACACAGTTGACTTTTGCCCTAGCACAGTCGATTTTCAGGCCTTTGAGCAATTGACTGAGCAAACTTCCTCTACAAGGCTTGAGACTTGACATGGATGATCTTGAGAACATATTAGGACAATGGTGAGCATTTGTGATCCCTTGGACTCAAGTATCTTGATGTAACATGAAACCCTATTTGAGGTAGACTGCCTTAGGAGGGAGTTTGTCTGGTCAACCCTTGGACTTCCTTGAGCAATTTGAGGATCTCACTTGAAATGTTTTGAGAAATATGGGAGGGCAAATTTTGGGGTACAATAGCTGCCCGTGTTCAATCTTCTTAAACCTGAGGATGTAGATTGGCTTGTCTGCCTTTCGTGATCTGAAGGTTGAAGATGATTGAACACTAGAGTGCGCAGAAATTTGCACTCGCATGAAGTGATACTGGCCTTGCGATATCGGGAATGGGCTTATAGATTCCATTTGGAGGTCGATGTCGGAAGATGGGCTTAAATATGCCATCCGAAGAAGTGTCGATCGCATAAGAGATTCCTTTGTGAGAGCCCGTATACCTGTTGTTGAGGAAGACTACGCTGGGGAATGCGGTTCTTTGTCTTGGGCGAAATAGAATTTTAGGAGTTGCAGTCGTCCGTTATTCTACTAGGGAATCATCTCTTGGTTGAAGAGGTGAAAATGAACTACTATCTGGTCGTGCTTCAGGCTTCATAGTGATAAGATCGACTGCTATCTGGTCGTGCTCTAGGATTTACAGTGACTTACTGGGGAGATGAGATCAAACTTGCTATCCGGTCGTAATACAGGCTTTGCAATTTCTCAATTCTTATCTGGTCGTACTCCAGGCTTTATAGTGACTTACTGGGGAGATGAGATCAAACTTGCTATCCGGTCGTAATCCAGGCTTTACAATTTCTCAATTCTTATCTGGTCGTACTCCAGGCTTCAGAAGGAATTAAGTTGTTATCCGGTTGCATTCGGGCTTCAACTTGAATTTAGGGCATACTAATATCTGGTCGACTTCGGGCTTCTTAGTAATCGTCCAGGTAAACTGCTATTTGGTCGAAATCTAAGCTTCACAGTGTCTTGTACTATTATTTGGTCATAATCCCAGGATTCAGTGTCCTTTACCGCTATCTGGTCGTAATCCAGGCTTCACGAAGTATTATACCATTATTTGGTCGAATCCATGCTTCATGGCGTTCGGAGAAATCAAGATATTATCTGGTCGAATCTGGGCTTCATAACTTGCATTAAAGATATAGCACTATCTGGTCGACTCCAGGCTTCGTAGTACTCTTGGTTGTTATCTGGTCGTAATCCAGGCTTCACAACGTCTTATACCATTATCTGGTCGAGTCCAGGCTTCATGGCATCTTGTATTGCTATCTGGTCGTAATCCAGGCTTCACAGTAACTTGCATTTCTATCTGGTCGTTCTCCAGGCTTCACAATAACTTGCTGGGAGTTAAACTATTATCCGGTCCAATCCGGGCTTCATAGCTTAAATTTAAGATAAACCACTATCTGGTCGATTCTAGGCTTCACAGTATTTTATACTGTTACCCGGTCGTTCTCCGGGCTTCACAATATGATGGAGAAATCAATATATTATCCGGTCGGATCTGGGCTTCATAGCTTGAACTAGAGTAGAAATCTTTAGCATTGATTTGACTGAACCAGAGAAAACTTGTGAGAATTTTGATTGCATCTTTCCCTGAAAGGTAAAGAGTTAGTCGTATGTAATGTCATGATGTATGAAATGTATTGAGTAATGATGTTCTCAAAATAAATGAGACTGTGTTGTATGATGCGTATGCGCATGTCATGATGTATGGATATGCAATGTTTTTATGATGTTATCTAGTTGGGGAAAATAAATCCCAGACTGCTGCTGGAGAATGCGAGGAATTGAGTTCTTCGTCCTCGCTGGGGATAACGATCGAAGATGATTTGAGAATAAATTGGCGGGAGAATAACTCTGCTGGAGAATAAACTAGCGAGAGAATGACTCTGTGGGGAAAAGAGATACTCTGCCAGAAGATCTGCTGATTCGGAGAAATAACCTGGGCTGGGGATGAATTATCGTTGCTGGAGATAATGAACCTTGTTGGGGATTGAGTTTCTGCTTGTGGAAGAAATAAACTCCATTGGGGATGGTCTTCCATTGTTGGTGACAGATAAGCTCTGCTTGGGGAGAATTAACACCACTGTTTTTTGGCATTTCCAACTCTGTGGGGAGTGTATGCACTTTTAGTCATTTTCTCGAGCTGGGTCTATCCTTGTACCTGGTGGGTAGAGCAACTGTAAGGTTTGGACATTTCTGTTTACCCCTGTTCCTGAAATTACGAATAGTCGTCTTTTGTTTCGCATGTAAATATTTATGAACAACAATTATTTTCAAATGCATATATCAAAAATGAATCATTGGACGTTCTTGCAAAACAAAACAGGAAAAGAAAAATAATGTTGGAATTTATTGTAAAATGAATTGTATTGATTTTGAAGTCGGCCTGTAATAGGCGTTTTGTATAAGAGGTTGACTTCCTAGTAAGAGAACGCCTCTGAAAGATAGAAATTACAATTTGTGAAAAACAAAGAAAAACAGCTATGTGAACAATCCCACTGGGTTCCAACTCTGCTATTGCCTTTATATCTTCGAGCATCTCATCACTTTGCTACTTGGTTGAAGGTAGATCAGACTGATTAGCGTCGTCTGAGCTTGATAGTCGATACCGAAGTCTGGTTGCAAGGTGATCCAATGAGACATAATGTTATGCTTTAATCCCTAATTTTTGCCTGGACCGCCCTTTCGGGTTTTCAGTCCACCGGGATACCCTTTTTTGCCCAAGCCGCCTTTTCAGGTTTTCGACTTGCCGGGTGTATTTTCATCCCTTACTTTTGCCCGAACCCTTTTGGTTCGCCGGGAAGCCCTTATTTTTGACTAGGCCAGTCAACCTAGCAGGTCTTTGATTAGGCGTAGTATTTTTTCACTATGTCTGCATTGACGGGGTGAGGAAGGTCATCACCATCCATGGTGGTTAGAATCATAGCTCCTCCCGAGAAAAAGTTCTTAACCACAAATGGCCCTTCGTACGTAGGGGTCCATTTTCCCCTGGGATCACCTTGCGGCAGTATGATGCGTTTGATCACCAGATCCCCGACTTGATATTCTTGACGTCTGACTTTCTTGTTAAATGCCTTGATCATTCGCTTTTTGATACATCTGACCATGATAAATAGAAGCAAGTCTTTTCTCATCGATTAAATTCAGCTGATCAAGTCGGGTTTGGATCCAATCGTCTTTGTTCAAACCTGCATCCTTCATAATCCCGAGAGAGGGTATCTAGATTTCAATGGGTAAGACTTCCTCCATGCCATACACCAGAGAGTAGGGTGTTGCCCCTTTCGAAGTCCGCTTTGAGGTACGGTACCCATAAAGAGAGAATGGTAACATCTCATGCCAATCTTTGTATGTCACCGTCATCTTCTGCACAATCTTCTTGATATTCTTATTAGCCGCTTCAACAGCCCCATTCATCTTCGGTCGGTAGGCAGAAGAGTTGTGATGATGTATCTTAAACTATTTGTAGAGCTCGGTGATCATCGTATTGTTGAGATTTATACCATTGTCCGTAATGATTCTCTCCAGTACACCATATCTACAGATCAAATTGTGTCGGATAAACTGCTCCACGACGTTCTTGGTTACTGTAGCAAAGGAAGCTACCTCAACCCACTTTATGAAATAATAAATAGCCACCAGAATGAAACGATGCTCGTTAGATGCAGTAGGTCTGATCTCGCCAATCATATCAATGCCCCACATTGCAAAAGGCCAAGGAGTTGTCAAGATGTTCAGAGGAACTGGAGGTACGTGCACCTTATCAGCATAGATTTGGCACTTATGACAAGTCCGAGAATGCTGATAACAATCGGCTTCCATAGTAGACGAATAATATCCAGCCTGTAGGATTTTCTTTGCCATGGTATGTCCACTGGAATGAGTTCCAAAGGTATCTTCATGTAACTCTTCCATAATCCTTTCTGCCTCGTTCTTGTCCACACATCGCAGTAAGGTCGAGTCATGGTTATGTTTGTAAAGGATCCCATTGCTAATGAAGAACTTCGTAGCGAATCTCCTCATAAACTTCTTATCATTAACAGATGCACCCTCGGGGTACTCTTGAGCCTCAAGATACCTCTTTACCTCGTGGAACCATGGTTTATCTGCCACCTCTTCAGTCTTGATGTCAAAGCAATATGCGGGTTCGTCCAACCTCTCAATGGTGATCTAGGGAGCTTCATTGTCCCACCTGACTTTGAATATAGAAGACATGGCAGCTAACGCGCCTGCCAGCTGATTCTCCTCTCTGGGGAAATGTTCAAAGGTTATCTCCTCAAAGTGTGGGAGCAATGTCAGTACATACTCTTTGTAAGGAATAAGATTTGGGTGTTTCGTATCCCACTCGCCTTTGATCTTACTAATCACTAGAGCGGAATCTCTGAATACACTCAAGAACTTAATCCTCAGATTAATAGCAGCTCGAAGACCCAGGATGCATGCTTCATACTCCGCCATATTGTTGGTGCAGTTAAAACATAATCGGGCAGTGAACGGGGTATGACAGCCTTCAAGAGATATGATCATAGCACCAATGCTATTACCCAACGTGTTTGAAGCTCCGTCAAATGCGTGGACCATCGGGATCCTTCCTTAGGACCTTCATTCGGTCCAGGTTTCTCACAGTCGGTTACCAACATAATGTTATCATCCGGGAACTCGAAATTCATGGATTGGTAATCATCCACGGCCTGATGCGCCAAATGATCCGCCAACACACTCCCATTGATTGCTTTCTGGGTTATGTATTGGATGTCATACTCAGTTAAGATCATCTGCCATCTTGCTATTCTTCTGGACAAGGAAGTCTTTTCGAAGATATACTTGATTGGATCCATCTTTGATATCAATAAGGTAGTGTGAGTCAGCATATACTGTCTCAGCCGGTGAGCAGCCCATGCCAAAGCGCAGCAAGTTTTCTCGAGCAACGAGTATCGGGTCTCGCAGTCGGTGAACTTTTTGCTAAGGTAGTAAATAGCATGCTCTTTTCGGCCAGACTCGTCATGCTTCCCCAGCACACACCCCATTGAATTATCCAGTACGGTCAAGTATAAGATCAAAGGTCTTCCTTCAACTGGAGGCATCAGAATTGGCGGTTCTTGAAGATATTCTTTGATCCTTTCGAAAGCGGTCTGACATTCATCATTCCATTTTACCACTTGATCTTTCTTCAGCAGCTTGAAGATCGGCTCACAAGTACCAGTCAGATGTGAAATGAATCGAGCAATGTAATTTAGACGTCCCAAAAATCCTCTGACTTCCTTTTCTGTGCGGGGAGCTGGCATCTCCTGTATAGCCTTCACCTTTGCGGGATCCACTTGAATACCTTTATCACTAACGACGAAACCCAACAGCTTACCAGACCTTACCCCGATGGTGCACTTGTTTGGGTTTAACCTTAGCTTGTACATTTTCAACCTGACGAACAGTTCCTGGAGATGGTCAAGGTGTTCTTCCTCAGTTTGGGACCTTGCAATCATGTCATCCACGTAAACCTCAATTTCATGGTGAATCATGTCATGGAACAAAGCAACCATGGCGCGCTGATAAGTTGCCCCAGCATTCTTCAACCCGAAAGGCATTACCTTGTAACAGAAAGTGCCCCACTGTGTAACAAAAGTTGTCTTCTCCATGTCCTCGGGAGCCATCTTAATCTAATTGTAACCAGAAAACCCATCCATAAAGGAGAAGATCTTATGTTGTGCGGTATTGTCAACCAAAACATCGATGTGTGGAAGTGGGAAATCATCCTTGGGGCTCGCCCTGTTCAGATCTCTATAGTCCACACACATCTGTACCTTACCATCTTTCTTCGGCACCGGAACAACGTTGGCAACCCACTGCAGATAAGAAGTAACAACTAGAAATCTGGCGTCAAACTGTTTCATGACCTCATCTTTGATTTTCTCAGATATCTCGGGGCGCATACGGCGAACCTTTTGCTTTACCGGAGGGCGGTCTTCTTTAGTCTACAGGCGGTGTACCACAATGTTAGTGTCCAAACCAGGCATATCTTCATAAGACCAGGCAAAGATCTCAACATAGTCGCGTAGCATCTGTATCAACCGCTGCTTGACACTGGGCTCCAGATTTTCACCTATCTTGACCTCTTTCCTGTCTTCCTCGGTACCCAAATTCACGGATTCCACTGGCTCTTCATGGGGATGTATGGCCCTCTCTTCCTGTAACAACAGTCTAGCGAGTTCCCCAGGCACTTCACAATCATCCTCACCTTCGTCCTCGGCTTGGTTGATCGTATTTTCGAAGTCATAACTGGAAGTAGCAGAGTTATTATCAATGGGATTCAGAGTGGATGTGGATCTGCATTATGATACGTGAGTGTGTGTAAGACAATAGCTGTTTTGATAAAGTGAGAGATAGAAAAGAAAAATAAGGAGCGCAAAATTTGTAATGCAAGAAAACGGTCAATGCTTTATTGATGATATATGAAAATGACAAATAATAAGCCCTCACAAACAAAACCAAGGTGCCTCGGGCAAGGCACCAGGCCGTAAAGTTTTAAACTGTCTGTTACAAATCTCAAAACAAAAGTTTATTACTGTGTAATAAAAGAAACGGGCACGAAGTCCTTCGCCGTCAGGTTGTTCAATCCACCGTTGGTAGTCGGGTGGATCCAGCTGTCGATATCTGAATTTTCTTCATCATCCTCAATTGCATTCACTCCCTGATTACTGATGTGCAGAGGAGGTCTTCCAATCCGCGCGTGCCGAACAACCCTTTGAGCCTCTGCAGTAAATCCCAAACCAAACTTGTCAGTTTTGTGTGCAAAGTCAAGGAGCTGACCCCAATTTGCACACCCACCTTTTTAAATTACATCCCTGGCATCCTTGAGGGAAGCCATCTTCATCAGAGGTTTGTCAACAGCAACTTCAGTCGATGCCAGAGTCTGGGGGACCTCTTCAAAGTTCTGGCACGGGGTTTCGATGAATTCCCCATCCATCTCCATATAGCGAAAGGAATTGAGATGACTCACCATGTACTCCTCTTCTCCTTGCACCGTAACAATCTTCCCCTTTACTGGATATTTCAACATCTGATGGAGCGTAGAAGTCACTGCCCCAGCCTTATGGATCCAAGGGTGACCCAGCAAGCAGGAATAAGATGGTCGGATATCCATCACGTAGAAAGTAGATGCAAAAGTCTGAGAGCAAACTTTAATAGGGATGTCCACCTCCTCGTGCACCATCCTTTTTGATCAATCGAAATCCCTAACCACAATATTGCTCGGCTTTAGAATCAAACCTTCACAGTCCAGACGGTCTAATGCTTTCTTTCGCAAAACATTCAATGAGGACCCAATATCCACCAGTACATGGGCCATGGTAGTGCCCCTGCACTCGATCGAGACGTGTAGAGCATCATTGTGATTTCTTCCTTTAGAAGTCAGATCTGCATCTGAGAAACCCAACCCGTTGTCGGCAGTCAAACTAGCTACACAGTCTTTGAATTGATCGGCTGAAGTTTCCTGCGGCACATGCCCAGTTTTGAGGAAAGCAATTAAAGCCTTTGCATGGGCTTCCGAACACAATAACAAGGACAACATGGAAATTTTCGACGGGGTCTGCCCCAGCTGCTCGACTACGTTGTAGTCACTCTTCTTGATAATCTTCATAATTTCCTCTATCTCCTGCTTAGAGGTTTCTACAATGATATTCTTAGGTGCCTCCGTCTGGGAAGGCTCACCTGTGATTTCTTTGCCCCGAGTGCCAAATGGCTCGGCGACAGGAGTGATAACTGGAATAGGTACTGGGACAGCAGCTGATGTACTAGCAGATGGGATGACAACAGGTTTATGAACAGTCAGGGGGGAAATCTCGGGAGAGAATAGTCTTCCACTTCTGGTGACCTTGCTAGCCCCGATAATATTGTTGATATCAGCATCAACTTCTTCAATCTTTAAGTCTTGTTTAACTCCATGTTAATACACATCGGTGCCATAGTGCCAAGGGACAGCCTTATCTGAAGCGTATGGGATAGGACCAGGGACAGTAATGATTAATAGAGCGATTCTCGGAACAGATGTAATCCTAACAGGCTTTCTCGAGGAAGCCTTGGAAGGATTGGCGGAAATGGTTATGATGGCAACATCTTCAACTGGAATTAATGGAATCAAAGTCTTCTCGAACAGGATCTCCTTGTTATCCATCAGGCGCTGAACACCTGATTTCAATAAGCGACAACCAGCAGACAGAATTGAACACATGTGGCAACCTTCGCCACAGCCCGGAAATAAATCGGCCAACAATAGATTCTTCTTAATTGTCATCAAAGGAGTAGAAATTTCTTCCACGGAAGTCACAAATAAATCATCGTCCACAACATTTACACCATGACCATGCTTGGGCATAGGAGCAGTTATGACGTTGGGCTTCTCCAGAGCGTCAAACTCAATCTCTTTAGCTTCAATCAAGTCTTGCACCTTGTTCTTCAAGGCCAAACAGTTGTTCGTATCATCACCTGGGCTATCGGAATGATAGGCGTAGCGGGCGTTCAGGTTATATAGCGGAGATATGGTGTTGGGATTCTTCAGGGCTTCCCTCAGAGTTACCAGGTTAGTCTTCAACAATTATGGTAGAATTTGAGACAAGGTCATATTAAGCCGAGTGTACTGTCTCTGCGGCCTCTCCATTCTTTGCTGATTGTTGCATTGTGGGGCAACGGTGGGTCTTGATATTACTACTACATTCACTGCTTGACGGCGTTCAGACCTACTTTGGCTCCTCGAGCTATAAACTGCACTAGCTTCTTTCTTACTGGTTAAAGGCTTCTTTACTGCACTTGACGACGTATCCTTCTGTATCTTACCACTTCGGATACCAGCTTCTACTCTCTCCCCAGTCAAAATCAATTCAGTAAACCCAGATGACAAACTGCCAATCAGATGATTGAAAAATGGACCAGACAACGTCCCTAGAAACATGTCAACCAACTCCCTATCAGACAAAGGGGGTTGAACTCTTCCAGCTAAGTCTCTCCATTTCTGAGCATAGTCCTTAAAACCTTCACTTGCACCTATAAACATACCCTAAAGCTGAGTACGAGTGGGATCAAGGTCGATGTTATACTGATACTGCTTGTAAAAAGCAGCAGCAAGGTCCTCCCAGTTGCGGACATTAGCTCCTTCCAATTGATAAAACCATTCAAGCTGAGTCCCTGACAGACTATCTTGAAAGAAATGTACCCACAAATTCCTATCAGCAGTGTAAGGCTGGATTTTTCGGACATACAAGCGTAGATGGAGTTTTGGACAGGATACTTCATCGTACTTAGCAAAAACGGGAGCTTTAAACTCATGAGGGATCACCACCCCAGATGCCAGTCCTAGATCTCCGAAGTCCAAACCAGGTATCTTCTGAATTTCCATAGCACTCAGACGGTCTTCAATTTGTTTGTACCTATCCTCAGCAGGAGGATATTGCTCATCATCAAAATCAGTATCATTATCAGAGACCACAGGACTGGGACCCTTTTCTTCCTCTTGGTTCTCCTCTCCTTTGGATGAAAGAGACAGATCAGCTTCCTGTCGCAACCTATTCCCAAATCTGTTACCCATATTCAGAAGAACCATCTTCTTCTTCTTCTTCTTCTCCTTCAGGATGAGAGTCTTCAAATCCTCTTTCCCTTTAGCCAAGTTCAAGAACATCTCTCGGAATTGGGCATTTTGTGCCTGAAGAGCTTTGATGGCTTGATCGGTAGGTATTTCAGAAGACATTTTGTGCTGAAATAAACAACAAAGGAGATGAGAAGCCTGTAATGATACCTGTAATGAGGTGCATGATAATGGGATGCGTATGTAATGATTTCAAAGACTTTGGGAGATTTAAATTTGTAAAACAAAAATAAAACACACTTTATTAGATTAACTTGTAAAAATGTTTAACAAATGCCTTTAAGGCGTTTACAAAGAAATGAACAAAAAACAAATCTAAACTAGAAAAGCAAAATCTGAAATCCCATGGACGCTTCCCCTTCGTGCTGACATAGTCATTGATTGTCCTTTCATTCTCAAGTTTCTTGGTGTGATCGGTGGATCTGGAACTGACTGTTTAACGCTGGTTCGCGAAATGTCGCGGAAGCAAGAGTCGCCACCGTCTTTTATTTTCTCCAAATGGAAAGGACAAAAGCGCAGAAAAATTCCTTATGGAGATTGCTCTCGGTTCGGGAGGTAGATTATAGAAAGGGAAGGTGTTAGCACCCTTTCTATCCATGGTTATCCATGGGCTCTTAGATACTTGCTCATTGTGTTTTCAAAAATGGTTTGTTTGCTTTTCAACTGTGGGTTTTAAAAAGTTTCTTTGAAAATTTCAGTTCGACTCTTGTATCGGTCCTCAAGAGTGTTTGAAAAATTGCTTTCGAAAGCTTTTGAAAAGGTGTCGGTGTGAAAAGTATTTTTTGAATTTTGTTTTTGAATTTAGAGCAAGTATCTACGAGAACCTACCTACCCTAAGGAATTCGTCTGTGTAAATGTCCTTTAAAGTAGTGCCATCCCACCATTGAGAGGTAGGTAGCACCACCGTTGGAGGTGTTCGGGTCAATTCGAGGTTCAGGACATGGTGATCACCAGAGCAATGGGAAGACACCTTAGAAGCTACCCTCATGCCAGGTTCCCGGATCATGAGGACTTACTAAAACATCCTCTACTCGACGATCACCTTTCGAGGCAAGGCAACAGTGAGGCGTACCCTAGGGGTGGTGTGTGATTTGTGTGTCATGTTCATTTGCATTTACCTTGTACATGTCAAAGTGATCTATGCGTTTGTTTTTATTTTTGTCATTCATTCTTGCATGCATTTATTTAACAGTTAAAAAATTGCGAGAAATGTAAAATTCTAAACTATTACAAAGGCGCGGGTCCACATCGCCAAAATTTCCAGGACCCGATTTGACAGAAAATAAATAAAGAAGTAAAGTGCGAAAGATAAATATTACACGGCTTTGGGAGAGGTATATAAAAAATTAAAAGAAAAAGAAATAAATACGCGAATTGAATTAAAACTGGAAACGAGGGCGTTGGACCCTTTTTAATGAAATTAAATTATTATTTACAAATTAATTAAATTAAAATAAAAGGAGAAATTATTTTTGAGGTTTTCGTATTTATGGTTTTTTAATGAGAATTAAATGAAATTAAAAGATTAACCCTAATTCTAATTGTTTTTAATTTATTAAGAAAACATATTAAAATTTAAGCCTAAAATTAAATTAATTATTTACATGCAATTTGATTTATAAAAATAAATAATATTTAATTATCAGTGAAAAGAAAAGAAAAAGGATAAAAATTAATTAAAACCCTAATTCTACCAATTTTAAGTTTATTAGAAAAATATTAAGATTCAAACCTAAATTAAAAAACTAAAATCAATTAATGATGTTTATTTACAAAATATTAAAATAAAATATATTTTAATTTTGTCTTTTCTGATTTTTGTGTTATTTTTATGTTTTTATGAAAATAAATAAATTAAAGAAACTAATTAAAAAAATAATTGAATCAAAATAAAAAAATGAAAAAAATATAAAAGAACTTGCAAACCTAGGGGGGTCTGTCCCCAAATGAGAGGTATATTGTAGCAATTCTGGCCCAGCTATATCAAGCCCTTTTGACCTTTTCAGGACGCGTGTAGGTGCGTTGACTCAGGTTTACCATGTTCTTCAGATCAGGGCCTTCAGATCGTCTCCATTGGCCAAGTGGCAAGCTGGATTTGAGGGATGCATGGTGTTCCCTTGTACTGAAATTGCACAGAAGCGTTAATGGAAAAATAGTATGGAAAGGGGTGGGGACCTGGGGCTCGAACCCAGGTCCTAGAGATTACCAATAACGTTCCTTGCCAACTGCTCCACTTGACTCCTTTGTATATTAAATAACAAACAATTATTATAAAATAAAACAACGCGTTAGTGGCTTTTTCGCGCGAAATTTTGAATGAACCAACCAGTCTTGGCCACCTAGCCTTCTTCTTCATCCCTGCGTTTTCCTGAAATAAAAAAACAACTGAATAGCGGGGGTTTTAAACCCCCACTAAGTGACAAGTTCAAAAATAGCGATTAGCACCCTGCTAATCATAAATTAATCGCGAGGTGTGCTTTTAAATCGTCCAAGCATGCTGAGTTGAATGGCCTAGGTCTCGTGTGCTAATTTTTCCTTAACTAAGAAACCCTAATTCAAGGTTCTGAAAACCCTAGCACGTATTCATGGTGAAATCTTCAATGGTGCACGAAAACTCAATCAAACCACACAGTTAGCTTTAGAATTAAACAATGAACATAAATCAAATGTTAAAAATTACTAAAAACGTATGATTCATGATGCAAGCATATGGAAAAAAATATGAACAGGACTAAGTTGTTCTACCGTTTCTCTGTGTTAGGATGGATGGTTTTGGTCTGAAAACCTTCCTTGAAGTCTCAGCAAGGTGAGGGAATGGTTATTTGGCCTTTAAGCGCACTGGAAGATGGTTTTCAGATTTGAGCTTTTTTGATCAAATTGCAAGTTTTGCTATGGAATTCTGGCGCAGCTTAGAGGTTCTGAGGAGTAGGGTTTGCATTAGTATGTATATGTGAACGATTAGGGTAAGAATTCAGAGCCAAAGGATCAAGGAATTGATGGAGAGGATATTGATTTTCATGTCAAAATATTTTCCAATCTTTTTCATGCAAACTTGGTTCCAATCATGTCCAATTATCAAGATTCTTTCCAAATCTGATTATACACAAAATCTTGAGATTATTTCATGCACAAAAAGATTTAAAAAGCTAGGTTTAGTATTTTTCACCTATTTATTTTAATTAAATGAATTATTAATAATTAAAAATCCAAATAAATAAATAAAAATGATAAAAGACTTCCCTTTGGGCCAAATGGTCGTGCACATGCCTTGGATGATGAATTGTGGAAGAAAAAGAGGCCCATTAGCAATTTTAGGTCATTTGAAGCAATGTTGACTTTTCAAAATATCCAAAAATTTCCCAACTTCCACAAGGCATAACTTGCTCAATTTTTAAGCTTTGCTCATGTTCTTGGACATTTTGGAAAGGTCTTTGAGTCCTATAACCAATGCCTTTGGTCCCATGTCATTTTGATTTACCAATCACAAGTTATGGTCTTTGACTTAAAGTCCCTTTTTGTTGACTTTTGAAAATGACCTATAATGTTGAAATTGATAACTTTTTGTGAGAGCATTTCTTGGACTTGAAGTATGAAGAGGAGTTGTAGGAAATGTCTTTCTCTTCAAAATGAGCTTTGGATGGAATTTTTCTGATAATCCATGTGAAAGTTATGCCTTGGTCAAGTTACAGTTGACTTTTTCAACTGTCCAAATATGGAAACTTTTGCATCTTGATGATTTTTGAGCCAAGCTTTGAGAATCATGATCAAGCATTGATCAAATGATGTTTGTGGCTTCAAAATGAGATGTTGACCAAAAATTTGAACTTTTGACTGTCAAATGACCATTTTGCCCCTACAGTTGACTGTAGTGCAATTAGGGTTTTTGACTGTGTAATTTTATGCTGTAAGTCTTGAAACTTGACATGAGGATGCTTGACCATGTTTGTAGGCATGTGGGACTTGATTGGACCCTTGGAAACTTCATTTTCTTTGTCAGAACCAAAACCCTAATCTTTGACTGTTAGGAGGCCCTTGAACTGTGCAACCCTTGGGGAATTTTGAAGCTTTGACTTGGCAAATCTTGAAGAATATGGGAGGGAAAATTTTGGGGTACAACAGTTGCCCCTGTTCAATCTTCTTAGACCTGAGGATGCAGATTGGCTGACGTGCCTTTCGTAATCCGAAGGTGGAAGATGATTGAACACTAGAGTGCCCAGAAATTTGCGCTCACATAGTAGCAGTGATGATGGGAATGGGCTTATAGATGCCATTTGGAGATTGATGGGTAGGATGATGGGCTTATAGATGCCATTTGGAGATTGATGAATAGAATGATGGGCTTATAGATGCCATCTGGCCGTCGATCGCGTAAGAGATTCCTTAGCGAGAACTTGCGTACCTGCAAAAGAAAAATGATTACCTGACCTGTTACAGGAGTGGTCTTCAAACTCTTTGTCTAGAGGTGCCCTGACTGGTTTCAGGAACTGGATCTGGAGCTTCAAACGGTGATGAATGAACCAGGGATGGTTACTACCTCAACAGGAATGCCAGGAGAACCTTGGATGATTACTATCTCAACAGTATCATTGAGAGAATCTGGGGACGATTACTACCTCCGCAGTAACGGGGAGAGAACCATAGGCGACTTCAACCTCAACAGTAATCATTGAGAGAATCTGGGGACGATTACTACCTCCGCAGGATCGGGGAGAGAACCACAGGCGACTACAACCTCAACAGTATCATTGAGAGAATCTTGGATAACTTCGACTTCAACAGTAACGCTGAGCGAATCTGGGGATGATTACTACCTCCGCAGGATCGGGGAGAGAACCACAGGCGACTACAACCTCAACAGTATCATTGAGAGAATCTTGGATAACTTCGACTTCAACAGTAACGCTGAGCGAATCTGGGGATGATTACTACCTCCGCAGTATCGGGGAGAGAACCATAGGCGACTATAACCTCAACAGCAATCATTGAGAGAATCTTGGATGACTTCGACTTCAACAGTAACGCTGAGCGAATCTGGGGATGATTACTACCTCCGCAGTATCGGGGAGAGAACCATAGGCGACTACAACCTCAACAGCAATCATTGAGAGAATCTTGGATGACTTCGACTTCAACAGTAACGCTGAGCGAACCTGGGGATGATTACTACCTCCGCAGTATCGGGGAGAGAACCACAGGCGACTACAACCTCAACAGCAATCATTGAGAGAATCTTGGATATCTTCTACTGAGTCTTTATCAGGAAAATCTGTTAGGGGTCGATTTAGCTGGACTAGAGAAGGCCTTGGACTGGATAAGAAACAGAAAATCTTAGGGTCGATTAACTGAACCGGTCTAGGTCTTGAAATCTTCAACTGGATAAGAAACAGGGAGATCTTAGGGTCGATCTGACTGAACCAGAGAAGGCCTTTGACGGGATAAGAAACAGAAAAGTCTTAGGGTCGACTTAACTGAACCGGTCGAGGTCTTGAAATGTAGCAGAGAACTTAACTGAATCTTTCCTGAAAAGTAAAGGTCAGTCATATGCAATGCGTTATATGGATCAAGCAATGATGTTCTCAACATAAATGGGATTGTAAGATATGATGCATATATGCATGCTGTAATGATGTATGTGATGTTTAGGAATGTATGTTTTGTCTAAGAAAATAAATCCTTGACGGGTGCCAGGAAGTTAACTCATGGGCTGGTGTTGAAGGGAGAGCTTTGCTTCCGTTGGGGATGATAGTTGCAAGAATACCGGTAGGAGAAGATAACTCCGTTGGGGATAAACTTGGCGAATGGATTACTCTGCGGGGAGAAAAGTACTCTAATGATCTTGCTGGGGAGCAATACTCTGTGGGAAGAGGGGTACTTTGCTGAAATGTTGATGGTAACTTCACTGGGGATACCATTGTTGTGTTGGAAGTGTTGGTAAACTTCGCTGGGGATAAGAAGACTTTGTCGAGGACGCTCTTTCCGTGGCTTTTGGCTGAGGATAACCCAGTTATATCCTGGTAAGGAAGTAACTCTTTGAATAAAGCCGGGGGACGCGTGCGTGCTCTGCGAAGATAAGCTTCCAGAATCTACTGGGGATAAGCTTACTGCTTGGAGAGATGGATTCCAACTTTCCTGGAGAAACTGGATTGGACTCTCCTGGGGAAGTATTGAACTGTATTGGGGAAGTGACTCCACTGAATGTTTGATATACCGCCGGGGAACAATCTTTAGGTCAAGACTGCCGGGGATGCTTGTTAAGAATGTATATTGCTGGAGAATGTTGAGATTTGCGGGAGGATACCCAACTTCCTTAAGTTTGACTGTAACTTTGCTCGGGGAGAATGTACTGACTTGCTGACGCACTCTCTGGGGAATTAAGGTGCACTGGTTATGTTCTTTAGATGAACTCCCCTTGGTACCTTGGAGGATAGAACAGTTAGACTGCTTAGACAACTCTTTATTGCCCCTGTTTCGGAGGTGGGAGAGGAAGACCTGTGAGGTGCTGATAGTTGTTGATGGACAAACCTTCTTCTGGTAGGCAGGTGACAAAATGACAGGACATAGTCGTACGCTTTGTTCCCTAACTTTTGCCTGGACCGCCCTTTCGGGTTTTCAGTCCACCGGGATACCTATTTTTGCCCAAGCCGCCTTTTCAGGTTTTCGACTTGTCGGGTGTACAGATTTTTTTTCTTTTTTCCATCCCTTATTTTTGCCCGAACCCTTTTGGTTCGTCGGGAAGCCCTGATGTTTGCCTAGGTATGTCAACCTAGCGGGTCTTTGATTTTGCGTAGTATTTTTTTTCGACTATGTCCGCGTTCAGGGAATATAGGGAGTTGCCCCTGTTGGAAGTATTTTGCCACGCCACCAGAAGATGTTTGATCAGGCAAGATTCGTCGTCGGAATGCCCCAAGTGACCTAGGCGGAGATTTTCCCCAGGCTGTTTGGCCTTTAAGAGATTCTCCGAATCTTGATTGGGTTGCCCCAGATGATGGACTATGATCGTGCCTTGCCCCTGGGTTGGAAGTACTTTTGTTCACTAGGTATTCCTCGTGCGAATTTCCCTGCTGTTCAAACAAAAAGTCATATGCAAACAAAGTTATGTTAAAAATGAAAAGCTCATGTCTGTCTTGAAGATTAAAAATGCATTTTGTCGTAAAACAATGTGATGTCAACTCAAGATTTTACAGCGAGCCTTCAGGAGTCAGGATACCTTTCGTAACAGTATGCTTTCGAACTAACCCATGCTTCAGCTAGGACTTTTAAGGGTTATAACGTGGCCTGGTTCACGGTTTAAGAAACAAAGGATAAAGGCTCAAATTTTATTTGTACCCGCCCGCTCTTCGTGATGTTCTCCAAACCTAAACTCAGTTGATCATACGTTAGACCTTGTTTGAGTCTTTGTTCTGATTTTCCAGTGATGATTCGGATGTTGATAACTTATTTTGAATAGGAAGTCATTCCTTTTTTGTTGAGGGTTTGTAAGACCTCTTTCTTGTCTGATTTTTGTTATCCCTTTCTTTTTTGCCTGAACTGTTTCCTTTTGTGGAATTACAGTCAGCGGGATGCCCCAGCTTCGTAAGTCTCCTTCATAGGTTTTTTGACTTATTGGGCTTTAGTTTTTTGAGATATAATGACTGCCTATCCTTATGATTGTTCTGAACCATCACTGTCTTTTGTTTTGTAAGGACCTCTTTGGTGTCATTTGTTATGCACTTGGATCAACTGAGAGACTACCCTGCCCCAGGTTATGATTAAGGGTTTTAATTTTCGAAAAGAAAAACTCCTACTTCTTTGGCTCAGAGGGGTTGACGAGGTATTATCTTCCTTATAACTCCAGTGTTTAGGGATTGAAACAATGCCTGTACCTCATCAGCGGGGTCTGTTCAAAAGCATACTGTAGATTGTGGTATTCGTTTTCGTCATCCTCCCTCAAGAGGCTTGGAATTATTAACCAAGAGTCGATCATCACAGAAAAATGAAAAGAATTTTGAATATAATGAAAACAATTGTATTAATTCCCAAAACAGACATATGCGATGCATTGATAGAATAAAAGAGTTTGCTATGACATTAATTGTTTGTATAAGCAAAGAAAAATACAACTCGGAAATTCAAATAAACAAAAGGTCTTCAATGATTGGGCAATGGAGCAGTGATTATGTTCGGAGTCTCAGGCACTTCAAACTGAATCTCTCCGGCGTCGATCATATCTTGAATCTTGTTCTTGAGAGGCCAGCAGTTGTCCGTAGTATGCCCCGGGCTATCAGAATGATATGCGCACCTATCGTTGGGATGGTAGTTCGGAGCAGAAGTGTTCGGATTCCGAAGAGGAGCCCTTAAGGTGATCAGCCATGCCTTCAACATTTGTTGTAGTGCTTGATCCAGCGACATGTTGATCTTGGTGAACTGTCGTTTGGGTGCGCTCTCCTTGCGCTGCTGCCCCTGTCCTTGTTGAGCAGGTCTAGGATTGGAGATCTGGGTTGCCCCTACCTCATGACGGCTCTTTTTACCGTGCACAGCATTGGACTCTTTCTTTCCATGATGAGGCTTTTTATCAGAAGGTGCAGCCTCTTGAATCTTCCCAGACCTGATGCCAGCTTCTATTCGCTCTCCAGTCAAGATAAGATTTGTGAATCCAGCAGACGAATTCCCAATCAGGTGGTTGTAGAATGGACCAGACAGGGTCCCCAAGAACATGTCCACAAGTTCACGGTCAGTCAGCGATGGTTGTACCCTACCGGACAGGTCTCTCCATTTCTGCGCATACTCTTTAAAACCTTCTCCCGATCCTAGCGACATACCCTGGAGTTGGGTACGCGTAGGAGCGAGGTCGGCATTATACTGATACTGCTTGTAAAAAGCAGTAGCCAACTCCTCCCAGTTACGAACCTTGGTTCCATCCAGCTGATAGAACCATTCGAGATGAGTCCCTGAAAGACTTTCCTGGAAGAAGTGGATCCACAAGTTCTTTTCCATAGTATACGGTTGAATCTTCCGCACATAAGACCTGAGATGCAGCCTGGGACAGGATGCCCCATCGTACTTAGCAAAAGAGGGTGCTTTGAATTTGTGTGGGATCACCACACCAGAAGTTAGACCCAAATCTCCGAAATCCAAACCAGGTACTTGTTGAATTTCCATTGCATTCAGACGGTCTTCCAACTGTTTGTACTTGTCTTCAGCAGGAGGGTATTGTTCGTCGTTGAAATCTGTCTCGTTGTCGGAGACCACTGGACTGGGAACCCTTTCCTCCTGATGACTGCCTTCCCCAACAGATGGAGTGGTCCTCTCAGCTTCATTTTGTGTGCCATTCCTAGGTTTGCGTCTAGGGTTGAAGAAAACAGTCCTCTTCTTCTTCTTCTGCTGAATCAAAGTCTTCAATTCCTTTTGACCTTGGGCTAGGTTCACAATCAACTCCTGGAACTGGGCATTCTGGGCCTGGAGGGCCTTGATAGACATCTCGGTTGATGATGAGTCAGGATTCATGATGCTGAAATAAACAGCGAAGAGGGTGAGCAACCTGTAAAAGGGATACATGTAATGCAATGACATGTATGTATGCATGTAATGTTTTCAAGGATCTCGCGGGATAAACAAGAAAATTTGTTAGCATTCGGGACCCAGTAGCTTGATTGAAAGAACTTCATATTTGTTAAGAGTCCTTCTTCAAGAGTCAAAGGCTCACCATTTCAAGTGGGTCATAACCCCTGACAACCTTGGCTAGAGGAAAATAAATCCCCTTTGCCCCTTGCTAGACATTTTGTTCATCATGACCTGCATCACAAGCCCTTGAGATCCTTGAAATGGATTAGGATGTATGCAATGGTATGATGTTATGTTATGCATGGGGTAATGTGAGTAACCCTGTTATGAGTCCGAATTAAGGACTGCAAACCAAAGCCTGCAAGAAACTCAAGTAAAACTTGTCATGAGTCCCAATTAAGGACTATAAACAGAATCTGCAAGACACTTAGTACCCTGTTATGAGTCCCAATTAAGGACTATAAACAAAACCTGCAAGTAGTTCATGTGTCAGATAACAAGCATGCAAGTAGTCAAGTACGAAGGCACACAAGTCACACAAGAGAAGCCCTTAGAGTTTAGGCCAGCATGAAGTATGGGGTACTACCCTCTTTCAGTTTGTTGGTTCATACTTGTCCTATCAAAGTAACCGGGTTCTTAGAGGATCCCAATATCATTGACTACCCTCAATCGGTCATAACTCCAGCATCGCAATCTTTTCTTGCAGCCAGAACCATCACGAGAGTTTAGCCTCAATGGGCGTAGCATACTGCTACTGTTCTAATGGCCAAGTTGTGTCATTTAAGGTTCTAAGGTTGTTAGTGCTTAATGACTCCTCAGAAGACCCATATTCTCCTTGTTGCAACACAAGGGATATCGGTACAGACCAAGGTGCCACACTAACGTAGCCACTGCTTCACCCGTGTCGGTCTACGCCGGACAGGTCCCTCACAGCTTATGCTACCTAAACAGGGTATCGCCAGATCCGGGTTAGGATCTATGTAACTCCCATGCAACCCATAATTTAAAGCAAGCAAATCAATACAATTGAAAACACAGTTATGAACTACCCTAAGGTACACCTCACTTTAAGTAAATGTCCCCAGCAGAGTCGCCAGTTCTGTGATTGGTGGATCTGGAACTGACTGTTTAACGCTGGTTCGCGAAATGTCGCGGAAGCAAGAGTCGCCACCGTCTTTTATTTTCTCCAAATGGAAAGGACAAAAGCACAGAAAAATTCCTTATGGAGATTGCTCTCGGTTCGGGAGGTAGATTATAGAAAGGGAAGGTGTTAGCACCCTTTCTATCCATGGTTATCCATGGGCTCTTAGATACTTGCTCATTGTGTTTTCAAAAATGGTTTGTTTGCTTTTCAACTGTGGGTTTTAAAAAGTTTCTTTGAAAATTTCAGTTCGACTCTTGTATCGGTCCTCAAGAGTGTTTGAAAAATTGCTTTCGAAAGCTTTTGAAAAGGTGTCGGTGTGAAAAGTATTTTTTGAATTTTGTTTTTGAATTTAGAGCAAGTATCTACGAGAACCTACCTACCCTAAGGAATTTGTCTGTGTAAATGTCCTTTAAAGTAGTGCCATCCCACCATTGAGAGGTAGGTAGCACCACCGTTGGAGGTGTTCGGGTCAATTCGAGGTTCGGGACATGGTGATCACCAGAGCAATGGGAAGACACCTTAGAAGCTACCCTCATGCCAGGTTCCCGGATCATGAGGACTTACTAAAACATCCTCTACTCGACGATCACCTTTCGAGGCAAGGCAACAGTGAGGCGTACCCTAGGGGTGGTGTGTGATTTGTGTGTCATGTTCATTTGCATTTACCTTGTACATGTCAAAGTGATCTATGCGTTTGTTTTTATTTTTGTCATTCATTCTTGCATGCATTTATTTAACAGTTAAAAAATTGCGAGAAATGTAAAATTCTAAACTATTACAAAGGCGCGGGTCCACATCGCCAAAATTTCCAGGACCCGATTTGACAGAAAATAAATAAAGAAGTAAAGTGCGAAAGATAAATATTACACGGCTTTGGGAGAGGTACATAAAAAATTAAAAGAAAAAGAAATAAATATGCGAATTGAATTAAAACTGGAAACGAGGGCGTTGGACCCTTTTTAAGGAAATTAAATTATTATTTACAAATTAATTAAAATTAAAATAAAAGGAGAAATTATTTTTGAGGTTTTCGTATTTATGGTTTTTTAATGAGAATTAAATGAAATTAAAAGATTAACCCTAATTCTAATTGTTTTTAATTTATTAAGAAAACATATTAAAATTTAAGCCTAAAATTAAATTAATTATTTACATGCAATTTGATTTATAAAAATAAATAATATTTAATTATCAGTGAAAAGAAAAGAAAAAGGACAAAAATTAATTAAAACCCTAATTCTACCAATTTTAAGTTTATTAGAAAAATATTAAGATTCAAACCTAAATTAAAAAACTAAAATCAATTAATGATGTTTATTTACAAAATATTAAAATAAAATATATTTTAATTTTGTCTTTTCTGATTTTTGTGTTATTTTTATGTTTTTATGAAAATAAATAAATTAAAGAAACTAATTAAAAAAATAATTGAATCAAAATAAAAAAATGAAAAAAATATAAAAGAACTTGCAAACCTAGGGGGTCTGTCCCCAAATGAGAGGTATATTGTAGCAATTCTGGCCCACCTATATCAAGCCCTTTTGACCTTTTCAGGACGCGTGTAGGTGCGTTGACTCAGGTTTACCATGTTCTTCAGATCAGGGCCTTCAGATCGTCTCCATTGGCCAAGTGGCAAGCTGGATTTGAGGGATGCATGGTGTTCCCTTGTACTGAAATTGCACAGAAGCGTTAATGGAAAAATAGTATGGAAAGGGGTGGGGACCTGGGGCTCGAACCCAGGTCCTAGAGATTACCAGTAACGTGCCTTGCCAACTGCTCCACTTGACTCCTTTGTATATTAAATAACAAACAATTATTATAAAATAAAACAACGCGTTAGTGGCTTTTTCGCGCGAAATTTTGAATGAACCAACCAGTCTTGGCCACCTAGCCTTCTTCTTCATCCCTGCGTTTTCCTGAAATAAAAAAACAACTGAATAGCGGGGGTTTTAAACCCCCACTAAGTGACAAGTTCAAAAATAGCGATTAGCACCCTGCTAATCATAAATTAATCGCGAGGTGTGCTTTTAAATCGCCCAAGCATGCTGAGTTGAATGGCCTAGGTCTCGTGTGCTAATTTTTCCTTAACTAAGAAACCCTAATTCAAGGTTCTGAAAACCCTAGCACGTATTCATGGTGAAATCTTCAATGGTGCACGAAAACTCAATCAAACCACACAGTTAGCTTTAGAATTAAACAATGAACATAAATCAAATGTTAAAAATTACTAAAAACGTATGATTCATGATGCAAGCATATGGAAAAAAATATGAACAGGACTAAGTTGTTCTACCGTTTCTCTGTGTTAGGATGGATGGTTTTGGTCTGAAAACCTTCCTTGAAGTCTCAGCAAGGTGAGGGAATGGTTATTTGGCCTTTAAGCGCACTGGAAGATGGTTTTCAGATTTGAGCTTTTTTGATCAAATTGCAAGTTTTGCTATGGAATTCTGGCGCAGCTTAGAGGTTCTGAGGAGTAGGGTTTGCATTAGTATGTATATGTGAACGATTAGGGTAAGAATTCAGAGCCAAAGGATCAAGGAATTGATGGAGAGGATATTGATTTTCATGTCAAAATATTTTCCAATCTTTTTCATGCAAACTTGGTTCCAATCATGTCCAATTATCAAGATTCTTTCCAAATCTGATTATACACAAAATCTTGAGATTATTTCATGCACAAAAAGATTTAAAAAGCTAGGTTTAGTATTTTTCACCTATTTATTTTAATTAAATGAATTATTAATAATTAAAAATCCAAATAAATAAATAAAAATGATAAAAGACTTCCCTTTGGGCCAAATGGTCGTGCACATGCCTTGGATGATGAATTGTGGAAGAAAAAGAGGCCCATTAGCAATTTTAGGTCATTTGAAGCAATGTTGACTTTTCAAAATATCCAAAAATTTCCCAACTTCCACAAGGCATAACTTGCTCAATTTTTAAGCTTTGCTCATGTTCTTGGACATTTTGGAAAGGTCTTTGAGTCCTATAACCAATGCCTTTGGTCCCATGTCATTTTGATTTACCAATCACAAGTTATGGTCTTTGACTTAAAGTCCCTTTTTGTTGACTTTTGAAAATGACCTATAATGTTGAAATTGATAACTTTTTGTGAGAGCATTTCTTGGACTTGAAGTATGAAGAGGAGTTGTAGGAAATGTCTTTCTCTTCAAAATGAGCTTTGGATGGAATTTTTCTGATAATCCATGTGAAAGTTATGCCTTGGTCAAGTTACAGTTGACTTTTTCAACTGTCCAAATATGGAAACTTTTGCATCTTGATGATTTTTGAGCCAAGCTTTGAGAATCATGATCAAGCATTGATCAAATGATGTTTGTGGCTTCAAAATGAGATGTTGACCAAAAATTTGAACTTTTGACTGTCAAATGACCATTTTGCCCCTACAGTTGACTGTAGTGCAATTAGGGTTTTTGACTGTGTAATTTTATGCTGTAAGTCTTGAAACTTGACATGAGGATGCTTGACCATGTTTGTAGGCATGTGGGACTTGATTGGACCCTTGGAAACTTCATTTTCTTTGTCAGAACCAAAACCCTAATCTTTGACTGTTAGGAGGCCCTTGAACTGTGCAACCCTTGGGGAATTTTGAAGCTTTGACTTGGCAAATCTTGAAGAATATGGGAGGGAAAATTTTGGGGTACAACAGTTGCCCCTGTTCAATCTTCTTAGACCTGAGGATGCAGATTGGCTGACGTGCCTTTCGTAATCCGAAGGTGGAAGATGATTGAACACTAGAGTGCCCAGAAATTTGCGCTCACATAGTAGCAGTGATGATGGGAATGGGCTTATAGATGCCATTTGGAGATTGATGGGTAGGATGATGGGCTTATAGATGCCATTTGGAGATTGATGAATAGAATGATGGGCTTATAGATGCCATCTGGCCGTCGATCGCGTAAGAGATTCCTTAGCGAGAACTTGCATACCTGCAAAAGAAAAATGATTACCTGACCTGTTACAGGAGTGGTCTTCAAACTCTTTGTGTAGAGGTGCCCTGACTGGTTTCAGGAACTGGATCTGGAGCTTCAAACGGTGATGAATGAACCAGGGATGGTTACTACCTCAACAGGAACGCCGGGAGAACCTTGGATGATTACTATCTCAACAGTATCATTGAGAGAATCTGGGGACGATTACTACCTCCGCAGTAACGGGGAGAGAACCATAGGCGACTTCAACCTCAACAGTAATCATTGAGAGAATCTGGGGACGATTACTACCTCCGCAGGATCGGGGAGAGAACCATAGGCGACTACAACTTCAACAGTATCATTGAGAGAATCTTGGATAACTTCGACTTCAACAGTAACGCTGAGCGAATCTGGGGATGATTACTACCTCCGCAGGATCGGGGAGAGAACCACAGGCGACTACAACCTCAACAGTATCATTGAGAGAATCTTGGATAACTTCGACTTCAACAGTAACGCTGAGCGAATCTGGGGATGATTACTACCTCCGCAGTATCGGGGAGAGAACCATAGGCGACTACAACCTCAACAGCAATCATTGAGAGAATCTTGGATGACTTCGACTTCAACAGTAACGCTGAGCGAATCTGGGGATGATTACTACCTCCGCAGTATCGGGGAGAGAACCACAGGCGACTACAACCTCAACAGCAATCATTGAGAGAATCTTGGATATCTTCTACTGAGTCTTTATCAGGAAAATCTGTTAGGGGTCGATTTAGCTGGACTAGAGAAGGCCTTGGACTGGATAAGAAACAGAAAATCTTAGGGTCGATTAACTGAACCGGTCTAGGTCTTGAAATCTTCATCTGGATAAGAAACAGGGAGATCTTAGGGTCGATCTGACTGAACCAGAGAAGGCCTTTGACGGGATAAGAAACAGAAAAGTCTTAGGGTCGACTTAACTGAACCGGTCGAGGTCTTGAAATGTAGCAGAGAACTTAACTGAATCTTTCCTGAAAAGTAAAGGTCAGTCATATGCAATGCGTGATATGGATCAAGCAATGATGTTCTCAACATAAATGGGATTGTAAGATATGATGCATATATGCATGCTGTAATGATGTATGTGATGTTTAGGAATGTATGTTTTGTCTAAGAAAATAAATCCTTGACGGGTGCCAGGAAGTTAACTCCTGGGCTGGTGTTGAAGGGAGAGCTTTGCTTCCGCTGGGGATGATAGTTGCAAGAATACCGGTAGGAGAAGATAACTCCGTTGGGGATAAACTTGGCGAATGGATTACTCTGCGGGGAGAAAAGTACTCTAATGATCTTGCTGGGGAGCAATACTCTGTGGGAAGAGGGGTACTTTGCTGAAATGTTGATGGTAACTTCACTGGGGATACCATTGTTGTGTTGGAAGTGTTGGTAAACTTCGCTGGGGATAAGAAGACTTTGTCGAGGACGCTCTTTCCGTGGCTTTTGGCTGAGGATAACCCAGTTATATCCTGGTAAGGAAGTAACTCTTTGAATAAAGCCGGGGGACGCGTGCGTGCTCTGCGAAGATAAGCTTCCAGAATCTACTGGGGATAAGCTTACTGCTTGGAGAGATGGATTCCAACTTTCCTGGAGAAACTGGATTGGACTCTCCTGGGGAAGTATTGAACTGTATTGGGGAAGTGACTCCACTGAATGTTTGATATACCGCCGGGGAACAATCTTTAGGTCAAGACTGTCGGGGATGCTTGTTAAGAATGTATATTGCTGGAGAATGTTGAGATTTGCGGGAGGATACCCAACTTCCTTAAGTTTGACTGTAACTTTTCTCGGGGAGAATGTACTGACTTGCTGACGCACTCTCTGGGGAATTAAGGTGCACTGGTTATGTTCTTTAGCTGAACTCCCCTTGGTACCTTGGAGGATAGAACAGTTAGACTGCTTAGACAACTCTTTATTGCCCCTGTTTCTGAGGTGGGAGAGGAAGACCTGTGAGGTGCTGATAGTTGTTGATGGACAAACCTTCTTCTGGTAGGCAGGTGACAAAATGACAGGACATAGTCGTACGCTTTGTTCCCTAACTTTTGCCTGGACCGCCCTTTCGGGTTTTCAGTCCACCGGGATACCTATTTTTGCCCAAGCCGCCTTTTCAGGTTTTCGACTTGTCGGGTGTACAGATTTTTTTTATTTTTTCCATCCCTTATTTTTGCCCGAACCCTTTTGGTTCGCCGGGAAGCCCTTATGTTTGCCTAGGTATGTCAACCTAGCGGGTCTTTGATTTTGCGTAGTATTTTTTTTCGACTATGTCCGCGTTCAGGGAATATAGGGAGTTGCCCCTGTTGGAAGTATTTTGCCACGCCACCAGAAGATGTTTGATCAGGCAAGATTCGTCGTCGGAATGCCCCAAGTGACCTAGGCGGAGATTTTCCCCAGGCTGTTTGGCCTTTAAGAGATTCTCCAAATCTTGATTGGGTTGCCCCAGATGATGGACTATGATCGTGTCGTGCCCCTGGGTTGGAAGTACTTTTGTTCACTAGGTATTCCTCGTGCGAATTTCCCTGCTGTTCAAACAAAAAGTCATATGCAAACAAAGTTATGTTAAAAATGCAAAGCTCACGTCTGTCTTGAAGATTAAAAATGCATTTTGTCGTAAAACAATGTGATGTCAACTCAAGATTTTACAGCGAGCCTTCAGGAGTCAGGATACCTTTCGTAACAGTATGCTTTTGAACTAACCCATGCTTCAGCTAGGACTTTTAAGGGTTATAACGTGGCCTGGTTCACGGTTTAAGAAACAAAGGATAAAGGCTCAAATTTTATTTGTACCCGCCCGCTCTTCGTGATGTTCTCCAAACCTAAACTCAGTTGATCATACGTTAGACCTTGTTTGAGTCTTTGTTCTGATTTTCCGGTGATGATTCGGATGTTGATAACTTATTTTGAATAGGCAGTCATTCCTTTTTTGTTGAGGGTTTGTAAGACCTCTTTCTTGTCTGATTTTTGTTATCCCTTTCTTTTTTGCCTGAACTGTTTCCTTTTGTGGAATTACAGTCAGCGGGATGCCCCAGCTTCGTAAGTCTCCTTCATAGGTTTTTTGACTTATTGGGCTTTAGTTTTTTGAGATATAATGACTGCCTATCCTTATGATTGTTCTGAACCATCACTGTCTTTTGTTTTGTAAGGACCTCTTTGGTGTCATTTGTTATGCACTTGGATCAACTGAGAGACTACCCTGCCCCAGGTTATGATTAAGGGTTTTAATTTTCGAAAAGAAAAACTCCTACTTCTTTGGCTCAGAGGGGTTGACGAGGGATTATCTTCCTTATAACTCCAGTGTTTAGGGATTGAAACAATGCTTGTACCTCATCAGCGGGGTCTGTTCAAAAGCATACTGTAGATTGTGGTATTCGTTTTCGTCATCCTCCCTCAAGAGGCTTGGAATTATTAACCAAGAGTCGATCATCACAGAAAAATGAAAAGAATTTTGAATATAATGAAAACAATTGTATTAATTCCCAAAACAGACATATGCGATGCATTGATAGAATAAAAGAGTTTGCTATGACATTAATTGTTTGTATAAGCAAAGAAAAATACAACTCGGAAATTCAAATAAACAAAAGGTCTTCAATGATTGGGCAATGGAGCAGTGATTATGTTCGGAGTCTCAGGCACTTCAAACTGAATCTCTCTGGTGTCGATCATATCTTGAATCTTGTTCTTGAGAGGCCAGCAGTTGTCCGTAGTATGCCCCAGGCTATCAGAATGATATGCGCACCTATCGTTGGGATGGTAGTTCGGAGCAGAAGTGTTCGGATTCCGAAGAGGAGCCCTTAAGGTGATCAGCCTTGCCTTTAACATTTGTTGTAGTGCTTGATCCAGCGACATGTTGATCTTGGTGAACTGTCGTTTGGGTGCGCTCTCGTTGCGCTGCTGCCCCTGTCCTTGTTGAGCAGGTCTAGGATTGGAGATATGGGTTGCCCCTACCTCATGACGGCTCTTTTTACCGTGCACAGCATTGGACTCTTTCTTTCCATGATGAGGCTTTTTATCAGAAGGTGCAGCCTCTTGAATCTTCCCAGACCTGATGCCAGCTTCTATTCGCTCTCCAGTCAAGATAAGATCTGTGAATCCAGCAGACGAATTCCCAATCAGGTGGTTGTAGAATGAACCAGACAGGGTCCCCAAGAACATGTCCACAAGTTCACGGTCAGTCAGCGATGGTTGTACCCTACCGGCCAGGTCTCTCCATTTCTGCGCATACTCTTTAAAACCTTCTCCCGATCCTAGCGACATACCCTGGAGTTGGGTACGCGTAGGAGCGAGGTCGGCATTGTACTGATACTGCTTGTAAAAAGCAGTAGCCAACTCCTCCCAGTTACGAACCTTGGTTCCATCCAGCTGATAGAACCATTCGAGATGAGTCCCTGAAAGACTTTCCTGGAAGAAGTGGATCCACAAGTTCTTGTCCATAGTATACGGTTGAATCTTCCGCACATAAGACCTGAGATGCAGCCTGGGACAGGATGCCCCATCGTACTTAGCAAAAGAGGGTGCTTTGAATTTGTGTGGGATCACCACACCAGAAGTTAGACCCAAATCTCCGAAATCCAAACCAGGTACTTGTTGAATTTCCATTGCATTCAGACGGTCTTCCAACTGTTTGTACTTGTCTTCAGCAGGAGGGTATTGTTCGTCGTTGAAATCTGTCTCGTTGTCGGAGACCACTGGACTGGGAACCCTTTCCTCCTGATGACTGCCTTCCCCAACAGATGGAGTGGTCCTCTCAGCTTCATTTTGTGTGCCATTCCTAGGTTTGCGTCTAGGGTTGAAGAAAACAGTCCTCTTCTTCTTCTTCTGCTGAATCAAAGTCTTCAATTCCTTTTGACCTTGGGCTAGGTTCACAATCAACTCCTGGAACTGGGCATTCTGGGCCTGGAGGGCCTTGATAGACATCTCGGTTGATGATGAGTCAGGATTCATGATGCTGAAATAAACAGCGAAGAGGGTGAGCAACCTGTAAAAGGGATACCTGTAATGCAATGACATGTATGTATGCATGTAATGTTTTCAAGGATCTCGCGGGATAAACAAGAAAATTTGTTAGCATTTGGGACCCAGTAGCTTGATTGAAAGAACTTCATATTTGTTAAGAGTCCTTCTTCAAGAGTCAAAGGCTCACCATTTCAAGTGGGTCATAACCCCTGACAACCTTGGCTAGAGGAAAATAAATCCCCTTTGCCCCTTGCTAGACATTTTGTTCATCATGACCTGCATCACAAGCCCTTGAGATCCTTGAAATGGATTAGGATGTATGCAATGGTATGATGTTATGTTATGCATGGGGTAATGTGAGTAACCCTGTTATGAGTCTGAATTAAGGACTGCAAACCAAAGCCTGCAAGAAACTCAAGTAAAACCTGTCATGAGTCCCAATTAAGGACTATAAACAGAATCTGCAAGACACTTAGTACCCTGTTATGAGTCCCAATTAAGGACTATAAACAAAACCTGCAAGTAGTTCATGTGTCAGATAACAAGCATGCAAGTAGTCAAGTACGAAGGCACACAAGTCACACAAGAGAAGCCCTTAGAGTTTAGGCCAGCATGAAGTATGGGGTACTACCCTCTTTCAGTTTGTTGGTTCATACCTGTCCTATCAAAGTAACCGGGTTCTTAGAGGATCCCAATATCATTGACTACCCTCAATCGGTCATAACTCCAGCATCGCAATCTTTTCTTGCGGCCAGAACCATCACGAGAGTTTAGCCTCAATGGGCGTAGCATACTGCTACTGTTCTAATGGCCAAGTTGTGTCATTTAAGGTTCTAAGGTTGTTAGTGCTTAATGACTCCTCAGAAGACCCATATTCTCCTCGTTGCAACACAAGGGATATCGGTACAGACCAAGGTGCCACACTAACGTAGCCACTGCTTCACCTGTGTCGGTCTACGCCGGACAGGTCCCTCACAGCTTATGCTACCTAAACAGGGTATCGCCAGATCCGGGTTAGGATCTATGTAACTCCCATGCAACCCACAATTTAAAGCAAGCAAATCAATACAATTGAAAACACAGTTATGAACTACCCTAAGGTACACCTCACTTTAAGTAAATGTCCCCAGCAGAGTCGCCAGTTCTGTGATTGGTGGATCTGGAACTGACTGTTTAACGCTGGTTCGCGAAATGTCGCGGAAGCAAGAGTCGCCACCGTCTTTTATTTTCTCCAAATGGAAAGGACAAAAGCACAGAAAAATTCCTTATGGAGATTGCTCTCGGTTTGGGAGGTAGATTATAGAAAGGGAAGGTGTTAGCACCCTTTCTATCCATGGTTATCCATGGGCTCTTAGATACTTGCTCATTGTGTTTTCAAAAATGGTTTGTTTGCTTTTCAACTGTGGGTTTTAAAAAGTTTCTTTGAAAATTTCAGTTCGACTCTTGTATCGGTCCTCAAGAGTGTTTGAAAAATTGCTTTCGAAAGCTTTTGAAAAGGTGTCGGTGTGAAAAGTATTTTTTGAATTTTGTTTTTGAATTTAGAGCAAGTATCTACGAGAACCTACCTACCCTAAGGAATTCGTCTGTGTAAATGTCCTTTAAAGTAGTGCCATCCCACCATTGAGAGGTAGGTAGCACCACCGTTGGAGGTGTTCGGGTCAATTCGAGGTTCGGGACATGGTGATCACCAGAGCAATGGGAAGACACCCTAAAACTACCCTCATGCCAGGTTCCCGGATCATGAGGACTTACTAAAACATCCTCTACTCGACGATCACCTTTCGAGGCAAGGCAACAGTGAGGCGTACCCTAGGGGTGGTGTGTGATTTGTGTGTCATGTTCATTTGCATTTACCTTGTACATGTCAAAGTGATCTATGCGTTTGTTTTTATTTTTGTCATTCATTCTTGCATGCATTTATTTAACAGTTAAAAAATTGCGAGAAATGTAAAATTCTAAACTATTACAAAGGCGCGGGTCCACATCGCCAAAATTTCCAGGACCCGATTTGACAGAAAATAAATAAAGAAGTAAAGTGCGAAAGATAAATATTACACGGCTTTGGGAGAGGTACATAAAAAATTAAAAGAAAAAGAAATAAATATGCGAATTGAATTAAAACTGGAAACGAGGGCGTTGGACCCTTTTTAATGAAATTAAATTATTATTTACAAATTAATTAAAATTAAAATAAAAGGAGAAATTATTTTTGAGGTTTTCGTATTTATGGTTTTTTAATGAGAATTAAATGAAATTAAAAGATTAACCCTAATTCTAATTGTTTTTAATTTATTAAGAAAACATATTAAAATTTAAGCCTAAAATTAAATTAATTATTTACATGCAATTTGATTTATAAAAATAAATAATATTTAATTATCAGTGAAAAGAAAAGAAAAAGGACAAAAATTAATTAAAACCCTAATTCTACCAATTTTAAGTTTATTAGAAAAATATTAAGATTCAAACCTAAATTAAAAAACTAAAATCAATTAATGATGTTTATTTACAAAATATTAAAATAAAATATATTTTAATTTTGTCTTTTCTGATTTTTGTGTTATTTTTATGTTTTTATGAAAATAAATAAATTAAAGAAACTAATTAAAAAAATAATTGAATCAAAATAAAAAAATGAAAAAAATATAAAAGAACTTGCAAACCTAGGGGGTCTGTCCCCAAATGAGAGGTATATTGTAGCAATTATGGCCCACCTATATCAAGCCCTTTTGACCTTTTCAGGACGTGTGTAGGTGCGTTGACTCAGGTTTACCATGTTCTTCAGATCAGGGCCTTCAGATCGTCTCCATTGGCCAAGTGGCAAGCTGGATTTGAGGGATGCATGGTGTTCCCTTGTACTGAAATTGCACAGAAGCGTTAATGGAAAAATAGTATGGAAAGGGGTGGGGACCTGGGGCTCGAACCCAGGTCCTAGAGATTACCAGTAACGTGCCTTGCCAACTGCTCCACTTGACTCCTTTGTATATTAAATAACAAACAATTATTATAAAATAAAACAACGCGTTAGTGGCTTTTTCGCGCGAAATTTTGAATGAACCAACCAGTCTTGGCCACCTAGCCTTCTTCTTCATCCCTGCGTTTTCCTGAAATAAAAAAACAACTGAATAGCGGGGGTTTTAAACCCCCACTAAGTGACAAGTTCAAAAATAGCGATTAGCACCCTGCTAATCATAAATTAATCGCGAGGTGTGCTTTTAAATCGTCCAAGCATGCTGAGTTGAATGGCCTAGGTCTCGTGTGCTAATTTTTCCTTAACTAAGAAACCCTAATTCAAGGTTCTGAAAACCCTAGCACGTATTCATGGTGAAATCTTCAATGGTGCACGAAAACTCAATCAAACCACACAGTTAGCTTTAGAATTAAACAATGAACATAAATCAAATGTTAAAAATTACTAAAAACGTATGATTCATGATGCAAGCATATGGAAAAAAATATGAACAGGACGAAGCTGTTCTACCGTTTCTCTGCGTTAGGATGGATGGTTTTGGTCTGAAAACCTTCCTTGAAGTCTCGGCAAGGTGAGGGAATGGTTATTTGGCCTTTAAGCGCACTGGAAGATGGTTTTCAGATTTGAGCTTTTTTGATCAAATTGCAAGTTTTGCTATGGAATTCTGGCGCAGCTTAGAGGTTCTGAGGAGTAGGGTTTGCATTAGTATGTATATGTGAACGATTAGGGTAAGAATTCAGAGCCAAAGGATCAAGGAATTGATGGAGAGGATATTGATTTTCATGTCAAAATATTTTCCAATCTTTTTCATGCAAACTTGGTTCCAATCATGTCCAATTATCAAGATTCTTTCCAAATCTGATTATACACAAAATCTTGAGATTATTTCATGCACAAAAAGATTTAAAAAGCTAGGTTTAGTATTTTTCACCTATTTATTTTAATTAAATGAATTATTAATAATTAAAAATCCAAATAAATAAATAAAAATGATAAAAGACTTCCCTTTGGGCCAAATGGTCGTGCACATGCCTTGGATGATGAATTGTGGAAGAAAAAGAGGCCCATTAGCAATTTTAGGTCATTTGAAGCAATGTTGACTTTTCAAAATATCCAAAACTTTCCCAACTTCCACAAGGCATAACTTGCTCAATTTTTAAGCTTTGCTCATGTTCTTGGACATTTTGGAAAGGTCTTTGAGTCCTCTAACCAATGCCTTTGGTCCCATGTCATTTTGATTTACCAATCTCAAGTTATGGTCTTTGACTTAAAGTCCCTTTTTGTTGACTTTTGAAAATGACCTATAATGTTGAAATTGATAACTTTTTGTGAGAGCATTTCTTGGACTTGAAGTATTAAGAGGAGTTGTAGGAAATGTCTTTCTCTTCAAAATGAGCTTTGGATGGAATTTTTCTGATAATCCATGTGAAAGTTATGCCTTGGTCAAGTTACAGTTGACTTTTTCAACTGTCCAAATATGGAAACTTTTGCATCTTGATGATTTTTGAGCCAAGCTTTGAGAATCATGATCAAGCATTGATCAAATGATGTTTGTGGCTTCAAAATGAGATGTTGACCAAAAATTTGAACTTTTGACTGTCAAATGACCATTTTGCCCCTACAGTTGACTGTAGTGCAATTAGGGTTTTTGACTGTGTAATTTTGTGCTGTAAGTCTTGAAACTTGACATGAGGATGCTTGACCATGTTTGTAGGCATGTGGGACTTGATTGGACCCTTGGAAACTTCATTTTCTTTGTCAGAACCAAAACCCTAATCTTTGACTGTTAGGAGGCCCTTGAACTGTGCAACCCTTGGGGAATTTTGAAGCTTTGACTTGGCAAATCTTGAAGAATATGGGAGGGCAAATTTTGGGGTACAACACCTGGTGAGCTTCAAGATCTTCCTTTCTTACTCATGATACTTCTCCCGGTAGGTATCCCTCTCCTCTCTCAGCTGAATCTAAGATCTCTTCAATGCCCCAAGATCAGTGGGCATGTAGGGATAAAGGATTGTATAAGGAATGCCCTCTTCATTGGTGGGCTCCATAATCACTGGCAACACAGCTTCATAAGGCATCCCAAGCTTCTGAGCACGAGCTCGGACCCACTGGAGATAAGGCTGCATAGGGAGAGAAGTTCTTGGTCCTAGCTCTTGAGGGTCAGACCTGTTCACCATGCCCCAAGCTCGTATAAACCTTCGACAATGCTCGTCAACGTCTCCCTTGTAGTCAAATGAAATATCTGTAAGAAGTAGCTCATGAGGACCGTCTCTTCGAGCATGACCAAACTGTCTCAAAGCCAAGCAAGGACTGTAGGTTATTCCCCCTCTGATTCCAAGCAACGGTACATTAGGGTATCCACCACATCGATCAATGACAGCAACACTTTCCATAGCCTTGGAACTCCAAAGAATGTCTGTATGGGCAAGGGACATTATTCTGTAAGACCATCTTAAACCTTCCTCATTCTTCAACACGGACTTGGGGAGGTGCGAAATAAACCACCTCGCCAGCAAAGGCATGCAACACATGGGGGTCCCTCTTCTATGTACAGTACGAGTGTAGAGGGCATGCAAGATATCACCCAGAAGAGTAGGCATAGGATTGCGAGACAGGAAGATCTTAATCGCATTCACATCTATAAAGGAATCCGGATTCGATAAGAGAACCAAATTGTAGATAAGGAGAGCCAAGATGTCTTCAAAAGCCTGAAAGTCCAAGTTATCCCAGAATAGTTGAGCTTGATCTACCAGAAACTTGGCTAAGAAACCTTCAACCCCGCTTCGTGTTTCCCAATTAGATACTACATCATCCCTTTTTAGATGCAAAGCTGAAGCAATGTCCTCTGGTCTAGGAGTCTCTTCCAAACCTGTGAAGGGCATCTGCTCAAGGATGGATATGCCCAGTAAGTGAGAAAACTCTTCCATAGTGGGAACTAGCTGATAATCCGGGAAAGTGAAGCAATGATGCACCGTATCGAAGAACTGGAAAAGCACACTCATCATCTGCTCATCAAACTTTGAGGTAACCAAGCTAAGAAGCTAACCGTGTCTTCTAATGAATGAAGAAGTATCAGGAACTTTTGAGACTAAGTCTTTGAGTTGAACAGGTATTTGCACAAAGTTAACTCGGATGGTATTTCTGCGCATAGAAGCCATAATCTGCAAAACAGAACAAAGATAAATCCCCTCGGTCTTTGAAATGGTTAGTATAATGAAGTATGCATGTTATTTTATGATGCATGATGTCATGATAAAACACACAACAGGTATAGCAGATAACAGACATGGTAAAGGCAAACAAGTCACACAAAAGCCCTTAAGTTTAAGGCTTGCATGGGGTCTAGGTACTACCCTCTTGAAGTTCAGTTGGTTTCAACCTAACCTAATAATAGTAATCGGGTTCTAGAGGTTCTCAATATCACTGACCATCCTCCATCGGTCATGGTTTCAGCTCACGCAATCTTTTCTTGTGGCCGAAACTATCTCGAGAGTATGGTCTCAATGAGTGTAGTATCGAGTATCAACCAGTTCTCAGCTTTACACCGAGGTCGGCTATCTCACTACTTCCTAATGGCCAAGTTGGTCAATTATGGGTTCTAAGGTCAGTTGATGTTTAACGACACACATAGCAGCCTTGTATTCTCCTCGTTTCTCCACAAGGGATACTGGTACCAACCAATGGGCCACATCAACGTAGCTACTGCTTCAACCGTATCGTTCTACGCCGTACATTTCCCTCACAATTTATTGCTACTTACCTAAAAGGTGTCCCTCAGATCTGGGTTAGGATCTATAGTAACTCCCAATACAAAACCCTCAAAAGTAAAGTAATCAAATCAAACAATAGAAGCAATTTATGATGAACTAATCCTAAGGTATACCCCACTTATTAAATCCCCAGCAAATTCGTCAATTCTGTGATACGGTGGCAGAACCGGACTGTTTTAGGAAAATGTTGGTTTGCGTTTTGCGTTTGTGTTTGCAAAATGTCGCGGTAAGTAAGAGTCGACACCAACTTTTATTTTATCCAACTGGAAAGGAAAAAAGCACAGAAAAATTCCTTTTTCAAGATTTTGAGTACGGGGGGTAGATTATAGAAATGGGAAGGTATTAACACCCTTTCTATCCATAGTTTTCTATGGACTCTTAGGTACTTGCTCATCATTTTAAAATTGCTTCCGTGTTTGTGTGTTTTGAAAAGTTTTTTTTTTTACTTTGTTTTAACCCTTACTTCTATCTTCAAGAGTGTTAGGAAGTGTTTTGAAAACTGTTTTAAAAAGTGTAAGTGTGAAAAAGTTTGATTTTGAGCAAGTACCTATTAGCATCTACCTACTCGAGAAAATAATGTTGTTGTTCTTGTTTCCTTTAGATGACGCTATCCAACTATTAGTGAGTAGGTAGCACCGTCTTTGGAGTTGTAAGGGTCAATTCGAAAGGGACGTACGATCACTAAAGAAATGTTAGGATGTCTTGGTAATAACCCTAGTGTCTTAAGATCATATTCGAGGCAACATTTCCGAGGCAACCTTTCCGAACGGGACTTTTGATCTTTGTTTAGATAAGAGAGTGACCACTAAAACACCTTATACTTAATGATCGTTTACCGAAGGCAACCGAAGTGAGAGTATACCCTAGGAGTGTGCATGTGCGAGTGATTTGATTTCAAGTTACTATCTTTGCACATTTAGGGTTTGCTAACCATTTTAAAATTTACATACAGTCTTGTCATGCAATCCTATTATCATACATCTAGCAGTTAATATTTGCGAAAATTAAAATGCGAGAAATAAAACTACGCTATTACAAGGCTTCGGGGAGGGGGATTAATTACATAGCCAAAAACCCGTAAAATGATAAATAAAAGGAAAATCCTAATTAAACTATTACATCCCATGAGCAGTTACATTAATATCGTAAAAATAATAAATGCACGCTTTGAATCGAGAACGAGTAAAAAAATTAGGGTTTTGACCACGTCTAAACCTAATTAAAAGAAAAGTCATTTTTTGTGGTTTTTGATTATTTTAAGAAAATAAGGTTTTAATGAATAAACACAAAACTAGTTATTAATTAATTAAAATTAAGAAAAATAATTAATTTTGACCTATTTTTGTATTTTGGTTATTTTAAGAAAAGAAAATAAAAATTAAATCAAAAAACCTAATTTTCTAATTTATTTTAAGTTGTTTAAAAAGGTTAAAATTGCTCTAAAATTAAATTAAACTAATTAGATTAAATAAAATAAAAAGCCTAAATTCTAATTTGATGAAAATTGATTTTTTGTTTTTGTTTTTGTAAAAAAGAATTAAGTTTGTGTTAGAAAATGATTAATCAAAATAAAATAAATAAAGGAAAATATAAAAGAAAAAGAATAAGAATATGGGCCTGGTGTCAAAGTAGAAAGAGAGTGCCAATAGCAGATCTGAGCCCAATAAGCATGGGTCCACGTTGACTCTTCATGATCCAATGTTGCACGTTGACTAGGGTGCATTGTAGACCTTCAGAGGATGGTTCTTGGATCTAGCTGGTTGGAGATATGGTGGTTGAATATTGAGGATGTATAGTGGACCCCTTACCTGTACACATGCCTGATTATACAAGAAAAAATATTATGAAATAATATGGGGGACCTGGGATTTGAACCCAGGCCCTTTGGCAACGTCCTCATGCCTCCTGACCAACTGAACCGACGCGCTTATTTGTACATGGAACAATAAAAAAATATTATATTGGAAAAAACAAGTTAATTCATCAAAACTGCACGAAATTCAAATGGGCCAGTCAAGGGGTGCCACGCCACCCTTCTTCTTCCTCCCTCCGTTGGTAAAAGTCCAAGACTTTTACCTACAGACAAAAGTCTGTAGCTATAGCCCTGCGTATTTCCAAAATATCACACAAGCATCATAAATTAAAACTAATGGTACAGATCAATTCGTCTTGACCTTGTGAGCATCATGGCACCCCTCTTTTGGGCCAATTTTACCTGCTTGAGAAAACCCTAAAACGAGCAAGAAAACCCTAACAATGGTGGATCTCAGTACGTGCATCAGAAATACAATTGAGTATAACCAAAACATTGCAAAAACATATATGTCATTGAAACATGTTAATGCTGCGTAATTTGCAAGAATGGATTTTGAGTTTGAAGGGCAAACTATGGGTCTATGATTCGAGTTTCTGGCCTTATGGATGCTTGCAAATGATTGTATCTGCTTCAGAGAAGGTCCAGGATGTGAATGGTGGTCTTGGAATGGCCTCAATTTCCCTCTAACTGCAAGAATTCTTTCACACTTTTTAATGATTTTTTTGAATCTGACTATGCTCTCTCACGCCTCTAATCCCTGTGCTTTTTGCCTGGATTCCTTCTATATGTAGCCTTGAGTGAATTAGGTTTACCAATTTGCTCCAAATATTTTTCAATTAAGGTGATTGAATCGTGATTTTATTCTTATTAAAATATTTCTAAATCAAGAAAAACTCAATCTTTTTGTGTACAAACAAGCCTTGCACGATTTGGTCTCATTGCCAGCTATTCATGGACCTGAAATATGCACAAAATCTCAAGGTTTAAATGATTTTGATATTTTGATGATTTTATTTTGATTTAATTGAAATAAAAATCAAAATAAATGACAAAAATAAAATAAAGGGAAGTGGGAAGGATCATGGGTCGTGGACCATGTTACAAACTCAATACAAACACAAAAAGTTGGGCCCATTTGACAAAAATTTCAATTTGAGGCATATCTGACTTTTGGCAATTTTGCAAAAAAGGTCAACTTCACCCATGCTTATCTCCTTCAATTTTGACTCTATGAGGGTGTTCCTGGACTTTTTAGAAATCTTGAGATGTCCTCTAAGCAACCCTTTTGGTCTCATATCAATTGAGTCTTCCATGTTCATGTATGAAGCTTTGACAAAAAAAGGCGTTTTTGTTGACTTTTCAAAATGACCTATAATGTCCAAATTCATAACTTCTTGTGAGTGCATATTTTGAAATTGGGAGATGAATATGAATTGTAGGGAATTAAATCATATTCAAAATGAGCTTTGGATATGTCATTTCTAATAAATTATGAGAAAGTTATGCTTGGTCAAAGTTGGGTTGACTTTTCCTACAAAACCCTAATTTAGCAACTGTTGGATTTTGATGAATTGTGAGCAATCCTTGAGGAATCATGATCAACACTTGATCAAATGATGAATAATACTTCAAAATGATGATGTTGACCAAAAATATTGAAGTTTGACTATATGTAGGACTCAGTTGACTTTTGCCCTAGCATAGACGATTTTCAGGCCTTTGAGCAATTGACTGAGCAAACTTCCTCTGCAATGCTTGAGACTTGACATGGATAATCTTGAGAACATATTAGGACAATGGTGAGAATTTTGGATCCCTTGGACAAAAGTATCTTGATGCAACATGAAACCCTAATTTGAGGTAGACTACCTTAGGAGGGAGTTTATCTGGTCAACCCTTGGACTTCCTTGAGCAATTTCAGGATCTCACTTGAAATGTTTTGAGAAATATGGGAGGGAAAATTTTGGGGTACAACACTGAGGAAGACAGAAAAGAGGTTAAAATAGGTGCAAATTTGGAGCTTAGCATCAAACAGAGGTTGATACAGATGTTGCACGACTATATTAAAATCTTCGCCTGGTCCTATGAAGACATGCCTGGTTTGGACACCGATATTGTGGTACATCGCCTGCCGACTAAAGAAGACTGTTCTCCGGTTAAGCAGAAGGTTCGTCGTATGCATCCTTAAATGTCAGAGGAAATCAAGGCAGAGGTCATGAAACAGTTCGATGCAAGATTCTTAGTTGTCACTTCATATCCACAGTGGGTTGCTAACGTCGTTTCGGTACCTAAGAAGGACGGTAAGGTACGAATGTGTGTTAGTTACAGAGATCTGAACAGGGCAAGCCCCAAGGATGACTTCCCACTTCCTCACATTGATGTTCTGGTCAACAACACCGTGCAGCATAAATTCTTCTCCTTCATGGATGGTTTCTCTGGCTACAACCAGATCAAGATGGCTCCTGAAGACATGGAGAAGACAACCTTCGTCACATAGTGGGGCACCTTCTGCTACAAGGTGATACCTTTTGGGTTGAAGAACGCTGGGGAAACATATCAGCGCGCTATGGTCGCTTTGTTCCACGACATGATTCACCATGAGATTGAAGTTTATGTTGATTACATGATAGCCAGGTCTCATACTGAGGAAGAGCAGCTTGATCATCTCCAGAAGTTGTTCGACAGGTTGAAGACATATAAGCTGAGGTTGAATCCAAACAAGTGTACCTTTGGGGTAAGGTCTCGTAAGCTTCTGGGTTTCATCGTTAGTGACAATGGTATTCAGGTAGACCCTGCGAAGGTAAAGGTCATACAAGAAATGTCGACTACCCGCACAGAGAAGGAAGTTAGAGGTTTCTTGGGACGTCTGAATTACATCGTCAGGTTCATTTCACATCTGACCGCTACTTATGAACCAATCTTCAATCTTCTGAAGAAAGATCAAGTGGTAAAGTGGAATGATGAATGCCAGACCGCTTTCAAAATAATCAAAGAATACCTTCAAGAACCACCAATTCTGATGCCTCCAGTTGAAGGAAGACATTTGATATTATACTTGACTGTGCTAGACAATTCAATGGGGTGCGTGCTGGGGCAGCATGACGAGTCTGGCCGAAAAGAGCACGCCATTTACTACCTTAGCAAAAAATTTACCAACTGTGATACCCGATACTTATTGCACGAGAAAACTTACGGCGCTTTGGCATGGGCTGCTCGCCGGCTGAGACAGTATATGTTGACTCACACAACCTTGTTGATATCAAAGATGGATCTGATCAAGTATATTTTCAATAAGCCCGCTCTCTCCGGAAGGATATCAAGGTGGAAAATGATCTTAACCAAACACGACATACAATATACAACCCAAAAATATATAAAGGGGAGTGTATTGGCTGATCATTTGGCTCATCAGGCCATGGATGACTACCAGTCCATAAATTTTGAGTTCCAGGATGAGCATATCATGTTAGTGACTGACTACGAAAAGCCTGGACCGGATTAAGGACCTGAGGAAGGGTCCCGATGGTCTATGCATTTTGATGGAGCCTCAAACGCACTGGGTAACGGCATTGGCACTGTAATCATATCTCCCGAAGACTGTCATACTCCGTTCACTGCCCGTTTATGTTTAATATGCACCAACAACATGGAGGAGTGTGAAGCATGTATCATGGGTCTTCGAGCTGCTATTGACTTGAGGATCAAGTTCTTGAATGTATTCGGGGATTCTGCTTTGGTGATAAGTCGGATCAAAGGCGAGTGGGATACGAAGCACCCGAATCTCATTCCTTACAAAAATTATGTACTGACATTGCTCCGACACTTTGAGGAGGTAACCTTCGAGCATTTCCCACGAGAGGAGAACCAGTTGGTGGACGCGCTAGCTACCATGTCTTCTATGTTCAAAGTTAGGTGGGAAAATGAGGCTCCCCAAATTACCATTGAGAGGTTGGACGAACCAGTACACTGCTACGAGATTGATACCGAAGAAGTGGCAGACAAACCCTGGTTTCACGAAGTCAAAAGGTATCTCGAGGTTCAGGAATATCCCGAAGGGGCATCTGTCAATGATAATAAGTTTTTGAGAAGGTTCGATGCAAATTTCTTCCTCAGTAATGGAATCCTCTATAAACGCAACCATGACTACACACTACTACGGTGTGTAGACAAGAGCGAAGTAGAGAGGATCATGACGGATCTACATGAAGGCAATTTCGGAACCCATTCCAGTGGACACACCATGGCTAAGAAGATCCTACGGGCAGGATATTATTGGTCCACTATGGAAGTCGATTGCTATCAGCACTCTCGAACTTGTCATAAGTGCCAAGTCTATGTTGATAAGGTGCATGTGCCTCCAGTTCCTTTGAACGTCCTGACAGCTCCTTGGCCCTTTGCGATGTGGGGCATCGACATGATCGGTGAAATCAGACCTATTGCGTTTAATGGGCATCGTTTCATCTTAGTAGCCATTGATTATTTCACAAAGTGGGTTGAGGCAGCCTCTTTTGCTACAGTAACCAAGAATGTCGTGGCGCGGTTTATCCGACACAATCTAATCTGTCGATATGGTGTACCATAGAGGATTATTACTGACAATGGTACAAATATCAACAACACAATAATCACCGAGCTCTGCAAACAGTTCAAAATACAACATCATAACTCTTCTCCCTACCGGCCGAAGATGAATGGGGATATTGAAGCAGCTAACAAGAACATAAAGAAGATTATACAGAAGATGACGGTGACATACAAAGACTGGCACGAGATGTTACCATTCGCTCTTCATGGGTAATGTACCTCAGCACGGACGTCGACAGGGGCAACACCCTACTCTCTGGTATATGGCATGGAGGCAGTCCTACCCATAGAAGTCCATATACCTTCTATCAGGATTATGAAGGGTGCGGGTTTGAACGAAGACGAATGGATCCAGACCCGACTTGATCAGCTAAATCTAATCGATGAAAAGAGACTTACTACTATCTGCCATGGTCAGACGTATCAAAAGAGAATGATCAAGGCTTTTAACAAGAAAGTCGGACGTCAAGAATATCAAGTCAGGGATCTAGTGATCAAACGCATCATACTTCCGCAAGGTGATCCCAGGGGCAAATGGACCCCCACGTACGAAGGGCCATTTGTGGTTAAGAACTTTTTCTCGGGAGAGTTATGATTCTAACCACCATGGATGGTGACGACCTTCCTCGCCCTGTCAATGCAGACATAGTGAAAAGATACTACGCATAATCAAAGACCCGCTAGGTTGACTGGCCTAGGCGAAAATAAGGACTTCCCGACGAACCAAAAGGGTTCGGGAAAAAGTAAGGGATGAAAATGAAAATATTTGTACACCTGGTAAGTCGAAAACCCGAAAGGGAGGCTTGGGCAAAAAAGGGTATCTCGGTGGATTGAAAACCCGAAAGGGAAATCCAGGAAAAATTTAGGGATTGAAGCGTATCACTATGTCTCATTGGATCATCTTGCAACCAGAATTCAGTATCGACTATCAAGCTCGGACAGCGCCAATCAATTTGATCAACCTTCGGCCAAGTAGCAAAGTGATGAGACACTTGAAGATATAAAGGAAATAGCAGAGTTGGAACCCAATGGGGTTGTTTCACATAGCTGTTTTTCTTTCTTTTACAAAAATTGTATAATTTCTATCTTTCGGCGGTGTTCTCTTACTAGAACATCATCCTCTTTGTACAAAACGCCTATTACAGGCCGACTTCAAAATCACTACAAATCATTTTCACAAGAAATTTCAATCTCTTTTTTATTTTCCTGTTTTGTTTTGCAAGAACGTCTAATGATTTATTTTTGATATATGCATTTGAAAATGATTGCTTCTCATAAACATTTACATAAGAAACAAAAGGCAATTACTCGTAATTCCAGAAACAGGGAAAATAAGAAGTGCCAAACCCGACGGTTGCTTTGCCCAGCAGGTATCGGGATAGAGTCATGCTTGGGAACATAATTATTAGTATATGCACTCCCCACAGAGTAAAAGTATCTAAAGGCATTGATGTCAGCTTTCCAGAAACAGGACATAACTATCCCCATCTGAGGTTCATAATCGCATGCGAGTCAACAAATTTCATTCCCCAAGCGGAGTCTATTTCTACAAATACAGAAGCTCAATCTCCAACAGATCTCATCACTTCCAGCAACGAAATTTCATCCCTAGCTGAGTTTATTCCTCCAGATCAGCCGGTCTACTGACAAAGTATCTCTTCCCTAAAGTCTGGTCCCCGCAGAGTTATTCTCCAGCATCTCTTCCCGGCAGAATATTCACAAATCTCCAACAACCGTCAGGGATTTATTTTCCCAGACCCGAGCATACCCCGACAGCATTTCATGAACATAGATCATGACATACGCGTACATATCATATACAGCATAATCTCATTTATTTTGAGAACATCATCTCACCCTACATTTCATGCATCGCATACAACTAACCCTGGTATCTTTTCAGGAAGAGACGATTAGCTTCAACAAATCCAACAGTTATACAGATCACATCTACAAACAACTAATGGAAACTCAGTTCCCGAAATTAAACGGGTTAACTAATATACATTGTCATATCACAAAGTAACCTTACCTAGGTTCCTTCTGAAGTTTTACACGAACTTATCACAAAGTAACCTTACCCCGGTTCCTTCTGAAGTTTTACACTAACTTATCACAAAGTAACCTTACCCCGGTTCATCCTGAAGTTTTACACAAACTTATAAACTTACCCTGGTCCATCCTTAAGTTTTACACAAACTTATAACCTTACCTTGGTTCATCCTGAAGTTTTACACAAACTTATAACCTTACCCCAGTTCATCCTGAAGTTTTACACAAACTTATAACCTTACCCCGGTTCATCCTGAAGTTTTACACAAACTTATAACCTTACCCTGGTTCATCCTGAAGTTTTACACAAACTTATAACCCTACCCCGGTTCCCGCTGCAGTTTTACCCAAACTTATCACAAAGTAATCTTACCCAGGTTCCTTTTGAAGTTTTACACGAACTTATCATAAAGTAACCTTACCCAGGTTCCTTTTGAAGTTTTACACGAACTTATCACAAAGTAACCTTACCCAGGTTCCTTTTGAATTTTTACATGAAATTATCACGAAGTAACCCTACTACCCAGGTTCCTTCTCACAGCCCTACTATCCAGGCTTTTCATATCAAAGTAACCCCACTACCCAGGTTCCTTCTCACAACCCTACTATCCAGGCTTTCATATCGAAGTAACCCTACTATCCAGGTTCCTTCTCACAGCCCTACTATCCAGGCTTTCATATCGAAGTAACCCTACTATCCAGGTTCCTTCTCATAACCTTACTATCCAGGTTCCTCCTCTCCTATCTCCAGACAGCAATCCATAACACTGTAAGACTGGGACCTGATCAAACACGATTGGTTTTGCATTTCCCCAGTAAGTCGCGGTGCAGCATATACCCTGACCAGATACGCAGTTCACTTCCGCTTCCTCAAGCCAGAGTTAATTCCCCAGTAGATTAACAGACAACTTAATCTCCTAAAATTCTATTTCTTCCAAGACATATACCAAGGTCCCTCAGCAGATTCTTCAATAATAGTAACAGGAACTCTCATCGAAGGAATGTATCAGGAAATCAACACCCTCTAGATGGCATCTTTAAGCCCATCTCCGACAAATCTTTTATCATCAACCTCCAAATGGCATCTGTAAGCCCATTCCCGATGTTGCAAGTCGAGTTCCACTTCATGCGAGTGCAAATTTCTGGGCACTCTAGTGTTCAATCATCTTCCACCTTCAGATCACGAAAGGCGGGCTAGCCAATCTACATCCTCAGGTTTAAGATGATTGAACGGGGGCAGCTGTTGTACCCCAAAATTTTCCCTCTCATTTTACTCAATACATACTGCTAAAGGTCCTAAATTTGCTCAAGTTTGCCCAAGAGTTGACCAGACAAGCTCTCTCCTAAGGCAGTGCACCTCAAAATTAGGGTTTCTATTTTCATCAAGTTGGGTGAGACACAAAATCCCCAAATGCTTTCCAAGGTCCTAATATGTTCCCAAGATTCTCCATGTCAAATTTCAAGCCTTGCACAAGAAGTTTGCTCAGTCAACTGCTCAGATGCTTGAGAATCGACTGTATTAGGTCAAAAGTCAACTGTGACCCACATACAGTCAATCTTCAAGATTTTTGGCCAACATTAACATTTTGAATTAATTTTCATCATTTTATCAAGGGTTGATCATGATTCCCCAAGGAATACTCCAAATTCATCAAAACTCAAAAGTTGCTAAATTAGGGTTTCTTAGTCAACCCAACTTTGACCAAGCATAACTTTTTCATACTTTATCATAAATTTTCCATCCAATGATCATTTTTAACAGGATGTCATTCCCTACAATTCATATTCAGCTCACAAGTTCAAAATATGCACCCACAAAAAGATATGAATTTCTACATTATGGGTCATTTTGAAAAGTCAACAAAAACACCTTTTGGGTCAAAGCTTCATACATGAACATGGAAGATCCAATTGAAATGAGACCAAAAGGGTTGCTTAGGGGACATTCTAATATTTCTAAAAAGTCCAAGAACACCTCTCTAGGGTCAAAATTGAGAGAGTTGTGCATTGTTAAAGTTGGCAATTTTTAGAAAATTGTCAAAAGTCAACATTGATCAAATTTGTATTTTTTCCAAAGGGGCCCATGTTTTCTTGCTTGAAACATGTTTCTAATAGGACCCACGACCTCTGAGCTTTTCCACCTATTATTTTATTACTTTTATCATTTATTTTGATTTTTTATTCATTTAAATCAAAATAAATCAAATTAAATGGTAAAATAATGAAAACAAATCAAATCTTGGGATTTTTGTGCACATTTGGAGTCCATATACAAATGGCATGATGATCAATTCGCGCAAGGATCATTAGGGTTGGAAAAGATTGGATTGAAGCTTGTTTTATAAAGATATCATACATGAAGCAAATCAAATCCAATTTTCATAATTCTCAAAGATATGATACAATTTTATTGACCTAATTCAGTCTACTATATGTATACAACAATTGCAGATCAAGAAACAAGGTTGAGCAATCGTGAAAACACCAAACAAAGTTCCAAAAAAGTGAGAAAAAGTGTTGGATCGTTTTTGCATTTGGAGATCAATTCAGGCCATTCCAACGCTGCTAATCACTTTATGGCCATCTCCTGAAGCCAATAACATCATTTGTAGTCTTCAAAACGTCAAGAATCATCGCCTGGACACATCACGGTTTGCCTCTCAAACTCAAATTCGATTTCTATGTTTTACGCATGATAAGTCCATTCTATCCATATATTCTTGATCATAACCATGTTTGCAAGCTTTCTGTATCACTTAATTGTACTAACAGTGCAAGAATCCATATCCACCATTGTTAGGGTTTAAGGTCACGATTTGGGGATTTCTGATATAGGAAAAATTGGGCCATGGATGAGGTACCATGATACTCGTGAGACCAAGACGAGTTGATTGGTACCATCACAATTAATTTATCATGCTTGTACGAGATTTTTGAATTTTTACAGGGCTGTAGTTACAGCAAACGTCCGTAGGTATAAGTCCTTAACCTAAGACGACAGTTGCAGTGAAGAAGGTGATGTGTGGCAGCCCATGACCGGTTGATTTGAATTTCGTGCATTTTTCTGGGCATCGTGCGTTTTTCATATTATATAATATTTTGTTTATTTGTATTAACAAAGGAACCAGTCGCGCAGATGGTTGGGAGGCACGCCTTTGATGCACACGTCCTGGGTTCGATCCCAGGCGTGTGCATTTTATTATTTTCCTATTTATTTCAAGAAAATCCAATGCTTCACTCCCTCACACGCCTTCCATACAACCTCAACGCCCATCCACTGGATGCACAGCTAGCCAGATCTAACGTCTCTCCCTTGAATGTCCTTGGTGTTCCTCAAGTCAACACTTGCACCTAATCCAACATGGTTGTCCGGGCTTGATGCTTAATGGGCCAAAATTCAGATTTTCACACCCCCCCCCCCTTCAGCTAGCATGCAGGCCCATTTGGTTATTTCTTTCATTATTTTCTTTAATTTCTATTTCTTTATTTCTTTTCCTTTTTTTTAATTAATACAAAAAAATTATTTTTATTAAATTAACAAATCAAAAATCACAAAAAAAATATCTCTTTTTCTTAATAAATATTTTTTGAATTAATTAGTTTAATTAATTTAGGGCAATTTAATTTTCTTTTTATGATAAAAAATAATTAGAATTAGGGTTTTAGATGGTACATAATTTAATTGATTTCCTTCAAAATACATCAAAAATCATTTTTTATATAAATATATGTTTACTTAATTAATTAGGTTAATTAGAAAATTAGGTTAATTTAATTTCTTTCATAATTTAAAAACAATTAGAAATTAGGTTTAATTAATTTGCAATTAAATGTTTTCTCAAATAAAAATACACAAGAACAAAAATCTTTCTTCTCTCAATTAGAGTTTTAGGTTATCTTTTCAACCATCCTCGTATTTAATTCGCCACGCGCTTGTTAATCATTTGTCCATTATGTTGTAATTGTTCATGGTTTGTAATAATTAATCTAGGGTTTTTTATTTTACTGTTTAAATTCCCAATTTTTGGTTATGTAATTAATCCCCCTCCCCGAAGCCTTGTAATAGCTAGGTTTTATTTCCTCGCACTTTTAATTTCCGCAATCTTTAACTGTCTAGATGTATGGCTAATAGGATTGTATGGCAAGAATGTCTGGAAAATTAAAACGGTATATCACCTAATGTGCAAAGATTAAATAACTGAAATAAATCATATGCACATATTTACTCCTAGGGTTTACCTCAATTCGGTTTCCTTCGGTAAATAATCATTAAGCATAGGAGATTTTAGTGGTTGCCCTCCAGTCTAAAGAGATCAAATTATCCCATTCGAATGTTGCCTCGGAAATGTTGCCTCAGAAAGATCTTAAGACTCTAGGGTTACTACTAAAGTTTTCTAACTATTGCTTTAGTGATTGTACCTGTCCCTTTCGAATGTCCCTTACAACTCCAAAGACGGTGCTACCTACTCCTTAATAGTAGGATAGCGCTGTCTAAAGGAAATAGAACGAACAATCCTTTTTTCGAGTAGGTAGAATCTTAAGTACTTGCTCAATGAAAACTTTTCACACAAACACTTTTATAAACAAATTTTCAAAACAACTTTGTCACATCCTTGAGGACTGATACAAGGGTTATCACGAAGTAAAAACATTTTCAAGACAAACACGCACAAGTAATTTGAAAATGAACAAGTACCTAAGAGCCCGTAGATAACTACGGATAGAAAGGGTGCTAACACCTTCCCTTTCTATAATCTACCCCCCGTACTCAGAATATCTCGGAAAAAGGTTTTTTTTCTGTTCTTTTTCCTTTTCCATGATTGGATGAAATAAAAGTCGATGGCGACTCTTGCTTACTGCGACATTTTGCGAACAAAAAACACAACGCAAACCAGTATTAAAACAGTCGGTTCTGCCACCGTATCACACATTGTATGAGGGAGTACGTAGGCACTAAGTCTTACGACCCAAGGCGAGCAACAAAAATAATAAAAAAAACATTTTTTTTGTTTGCAAATACTCATTCATTCTTTTCCTTTAGCAAGTTAAACCTTTACATGACACTCCTTTTAAAAGAAACCAAACAAAGTGGATCCTGCGGAATACTGTAGATGCTTAGGGTGCTAATATCTTCCCTTTGCATAACCAACCCATGTACCTCGATCTATGATCTTTTATTTCATTTTGGATTTTGTTCTATTTTTTCCCATTTCCCTTTGGAAACAATAAAGTGCAGTGGCGACTTTATTGTGTTAAGATAAGTCAATTGATGGCTTAAATCTCAAATCTTTACCGCTACATTTCTTTTCCTATCATCACTGTCGCATTTTCATTTCATCTTCTTCGTCTTTGCCGATGATGGTGATTTTGCTACGCGACGGGATGTGAATGTTGTATTGACTTTATCATGTCAAGTACCAGTTTCTTATTTGGTTAGATCCTCTTTACATTACCTTTTACTCTCCTGTACATAGGACACTCTTTTCATCTCATTCTCTTTCTTTAATTTTCAAAACCTTCTTATTTTTTGCAAAACCTTCTTTGTTTTCTAACTTTAATCGCTTTCATAATAAACCTTGACTTTGTCAAGTGACTTTTTTCAAACTTCTCTTTGTTAATAAATGCTAAACCATATAAGCATATTCTAACCTTTTCAAAAAGAAAAAAACATTTAACCTCATTTAAATCTTTTTGTGTGCTCGAGTACCTTTTCTCCTTTAAAACCTTTTTTTTCAAGATTAAACATGATTAATTTATAGTCGAGATGTCATTATCCTATCCCCGCGGTTGTAAGGATGTCAACTTTTCTACTTGAGTACCAGAGGCATTCTCAAACCCTCACTCTTGTGCATTGTCCCTCTTTCATATACCTTGTGGGCGATTAGTTGAGATTTATCTCCTAAAAATAACGACTTGTTTCTTCATTTAAAATCAACCAACATACAAGTCTTTCCTAGAAGAACTACGAGTCCCCTGATCCCTTATTCCATGAAGGGGTATGTAGATATAAATGTTCGTAACTGCGGCGGGCTCAATAATAAAAAACATTTACTTTTTGTTTGTAAATACTCTTTCATTCATTCCCTTTAGCAAGTTTAAGCTTTAGATAACATACTCTTCGATTAGAAAGAAACAAAGTGGGTCCTATGGAGTACCATAGATGCTTAGGGTGCTAATACCTTCCCTTTGCATAACCGACCCCCGTACATTGATCTCTGATCTTTTATTTCATTTTTAGGTTTTATTCTCTCTTTTTCCTTTTACCTTTGGAACAATAAAGTGGGGTGGCAAATTCATTGTGTGAGTTAAGTCAATTAATGGCTTAGTCTCAAATTTTTAACGCTACATCAGTCTTTGTTTCCCTTCATTAGTATACTAGCTGATGTTGTGGATCTTTTCTGTCTAGTGTCTTTTCTGGATGACTCTGATGTATCTTCAGATTTGGTCTCATTTCACATCTAATGTTTCTTCTAGATGTTCTGATGTATTTTCCAGAGAGTTTTTCCCTTCATTAGTACACTAGCTGATGTTATGGCTTCTTTCTGTCCAGCGTATTTCCTGGATGACTCTGATGTAGCTTTAAATTTGGTATCACTCAACATCTATTGTTTTTATAGATTTTTTTGATTGTATTTTCTAGAGAGTTTCCCCCCTTCATCTAAAGCAGGTTATTGGATGTCATGGTCTTGTTCGTCCAGTGCCATTCCTGGATGACTCTGATGTATCTTCAAATGTTTTAATGTATTTTCTAGAGAGCTTATCACTTCATTCAATGGGATTCTTGGATGTTACTACTTACCTTTTCAGAGTTCATCTCCCTCTTTCTCCAGTGTTTCTGGTTACTCCTTATCACCCTAACGGATATCAAGAATATCTTGTATTTCCCAATGTCCTTCTACGTCATATCATTCAACTAAATATTTTTGTAGTTAAATTTTTTAAAATTTTTGTTTGTTGTTTGTCTTCAAAAATTGGTCTAATGGTTTAAAGAAGCTTGGAGTGATTATTTCAAGTTTGAATGTTTCAACATGCAAATGTGTGGTAATGATAGTATTTGAAGTTGGTACATTGACAAGGTACATATTTATTATATTATAGAACATAGCATGATTATGAGACTTATAATTTTTACAAATATCATGTCATTCATTTTTACGCACTACTTATTCGTTTTTGAATCACTTTAGATCAAACCTAAATGTGAGAAACTTTCCATTAGTCACTATATGTACGATAGACCAACAATCCTTATTTTAACTCGGTTTTATTATGTTTAATCTTGCATTTATGTTAATTTATATGACAACATGATAAGGATCAAGGCATTTTTTTAAATAGAGCATAACCACCTAACCAAAAGTAATTTACCTTGTGAGTGAGCAAGATTTTGTTAACCCTTTTTGAAGCCTTTTTGTTAGGATCCATCTTAGTGTTGAACTGTGAACTTGTCCATGAGTAAGTAGTTCATCACGGATCCTGATTTTGTTTCTAAAAGCACTTGAACCACCAACCATATATTGTGGTTAGAATTTTTTCTTTCCTTAGAAAGTTTGGGAGCATTCATGTCACGATATTTGGTTGTATTCAAGTTGGGGAGAAAAATGATTGGTTGCTAAGAGGTTGAAAAAATAAAGAAAAAAATGTGAAAAATAAAATAAAAGAAAAGAGAAAGAAAAGAAAAAAATGAATAAGATCGAGGTTGTAGCAAATGAGCATAGAGGAAAGGGTGAATAATATTTTTTGATTGCTTGAAAATGTGAGAAGTGATTGCTCTCATAGTATTAGACAATTTTATTTCAAAGACCTTTAGATATGACCATTCTTTGTTACTCAAGCCATATTACAACCCTTGAAAGTCCTTGGTGATTTATGCTTTTATGCTTTTCAATATGAGTTTTTTGGATGAATGCATAATTTAATTTGATGTTATCAAGATTTTTGGGTGAGAGTCAAGTCTCCCATGTTTGTTTTTCATCTATCTATGTTGTGTGCTAGGTGTGATTCATTTTTGAAAAAGTATTGTCTTAGGATTTTTTTATATGTGTTTTGTGCTTAGAACTTGTTTCATGTTCATGGTGTCGTTGTAGTTTAGCGGTAAGCATTACTTTTCTTGTACTTTTGAATTTGAACCATACATTTGTTCTATTTGTAAAAACTTGTTTGATCATGAATTCTTGGTGATTGCTTTTGTTTTCTTTAGGGTGATTGATTATTTTTTGATGACAAACAAAGTTTTAAGTCGGGGAAAATTTGATAAGTGTCAAATTGTAGTTATTATTAGTAGTATTTTGTGGCGCTTATTAGATTGTCTTTTTATATTAATGAGTCAAAACCTTAACTTTAGTGTAAATAATAGCTTTATAGCTTTATCATATAAATATTGTATAGATTAATCATTTTTATATTATTTTGTAGGATTCCTTGCATTGGTGAAGCATTAGGCATTAAAATGCAAAAGAAAAGCTTCAAGATCCACTTTTGGATGGAAATTAAGGCTACAGGTCGGGCTAAGCGAGCTCTATAGCATAAGGTGGTTTGGTGCTTCAAGTGGAAGCGCGCTTAGTATGCTCTGGCAGGGCTAAGTGCAGTCTGCGATTTTGAAAGTGTATAAATATAGTTCAAATTAGATTTTTTTAGGGGGTGACCCAATTTTGATAGAGTGATTTCACCATTTTTAGGTTTTCTTCCATATTTTAGGGTGAGACACCAATTTTGTAGACATGGAGGCTTAGAAATCAACAAGTAAGGATGCATCCTGAAGGTCCAGAGTTGGATTTGCATCAATCGTCTTGACAACACGAGAGTTGTTGGTTCAACTTCCTTCTTCTATTTGTATTCTTTATTGTTGGGTTTTGTTTGTAAGTTTATTTTGATTTTTGTATATGTATTGATCATGGTGTTGTATAAGATCTATTTTACAAATCTATATCGATGTTATCCTTGTTTACTTGCTTTATGTTTATATTTGAGTTGATATATACATGTACTCTTCAGATCTTTATTTAGGATGGACATCTATTAGGTTCTAAATTCTAGAAATATATTTAGATCTACTATTCATAATGGGTATCGATTCTTAATGCTCTCGGTTGTTTAGTTGCGTGAGACATCACCGATGAGACAATATGGTAGAACTCTCATCGGTGCTTCACACATGAACACTAATGTGAGGGATATGTGATGATATTGACGAATGTTTTAGGTTGCGTATAAATGATCGGTAGATTGAAGTATTTGATGGGTAGATGAAATCCAATCCCGACGAGTTCTATCCTCTCTAAAGAATGCATTAATTACTTGTTCATATGTTTTACTTTCTGTATTTTACACTTTTAAACCATTCAAATCGAGCTTAGAAACATGGATATTATTGAACTACATTTGATCCCTCGCACCGATCCATGGTGTTGTACCCCAAAATTTGCCCTCGCATTTTTCCTCAAGAAATCACGGCTTCAGGCGTTTCCTGATTTTTCAAACTGGATCGAGAATCGGTCAAACAGACTTCTCTCGTCAGTCAGACAAAAATTAGGGTGTTCATTGATTTTCATGGCTTTAGAACAAATCTTACAGTTGCTTAGGGTTTTGGTTGATTTTGGCTCAACTTTGATCAGGCGAACGTTTCTTTGGCATTTGATCAGGAATTAGGTTTTTTTTATACGCGGTTCCTCAGAAAGGTTTAACTATACAGTGTTTTCAAGTTATGCTGAGATGTGGATTGAAACATTTGGATTGAATTCGCATTGTGTGACTAAATCAGTGAAAGGATGCATTGGGATTGAATTTGCAGTGTTCGGTTAGAACCAGTAAAGGGAAAATACGTCTGGGCAGTTGTTGTGATTGACTGTGCTTTGCTTTGGATTTGTGAAGCACCAGATTTATTAGTTGATCAATGCTGAAACATTGTTTATTTAATTGTTTATTATTCTGAGTTTAGATAATTGGAATTTATTTCCATTTATTATAATTTTAGAATTATAAATAATAAAATAAATAATTGAAAAGGATAAAAAGAATTAATTGGATAAAAAGAATTTTTATTTCATCTTTAAATATTTGTTACAAATTATTATGTAAATACAAGTATTCATTTACACGGTATTTATAATAATAATAGTTACAATAATTAAATTTAAAATAAGACTATCCTAATTTTTTCTAAATCTTCAATTCTTCATTCTTCATTTGTTGCTAAATCCTCTCCATTCAATTTTTATCTGCAAAAGGAAAGAAGAAAAGTTAGAAGCAGATAAATAATTAAAAGCAGACAATTAAAGTTTTGGGTTCATCATTAAAAGCAAATGGCCGGGATCAGTTAACCCTCTCTACAAATCACGGGATTTCTCCCGGTTCACAAAGAAGGGTGAAAATGTTTGCAAGTCAAAAATGAATGCACAAAGTCAAAAATTGCACATTTCAAAATTGTCAAAACTGCATAGTTCAAAGACAGCATATGCAAATAACCAAGTCCAAGCTACAAACTGAATGGCCTAAAGCATGTTTAAATTTAAAAACTCAGTTCCAATGTCAAAGCTGTCCAAAGGATGTCAAAATACAAAAGTATCATCAATGCTGTCAAGAAGCACAAAGTATGGAAAGAAGAAGACAAAATATGCAGAGTTAGACTACTATTGCAAGCAAATTCAGTTTCATCATTTCCAGACCAATTTGCTTTTTCAAAATTAACATATGTTAAGCAATATAATATGCTTAAATATTGGAGAGAGATAAAAAGAGAGGAGAAGTGTAGGCTTACTGGTTTTTGGCTTTAGGCATAAAAAAATATAAACACAGAAACTGCAATAAAACAGTGAAGCAGAAGGCAGAAATATGAAGAAATTGGAATGCAAACAAAACTGTCAAATAAAAGGTAACAGAATTATCTTTCCTCTTTAAAACCCTGCAAACCTGCCCAGCAGCTTAACCAAAGAAAAGATACCAAGACCTGAGACATTCAAAATCATAGGCGCCAAAGAGCCTAAACAGATATGAAAAGAACATCACAAAAGCTAAAGCCAAGGCCCTTAAAAGAAAAAAGAGAACACAGTCCAAAGAGGGATAATATATCACAAAAAAACCAAACAAAACTGAGAAGATAAGCTCCCAAGCCGAAAAAACCAGTTCACTCAAAGAACCTGCATAAACTAGTAAAAACTCTCAACCTTTTCAAAAACCTGAAGCCTTTCAAAGCATAAGCCTCTTAGCCTCATCAACCTAGCATAACCTTAAACCAACAGCCATCACCAACTAACCATCAACCTAGCATAACCTTGAACCAACAGCCATCACCAACAAACCATCAACCTGTCAAAACCAGTAAGCCAAAGCCATAACCGAAACCAACAAACCATCGACCTGTCAAAACCATTACGCACAAACCATAGCCTCACGCTAAGCACCAACCTTTCAAGCCTAAACCAGTTTCCCAAACACGTACAGAACCCACACAAGCCCTCAGAAAATCTTCATCACTGGGCAAGAAAACATTCAAATCGATTTCAAGCAAACAATTCTGACCAACAAGCATTCGTACCAACCAACACATCAAGGCATATCAGAAAAGGCAGCAAAGAGAGAAGAAGAGAAAAAATATATCAAAGTGGTTCAGTTCATCATCATCACCAAGGCAGCAAAGAGAGAAGAAGAGAAAAAATATATCAAAGTGGTTCAGTTCATCATCATCACCAAGGCAGCAAAGAGAGAAGAAGAGAAAAAATATATCAAAGTGGTTCATTTCATCATCATCAACAAGGCAACAAAGAGGCAAAAAATACAAAATACCAGGGTCTCCAAGCAAAGCTAGCTCAGCACCGTACCTCGCCGTTCAGCCTCCTGAGCGCCTCCACCACCATTCCTTCCCCTCCTCCGTCAAGGTAGTATAACCTTTTTCCTTCCATTTTGTACATCTCGACAGAAACAACAATATTAAGGCTAAAGTCAGAATCAAATGAATGTGAAATCATAACATGCAAAATCATAAAACCCTAACGCATTAAGAGAACGAGATCGTCACCTTCGCACCATATCACCGAGCGATCCATGAGGAGGAGGAGATGCAGTTGGTGGCGCTGGCAGCTTTGAGGCAAAGAGGTTCCTAAGCGTTTTGGCTCAAGAGAAGCGGAGGAGCGAACGAAGAAGACGAAGAGCAAGCGAACGGCGCCTCTGCATGTCAAACCCTGGCCGTTTCCCTAATGAACACAAGTCATAAAACCCTAAAAAATTTGTTTCAAATAAATTGGGCCTAACCCGTTTCTATGCTGAAGCCCAAGCGTATTTCCAGTTCATACCCCCCTTTCTGTTTCGTTCTCTGTAAATGGTGTTTGGGCCACAAGATCCCTTTTGGCCCATCTCTTTCTATACATAACTTAATTTCTTTGTTTTTTTTTCTTTCTTAATAACAATATTACCAACACTTTTCATTAATACTAAATTACATTAATACATAAAACTTAAAACCTTTTTTCTTTTCTTTTATTAAAACTCTTTTTTTATTTATTTTTAATGTAAATCTTGCTTAAAACATTTATAAAAAAATACATAAAGAAATAGATTTTTTTTAGTTTGAATATTCTTTTTTAACTAAAACATTAATTACAATACACCAAAAACATTTTCTTTTCTAATAATACATTAATTTGTACATAATCAATTAAAATACATTTTTAATATACATAATATAATTAAAAATTAAAACTTAAAACATTTTCTTTCTTTTAATTAAAATACTTGTTTTTGTACATATCAAACAAAGATATAAAAATACAAATTTAAATCAAAAGCGGATAACAATACTTGATAAATAAACGATATTTAATTTTCTTATTAAATTCACATTTCGCAAACTTGTAAATAAAATACACATACATGTACACTTACACAATACATTTTACATTTTGATGCATTATACATTTGCTATACTTTGCTATACCTTGATTATATTTGATTGCGATTCGATTTGGTTGTAATTATTCAAGTCCCATCCCCATTTGTGAATTTGTACCCCCACTCTCGGATACCATTTGTAATAGCGTGGACTTTAAAATTCCCGCAATTTACCGCTTTCGAATTATACCATGGTTAGACATAGGGTTTGTATGTACATAAAATCGAACGCTAGATAACCTAATACAAAGACAAATGCATGAAATCAATACACAAACACACTTGCACCCCCTAGGGTGATCCCACATGTTGCCTTCCAAAATGGGCCATGCTTGCACGTCGAGTTTCTTTGGCAAAATAAATTCAAATGATCATGAGTCCCTCGATGACGCTTTCGAAAGTCGCCTATCAAAATGATCAAGTCCCTTCAAGCAAATTGCCAAAGACACTTGGAACCATTGCATTCATGGTCCATACGATGACCCGTGCCCGTCCCGTTAGACTTCCTAAACGCAAGATTGTCCACCAAATTCAATGGTGGAACAAAATTGTTAAAAGGGGTTGAAAACATAGAGAAAACCTTTGAGTACAATAGGGGTAGACCAAACTCTTAGTTACTTGAGATCAACTTGCCAAAACACTTGCCTTCTTTTTAAAAACCACACTTCATACACACTTTCAAAACAAACTCTCAAAAACATTTGAAACATCTTTTCGAAAAGATACACACTTTTGTAAAACACTCAAACACGAGTCAATTACACTGGTTGCCTAAAACAAGGCCTCTCTTCAAAAACATTTTCAAAACACACATACACCACAATTTCAAGCAATCAAGGCAAGTGATCTAAAAAACCGAGTAACTAAGAGCCCATGGATAACCATGGATGAAAAGGGTGCTAATAGCTTCCCTTTTCATAATCTACCCCCCGAACCCACGAAATATCTCAAAAGGTTTTTTGTTGTGCTTTTTAACCTTTCCTTTAGGATAAAATAAAAAGTCGGTGGCGACTCTTGCTCAACCGAACAAGTGCGTATACAAACGCAAAACTCAAGTCAGTTCTCCCACCGTATCACAGAACTGGCGACTCTGCTGGGGACTCATAAAAAGTGGGGTTACCTTAGGGTTTAGATCACCTTTGTTTTCAATTGGTTGCTTTGTTTGCTTTTACATTTGTGGGCCTTGCATCAGAGTTTCATAGATCCTAACCCGGATCTGGGGAATACCCTTTTAGGTAGCATAATCTATGAGGGACCTGTCCGGCGTAGACCGACATGGGTGAAGCAGTGGCTACGTTGGTGTGGCACCTTAGTCTGTACCAATATCCCTTGTGTTGCAACGAGGAGAATATGGGTCTTCTAAGGAGTCATCAAACACCAACCGACCTTAGAACCCTAAATTGACCAAACTTGGCCATAGAACAGTAGCAGTATGCTACACTCATTGAGGTTAAACTCTCGCGATGGTTCTGGCCACAAGAAAAGATTGCGATGCTGGAGTTATGACCAATTGAGGGTAGTCAAGGATTTGAGATCCTCTAGAACCCGGTTACTTTTGATAGGACAGGTTTTAACCAACGAAACTAAAAGAGGGTAATGCCTAAACTACATGCTGGCCTAAAACCTAAGGGTTGTCTTGTGTGACTTGTGTGCCTTGTCATTGTGAATACTTGTGGTGTGTTTCATCATAGCATCATACCATCATACCATTGCATGCATCCTGTATAAGGACTGACCCATTTCAAAGACGAGAGGGTTTCATCTTTTCTCTGTTTTGTAGGACATCATGATGCCCGTGCGTAGGAATACTATCAGGCTCAACTTTGTTCAGCCACCAACCTTGCTCAAGGAATTGGTTGGTAGAATTCCAAACACTACTTCCTTCATCAAAAGGCATGGTTCTCTCCTCGGTTTGATCACTTCAAAGTGGGACCAACAACTGATAAGTGTCCTGACCCAGTTTTATGATCCCCTGTATCATTGCTTCACCTTTCAAGACTTCCAGTTGCTCCCTACCCTGGAAGAATTCTCTGACTTGCTTGGTATCCCTGTTTTGGAGCAAACTCCATTCACTGGTTGGGAGAAGACCCTTAGGCCTGAAGAGATTGTTGCAGTCCTGCCCTTGACCAAAGAAGAGGTAATGGCTCACTGGGAAACTAGAAGTGGAGTTAAGGGCTTTTTGGTTAAGTTTCTGGTTGGCAAAGCTAATGATTTCTGGAATGACTTAGACTTCAAGGCGTACGAAGACATCCTGGCTCTTTTGATCTATGGTCTGGTGTTGTTTCCAAATCCTGACACCTTTATCAGTATCTATGCCATAAGGATCTTCATGTCTCGGAATCCTGTACCCACTCTTTTGGGTGATATCCTGCAACAACTCTATGCTCGTACTGCCCGAAGACGGGGAACTCCGTGGTGTTGTGCTCCTTTGCTAGTGAGGTGGTTTATTTCGCACCTTCCTAAGTTCGTGCTGAAGAATGAAGAAGGAAAGTGTTGGGCTCATAGGTTAATGTCTCTCACAGATAATGACATCACTTGGACTCTCAGAGGTTTGGATGAGGTAGCTGTTATTGATCGTTGCGGAGAATACCCTAATGTTCCCTTGATTGGCACTCAGGGAGGAATTTCTTATAATCCATGTTTAGCTCTCCGTCAGTTTGGAAGAGCCAGAAGAGCAGGGCCTCATGAGATGTTGGTTCCTCACTTCCATTTTGAATTTCAGGTAGACAGTGACGAACTACGCCGTGGATTCATTAAGGCTTGGGGTAGAATTCATAAAGCTGACCCACATGAGTTGGGACCGAAGACTTCTCTACCAATGGAACCCTATTGCAAATGGGTCTGCATCCGTGCTCAGAAGTTAGGTATGCCGTATGAAGCTGTCAGACCTGTCATTCTTGAATCTCCTGATGAAGATGGGGTTCCTCCAACTGTCCTCCCTCCTCAGATACCCACTGATGTTGATACACTGAAGAGATCTTGGGCGCAGCTAAAGGAAGAACGGGATTTTTATCGGGAAAAGTTCAACGAATAGGAACGGAAAATCCAGAAGCTGACTAAGAAATTGGAGGAAGAGCGGACCCTGAATGACTATATCCGCACTGAGAAGAGGAGACCATGGGAGCACTAATGGGCTTTGGATGTTTTTTTTACAGCTTTTATTTCCTTTTCAGTATTTTCATTCCTGTAATGCCTAAGGGCAAGTTGTTGAACAATTTAAAATTTGAATCTAATGAAGTGTGTTTCCTTTTTGTCTATAAAGTTGAATCCCGATTATCTTTGAAAACATAAATCATACGCATTTCATTGCATCATGTGCATAACAGGTACCCTTCTTCTACAGGTTGCTTAATCTTCTTCGCTGTTTATTTCAGCATTCAAGCATCATGTCTTCCGAACCTACCACCGAGCAAGCTATCAAGGCCCTCCAGGCCCAGAACGCCCAGTTTCAAGAGATGGTCATGAGCCTAGCCCAAGGCCAACAAGAGTTGAAGGCCCTGCTCCTGAAGAAGAAGAAGAAGAAGAAGAAGAAGAGGACTGTGATGTTCAACACGGGACGCAGGTTTGGGAATACGCTCCATAACGAGGCTGATCCAACTACTTCCTCTGCAGAGAATGACAGTCCCCAAGGGGGAAGGGCTCCTAGTCCTGCAGTCTCCGACAACGAGACGGATTACAACGACGAACAGTACCCTCCTGCTGCTGACAGATACAAAGAACTAGAGGACCGTTTAAGTGCCATGGAGATTCAAAAGGTGTCGGGGTTGGATTTCGGAGATTTAGGGTTATCTTCTGGGGTGGTGATCTCACACAAGTTCAAGGCGCCTTCCTTTGCAAGGTACGACGGGGCTTCCTGTCCCAAGCTGCATCTCCGATCATATGTAAGGAAGATCCAACCTTACACTGCGGACAAGAACCTTTGGATCCATTTCTTTCAAGATAGCCTTTCGGGGTCTCAACTCGAATGGTTCTATCAGTTAGACGGAGCCAGTATCTGAAGCTGGGAGGACTTAGCTGTTGCGTTTTATAGACAGTATCAATACAATTCTGACCTCGCTCCCACACGTACCCAACTTCAGGGTATGTCGCTGGGAACGGACGAAGGATTCAAAGAATATGCGCAAAAGTGGAGAGACTTGGCTAGCAGGGTGCAGCCTCCTTTGACGGACCGTGAACTTGTTGACATCTTTCTAGGGACCCTGTCTGGTCCATTCTTCAATCATCTGATTGGTAATTCCTCCGCTGGGTTTACAGATTTGATCTTGACCGGTGAAAGGATAGAAGCTGGCATCAAGTCAGGGAAGATACATAAAGGTGCCTTCTCGAGTACTGAGAAGAAGCCTTTCAAGAAGGAAGCTAGTGCAGTTTATGGTCCTAGAAGACAAGTTAAGCCGGAACGCCGCCAAGCCGTCAATGCATTGGTCATTTCAAAGCCTGTTGTTGCTCCTCAGCAGTACAATCAACAAAAGGGTGAGAGGCCCAAAAGGCAGTACACTCGACTGAGCATGACCTTGTCACAAATCTTGCCGCAACTGCTATCGACCAACTTGGTGACTACCAGAGAGGCTCCGAAGGTCGTGAATACTGCATCTCCTAAGTATAATCCAAATGCCCGTTGTGCTTATCACTCCGATAGCCCGGGGCATTCTACTGATGATTGCTGGGGCCTGAGAAATAAGGTTCAAGATCTTATTGATGCGAAGGAAATACAGTTTGAGGCGCCTGAGAGGCCTAATGTTATGACTGCTCCTATGCCCCAGCATGGAGTAAATGCTGTTGAGGAAGATTTGTATGCTGTTTCGGTGGATGATGTTGCTACCCCTCTATTGACTGTTAAGAGGAACTTGTTGCTAGCCGGTTTATTTCCGGGTTGTAGCAAGGGTTGCCTCCTGTGTGCTATTACCCCTACCGGTTGCCCGCTGCTGAAGTCAGGTATCCAAAGCCTGATGGATAGCAAAGAAATTTTGTTCAAGAAGACCACTGTTCCTTTTGTTCCCGCTGAAGAAGTATTTGTCGTCACAATTTTCAACAATCCTACCAAGGCTCCCCCGAGGAAGCCAGTCAAAATTATGTCTGTTGCACCTATAACCATTACTGTTCCAGGGCCAATCCCCTACAAGTCTGACAAGGCTGTCCCATGGCACTATGGGGCAGATGTGTATGTACTTGGAGTAAAGCAGGAGCTCAACACCGGTACCAGTATCAGTAACATCACTGGTCCCGCCAAAGTTACTCGCAGTGGCAGGCTCTTCTCGCCTGACATTGCACCACCAGTTATCCGAAAACCTCTTATCATCACACCCGCAAGTGTGCATGTTTCCCTTCTGAATCAAGTTCCTGTGTCTACTCCTGCCGCCGAGTCCTCTGATGCTTGAGGCAAAGGAGTTGCTACCGATGTGCCTACCCGGACGGAGGCACCGAAGACGACCGCTGTTGAAGCCTCCCAGCAAGATATGGAGGAAATTCTTAAGATAATCAAGAAAAGCGATTTCAACATCGTAGAACAGCTGGGGCATACCCCCTCCAAGATCTCTATGTTATCATTGCTGCTATGCTCAGAGGCCCATGCCAAGGCCCTGATTTCATTTCTGAAGACGGCCCATGTGCCGCAAGAGACATTTGCAGATCAATTCACTGACTGTGTGGCCAATTTGACAGCTGACAATGGTTTGGGTTTCTCGGATGCTGATCTTACCACCAAGGGAAAGAACCACAATGATGCCCTGCATGTCTCCATAGAATGCAGGGGCACTACTCTCACACACGTGTTGGTGGACACCGGTTCTTCTCTGAATGTATTGCCCAAGAAGTCCTTAGACCGGTTAGATTGTGAGGGCCTGGAATTGAAGCCTAGTAAAATCATTGTTAGAGCCTTCGACGGTTCTAAGAGGATGGTGCATGGTGAGGTAGACATTCCTATTCGTGTGGGTTCCCAAGTCTTTGATTCAACGTTCTATGTGATGGATATTCGTCCATCTTATTCCTGTTTGCTGGGACGACCTTGGATTCACAAAGCGGGGGCTGTGACCTCCACTCTACACCAGAAGCTCAAATACCCTATCAGAGGGAAGATTGTTACTGTGCAGGGGGAGGAAGAATACATGGTTAGTCATCTGAATTCATTCCGGTATATTGAGATGGACGGGGAGTTTATTGAAACCCCCTTTCAACATTTTGAAGAGGTACCTCTAACATTGGCGTCAGCTGAGGCAGTGATTGAAGAAGACTTTCCTTTGAAGATGGCTTCCTTGAAGGATGCCCGAGCTATAATTGAGAAAGGCGAGTGCACAAACTGGGGTCGGCTTCCTGACTTCACTCCAAAGACCGACAAGTTTGGGCTAGGCTTCATTGCAGAGGCTCAGAGGACTGTTCGCAAAGCAAGGATCGGAAAACCTCCGGTATTCATCACCAACCCAGGAGTGAATGCTATCGAGGACGACGTAGAGGAAGCGGAATTTGACAGCTGGATCTACCCGACAACTGACAATGGACCAAGCAACTGGACGGCATAAGATTTTACACCTATTACTTTTGTCACTCAGTAATGAACTTTTTTGTCTTCTATTTGTAACAAACAATATGTTGAAACTTTTATAGCGCGGTGTCCTACCCGGGGCACCGTGGCTCCATTTGTGAGGGCTTTTTGTATGACATTTCGTATATCATTAATCAAAACATTGGACGTTTGTTGCATTTCAAATCTTGTGCTCTTTTTCTTTCTTTATCATATATTGCGAAACAGCTGTATTTACACACACTCACTTATACAGGTTCCAATCCACTCTGGATCTCACTGGTAACGACTCTGCTACTGCCAGTTATGACTTTGAAAATCCGATCAACTTAGCTGAAGACGAAGGTGAAGATGATTGCGAAGTGCCTGGTGAACTTGCAAGACTGCTACTCCAGGAAGAGAGGGCCATTCAGCCACATGAAGAGCCAGTGGAAACGGTAAATCTGGGTACTGAGACAGATAGAAAGGAAGTCAAGATTGGTGCCAATCTGGAGATCAATGTGAAACAACGATTGATTCAGATGTTGCATGACTACATGGAAATCTTTGCTTGGTCTTACGAAGACATGCCTGGTTTGGATGCCGACATCGTGGTTCATCACCTGCCTACCAAGGAAGATTGCCCTCCGGTAAAACAGAAGGTCCGCCGCATGCGTCCAGAGATGTCTGAGAAAATCAAAGCCGAGGTTATGAAACAATTTGACGCCGGTTTTCTTGCAGTGACTTCTTACCCTTAGTGGGTTGCCAATGTGGTGCCGGTACCAAAGAAGGATGGTAAAGTCCGAATGTGTGTTGATTACAAGGATCTGAACAAGGCCAGCCCCAAGGATGACTTCCCCTACCTCACATTGACGTTCTTGTTGACAATATGGCTCAGCACAAGGTGTTCTCTTTCATGGATGGTTTTTCAGGTTATAATCAGATCAAGATGGCTCCTGAAGACATGGAGAAGACCACTTTCGTTACTCAGTAGGGCACCTTCTGTTACAAAGTCATGCCTTTTGGGTTGAAAAATGCTGGGGCAACCTACCAACGTGCCATGGTCGCTTTATTTCATGACATGATCCATCATGAGATTGAAGTGTATTTCGATGATATTATTGCGAGGTCTCAAACTGAGGAGGAACACCTTGACCATCTGCAGAAACTGTTTGACCGTCTGAAGTTGTACAAGCTAAGGTTGAACCCAAACAAGTGCACCTTTGGGGTGAGGTCTGGAAAATTGCTAGGCTTCATTGTAAGCGACAAAGGTATTCAAGTGGACCCTGCCAAGGTTAAAGCCATTCAAGAGATGCCAGTTCCTAAGACAGAGAAAGAAGTCAGAGGCTTTCTAGGACGTCTGAATTACATCGCCCGATTCATCTCGCACCTAACTGCTACTTGTGAGCCAATCTTCAAGCTGCTGAAGAAAGATCAGGTAGTACGTTGGAACAATGAATGTCAGGCCGCTTTTGAAAAGATAAAAGAGTATCTCCAAGAACCACCCATCCTCATGCCACCAGTGGAAGGGAGACCTCTCATACTATACTTGACAGTGCTTGATAACTCAATGGGGTGTGTGATGGGGCAGCATGACGAGTCTGGCCGAAAAGAGCACGCTATTTATTACCTGAGCAAAAAGTTTACTGACTGTGAGACTCGGTACTCACTGCTCGAGAAAACTTGTTGCGCTCTGGTATGGGCTGCTCGCCGGCTGAGACAGTATATGTTGACTCACACTACTCTGTTGATTTCAAAAATGGATCCAATCAAGTACATATTCGAAAAGCCTGCTCTGTCTGGAAGAATAGCAAGATGGCAAATGATCTTGACAGAATATGACATTCAGTACACAACTCAAAAAGCAATCAAAGGAAGTGTATTGGCAGACCATTTGGCACACCAACCTGTGGACGATTACCAGTCATTGAACTTTGAATTTTCGGACGAAGATATCATGGTGGTGACTGATTGTGAAGTACCTGGACCGGATGAAGGACCTGAGGAAGGATCCTGATGGTCTATGCACTTTGATGGAGCCTCAAACGCTTTGGGTAATGGTATCGGCGCTGTGATCATATCCCCTAAAGGCACTCATACTCCACTCACCGCCCGATTATGTTTTAACTGCACCAACAACATGGCGGAGTATGAGGCATGTATCATGGGTCTTCAAGCTGCAATCGACTAAGGATCAAGTTTCTGAGTGTATTCGGAGATTCCGCTCTCGTGATCAATCAGGTCAAAGGCGAGTGGGATACGAAACACCCAAATCTTATTCCTTACAAGGAGTATGTGATGACATTGCTTCCCCACTTCGAAGAGATAACTTATGTACACTTCCCAAGAGAAGAGAATCAGTTGGCATACGCGCTGGCTACAATGTCTTCTATGTTCAAAGTCAAGTGGGACAATGAAGCGCCCCGAATCATTATCTGGAAATTGGACGAACCTGCATATTGCTGTGATCTTGAGGCCGAAGAGGTAACAGAGAAACCCTGGTATCATGAAGTAAAGAGGTACTTGGAAGCTCAAGAATACCCCGAAGGTGTATCTATTAATGACAAGAAATTCTTGAGAAGGTTTACGGCAAAGTTCTTTCTCAGTAATGGCGTTCTCTACAAGCGAAACCATGATTCAACTCTACTGCGTTGTGTGGATAAGACTGAAGCAGAAAAGATCATGGCAGAACTGCATGAAGGTACCTTTGGAACGCATTCCACTGGTCACACCATGGCGAAGAAAATCCTTCGGGCGGGGTATTTCTGGTCCACAATGGAAGCCGACTGTTATCAGCATTCGCGAACTTGTCATAAATGCCAGATCTATGCGGATAAGGTGCACATTCCTCCGGTACCTTTGAACGTCTTGACAGCACCTTGGCCTTTTGCAATGTGGGGCATTGATATGATCGGCGAGATCCGGCCGACGGCATCCAACGGGCATCGCTTCATCTTGGTAGCGATTGATTACTTCACAAAGTGGGTTGAAGCAGCTTCCTACGCCACTGTAACCAAGAGCGTCGTGGCACGATTCATTCGACACAATCTGATTTGTCGATACGGTGTACCTGAAAGGATCATTACGGACAATGGTACCAATCTTAACAACAAAATGATCACTGAGCTCTGCGAGCAATTCAAAATACAGCACCACAACTCTTCACCTTACCGGCCGAAGATGAATGGGGCTGTAGAAGCAGCAAATAAGAATATTAAGAAGATTGTGCAGGAGATGACAGTGACCTATAAGGATTGGCACGAGATGTTGTCGTTTGCTCTTCATGGGTACCGTACCTCAACAAGAACGTCAACCGGGGCAACTCCCTTCTCCTTGGTCTATGGCATGGAGGCAGTCTTGCCGATTGAAGTCCAGGTACCTTCTCTCCGGATAATGAAGGATGCAGGCTTGAGCGAAGATGACTGGATCCAGACTCGACTTGATCAATTAAACCTGATTGACGAAAAGAGACTCACTGCCATCTGTCATGGTCAAACGTATCAGAAATGGATGATCAGGGCATTTAACAAGAAAGTCAGGCCACAAGAGTATCAAGTTGGGGACCTGGTAATCAAGCGCATCATTCTTCCTCAAAGTGATCCCAGGGGCAAATGGACCCCTACGTACGAAGGGCCATTTGTGGTTAAGCATGTGTTCTCAGGAGGAGCCATGATTCTAACCACCATGGATGGTGACGACCTTCCTCACCCCGCTAATGCAGACATAGTAAAAAGATACTACGCGTGAACTAAGGACCCGCTAGGTTGACACACCTAGGCAAAAATAAGGGCTTCCCGGCGAACCAAAAGGGTTCGGGAAAAAATAAGGGATGAAATAAAAAAAATCTGTACACCCGACAAGTCGAAAACCTAAAAAGGCGGCTTGGGCAAAAATGGGTATCCCGGTGGACTGAAAACCCGAAAGGGCAGTCCAGGCAAAAATTAGGGATGAAGCGTAATACTATGTCTCACTAGATCACCTTGCATTCAGAATTCGGCATCAACTATCAGGGCTCAGACTTCGGCATCGACCAACCAGCCTCACCTTCAACTAAGCGGCAAAATGATGAGACGCTTGAAGGCATAACGGCGATAGCAGAGTCGTTACCCAGTGGGATTAGTTTTTCACATAGCTATTTTGTTTCCTTTTCAAAATTGTATAAACTCTATGTTGTTCGGCGGCGTTCTCTTACTAGGACGTCAGCCTCCTATACATAAACGCCTATTTACAGGCAAATTTCAAAATCAATACAAGTTCGATTTTTCAGACAAATTATCCATTGCTTTTCCTTTTTTGTTTTGTTTTGCAAAGAACGTCCAATGTTCATTTTTGATATATGCATTTGACGTTAAATTGCTAGATCATAAATGTTTACATACAAGACAAAGGATTAATGACAGGTGACATCAGAAACATGGGGCAATTTTGAAGTGACCGAGCAGTCTAGTTGCTTTGTCCGCCAAGGTACCAAGGTAGGTTCAACTGAAGAACATGATCAAGCTACCTCAACAATCTCCAGCGGAGTTCATCAAATTCTCTGACATAATTTATCAGCAGAATCCCCAGCGGAGCTCTCATCAAAGCCTCAGTGAACTATCTCTCCCCACGGAGTACTTCCCCTCAGAGTGATCTCCCCAACAAGTGTATGCCCCAACAGAGTCATCTTCTCCTATCGGTTTATCTTGCAACCATCATCCCCAGCGGAAATGAAGAACTCTACTCTTCAAACAGCAGCCCAGGATTTAACAAGCTCCCGGCACACGTCAAGGATTTATTTTCCTAGACGAAAATACATTCATAAACATCACATTATCGTACACCATGACGCATGCATATACGCATCATAAACACACAATCTCATTTATTCTTGAGAACATCATGACATCATGCATTTCATACATCATGACATTGCATACAACTGATGTTTTGCCTTTTCAGGAAAAAGATCAATCCAAAAGATGATTACTATCAAATATCACGAATCCAGATTCGATTCCTGTATCTAGCCAGGGCACATCTATGAGTGATTGATTGTAGATTCGATACCTGTATCTAGCCAGGGCATATCTACATAAAGAGTATGAAGGTCAACCCCTGTAACAAGCCAGGAAATTATCTTTCATCCTCAGGTCAGAGGTTTACCCCTGTATCCAGCCAGGAAAGCCATCTCCACCAACCTTTTACAATTCCAGATTCGGTTCCTGTATCCAGCCAGGGCACATCTGAAGACAACAATTCCAGATTCGATTCCTGTATCCAGCCAGGGCACATCTGAAGACAACAATTCCAGATTCGATTCCTGTATCTAGCCAGGGCACATCTGAAGACAATTCCAGATTCGATTCCTGTATCCAGCCAGGGCACGTCTGTGAGCAACATTTTCCAAATTCGATACCTGTATCCAGCCAGGGCATATATGTCGACAGCATCTTCCAAATTCGATTCCTGTATCTAGCCAGGGCATATCTGTAGGAAGGGACTAAAGATCAACACCTGTAACAAGCCAGGAAACATCTTCCTCTCTCAAAATACGCAAGTTCTCGCTAAGGAATCTCTTACGCGATCAACACTTCCAAATGGCATCTATAAGCCCATTCCCAACAATATTCTGTCACACTTCCAGATGGCATCTATAAGCCCATCCTCCTATCCATCCTATCTCCAAATGGCATCTATAAGCCCATTCTCGCCATCATATTGCTAATACTCCAGCGTGCGAGTGCAAATTTCCGGGCACTCTAGTGTCCAATCTCCTTTAACCCTCGAGTCGCGAAAGGCAAACTTGCCATTCTAACTCTTCAGGTCCAAGAAGATTGAACAGGGGCAACTGTTGTACCCCAAAATTTGCCCTCGCATTTTTCCTCAAGAAATCACGGCTTCAGGCGTTTCCTGATTTTTCAAACTGGATCGAGAATCGGTCAAACAGACTTCTCTCTTCAGTCAGACAAAAATTTGGGTGTTCATTGATTTTCATGGCTTTAGAACAGTTCTTACAGTTGCTTAGGGTTTTGGTTGATTTTGGCTCAACTTTGATCAGGCGAACGTTTCTTTGGCATTTGATCAGGAATTAGGTTTTTTTTATACGCGGTTCCTCAGAAAGGTTTAACTCTACAGTGTTTTTCAAGTTATGCTGAGATGTGGATTGAAACATTTGGATTGAATTCGCATTGTGTGACTAAATCAGTGAAAGGATGCATTGGGATTGAATTTGCAGTGTTTGGTTAGAACCAATAAAGGGAAAATACGTCTGGGCAGTTGTTGTGATTGACTGTGCTTTGCTTTGGATTTGCGAAGCACCAGATTTATTAGTTGATCGATGCTGAAACATTGTTTATTTAATTGTTTATTATTCTGAGTTTAGATAATTGGAATTTATTTCCATTTATTATAATTTTAGAATTATAAATAATAAAATAAATAATTGAAAAGGATAAAAAGAATTAATTGGATAAAAAGAATTTTTATTTCATCTTTAAATATTTGTTACAAATTATTATGTAAATACAAGTATTCATTTACACGGTATTTATAATAATAATAGTTACAATAATTAAATTTAAAATAAGACTATCCTAATTTTTTCTAAATCTTCAATTCTTCATTCTTCATCTGTTGCTAAATCCTCTCCATTCAATTTTTATCTGCAAAAGGAAAGAAGAAAAGTTAGAAGCAGATAAATAATTAAAAGCAGACAATTAAAGTTTTGGATTCATCATTAAAAGCAAATGGCCGGGATCAGTTAACCCTCTCTGCAAATCACGGGATTTCTCCCGGTTCACAAAGAAGGGTGAAAATGTTTGCAAGTCAAAAATGAATGCACAAAGTCAAAAATTGCACATTTCAAAATTGTCAAAACTGCATAGTTCAAAGACAGCATATGCAAATAACCAAGTCCAAGCTACAAACTGAATGGCCTAAAGCATGTTTAAATTTCAAAACTCAGTTCCAATGTCAAAGTTGTCCAAAGGATGTCAAAATACAAAAGTATCATCAATGCTGTCAAGAAGCACAAAGTATGGAAAGAAGAAGACAAAATATGCAGAGTTAGACTACTATTGCAAGCAAATTCAGTTTCATCATTTCCAGACCAATTTGCTTTTTCAGAATTAACATATGTTAAGCAATATAATATGCTTAAATATTGGAGAGAGAGAAAAAGAGAGGAGAAGTGTAGGCTTACTGGTTTTTGGCTTTAGGCATAAAAAAATATAAACACAGAAACTGCAATAAAACAGTGAAGCAGAAGGCAGAAATATGAAGAAATTGGAATGCAAACAAAACTGTCAAATAAAAGGTAACAGAATTATCTTTCCTCTTTAAAACCCTGCAAACCTGCCCAGCAGCTTAACCAAAGAAAAGATACCAAGACCTGAGACATTCAAAATCATAGGCGCCAAAGAGCCTAAACAGATATGAAAAGAACATCACAAAAGCTAAAGCCAAGGCCCTTAAAAGAAAAAAGAGAACACAGTCCAAAGAGGGATAATATATCACAAAAAAACCAAACAAAACTGAGAAGATAAGCTCCCAAGCCGAAAAAACCAGTTCACTCAAAGAACCTGCATAAACCAGTAAAAACTCTCAACCTTTTCAAAAACCTGAAGCCTTTCAAAGCATAAGCCTCTTAGCCTCATCAACCTAGCATAACCTTAAACCAACAGCCATCACCAACTAACCATCAACCTAGCATAACCTTGAACCAACAGCCATCACCAACAAACCATCAACCTGTCAAAACCAGTAAGCCAAAGCCATAACTGAAACCAACAAACCATCGACCTGTCAAAACCATTACGCACAAACCATAGCCTCACGCTAAGCACCAACCCTTCAAGCCTAAACCAGTTTCCCAAACACGTACAGAACCCACACAAGCCCTCAGAAAATCTTCAGCACTGGGCAAGAAAACATTCAAATCGATTTCAAGCAAACAATTCTGACCAACAAGCATTCGTACCAACCAACACATCAAGGCATATCAGAAAAGGCAGCAAAGAGAGAAGAAGAGAAAAAATATATCAAAGTGGTTCAGTTCATCATCATCACCAAGGCAGCAAAGAGAGAAGAAGAGAAAAAATATATCAAAGTGGTTCAGTTCATCATCATCACCAAGGCAGCAAAGAGAGAAGAAGAGAAAAAATATATCAAAGTGGTTCATTTCATCATCATCACCAAGGCAACAAAGAGGCAAAAAATACAAAATACCAGGGTCTCCAAGCAAAGCTAGCTCAGCACCGTACCTCGTCGTCCAGCCGCCTGAGCGCCTCCACCACCATTCCTTCCCCTCCTCCGTCAAGGTAGTATAACCTCTTTCCTTCCATTTTGTACATCTCGACAGAAACAACAATATTAAGGCTAAAGTCAGAATCAAATGAATGTGAAATCATAACATGCAAAATCATAAAACCCTAACGCATTAAGAGAACGAGATCGTCACCTTCGCACCATATCACCAAGCGATCCATGAGGAGGAGGAGATGCAGTTGGTGGCGCTGGCAGCTTTGAGGAAAAGAGGTTCCTAAGCATTTTGGCTCAAGAGAAGCGGAGGAACGAACGAAGAAGACGAAGAGCAAGCGAACGGCGCCTCTGCATGTCAAACCCTGGCCGTTTCCCTAATGAACACAAGTCATAAAACCCTAAAAATTTTGTTTCAAATAAATTGGGCCTAACCCGTTTCTATGCTGAAGCCCAAGCGTATTTTCAGTTCATACCCCCCTTTCTGTTTTGTTCTCTGTAAATGGTGTTTGGGCCACAAGATCCCTTTTGGCCCATCTCTTTCTATACATAACTTAATAACTTAATTTCTTTGTTTTTTTTTCTTTCTTAATAACAATATTACGAACACTTTTCATTAATACTAAATTACATTAATACATAAAACTTAAAACCTTTTTTCTTTTCTTTTATTAAAACTCTTTTTTTTATTTATTTTTAATGTAAATCTTGCTTAAAACATTTATAAAAAAATACATAAAGAAATAGATTTTTTTAGTTTGAATATTCTTTTTTAACTAAAACATTAATTACAATACACCAAAAACATTTTCTTTTCTAATAATACATTAATTTGTACATAATCAATTAAAATACATTTTTAATATACATAATATAATTAAAAATTAAAACTTAAAACATTTTCTTTCTTTTAATTAAAATACTTGTTTTTGTACATATCAAACAAAGATATAAAAATACAAATTTAAATCAAAAGCGGATAACAATACTTGATAAATAAACGATATTTAATTTTCTTATTAAATTCACATTTCGCAAACTTGTAAATAAAATACACATACATGTACACTTACACCATACATTTTACATTTTGATGCATTATACATTTGCTATACTTTGCTATACCTTGATTATATTTGATTGCGATTCGATTTGGTTGTAATTATTCAAGTCCCATCCCCATTTGTGAATTTGTACCCCCACTCCCGGATACCATTTGTAATAGCGTAGACTTTATAATTCCCGCAATTTACCGCTTTCGAATTATACCATGGTTAGACCTAGGGTTTGTATGTACATAAAATCGAACGCTATATAACCTAATACAAAGACAAATGCATGAAATCAATACACAAACACACTTGCACCCCCTAGGGTGATCCCACATGTTGCCTTCCAAAATGGGCCATGCTTGCACGTTGAGTTTCTTTGGCAAAATAAATTCAAATGATCATGAGTCCCTCGATGACGCTTTCGAAAGTCGCCTATCAAAATGATCAAGTCCCTTCAAACAAATTGCCAAAGACACTTGGCACCATTGCATTCATGGTCCATACGATGACCCGTGCCCGTCCCGTTAGACTTCCTAAACGCAAGATTGTCCACCAAATTCAATGGTGGAACAAAATTGTTAAAAGGGGTTGAAAACATAGAGAAAACCTTTGAGTACAATAGGGGTAGACCAAACTCTTAGTTACTTGAGATCAACTTGCCAAAACACTTGCCTTCTTTTTAAAAACCACACTTCATACACACTTTTAAAACAAACTCTCAAAAACATTTGAAACATCTTTTCGAAAAGATACACACTTTTGTAAAACACTCAAACACGAGTCAATTACACTGGTTGCCTAAAACAAGGCCTCTCTTCAAAAACATTTTCAAAACACACATACACCACAATTTCAAGCAATCAAGGCAAGTGATCTAAAAAACCGAGTAACTAAGAGCCCATGGATAACCATGGATGAAAAGGGTGCTAATACCTTCCCTTTTCATAATCTACCCCCCGAACCCACGAAATATCTCAAAAGGTTTTTTGCTGTGCTTTTTAACCTTTCCTTTAGGATAAAATAAAAAGTCGGTGGTGACTCTTGCTCAACCGAACAAGTGCGAATACAAACGCAAAACTCAAGTCAGTTCTCCCACCGTATCACACATGGGGATAGGATAAAACCTGTAATACTTCCAAACTAACTTTTGCTTGCCGCTTTACTGCGTCGCAACACCAACATTTCCCTATATGTTTTACCCTAGGGATTCTAGGTAGGGTGTAAAGGATCCTTAGTTTTCCTATTCTTAGGTGTGATCATTGTGGCATAAAAAAATATAGGTGTGTATATGTGATTGTCTTTTAAAATTTGAGGGTTCTTCTATAAATAGGATTTTCTTTAATTATTTGAACTTTCTCATTCCCCTGCCTCTTTAAAGTTTAGCTCTCATGTTGTTTCTTCTTCTTCATTTGCCTTGCTAGTTTGATTTCATCGAGTTGACTATCTACAATGTATTAACGTCGACTTTCTTGGTGACTTTCTCTTCCTCTTTTTCTTTATCACTATTTAGGATTGTTGGTAGTTTTTGTGTTATTCGGCTTCCCTTTATAATGGCTGTAATTTGGGGGTATTTAATGTTATTTTGTCACAGTGGTTGAATTTTGTGTGTAGTGGTAATTATTGCTTCTTTTTTGTAGTGGGATTAGTTTTTTATTTTATTTTTTATAGACGTATCTCACTATTATGGGATTTTTGCATGAAAACTGTGTGAAATGTGTAAGGTTTGTGAGGAGGAATCTTCTTGATACACCCTTATTTTGATATGTAATTATGGATGATTCTTAGTGGTTTTTTTCTGGTGGATTCATTGTCCTAGAAGAATGACATTTTTTAGAGGGTTACGCCAATCAAGTTTATTTAGGTTGTCAATCCATCTATTCTAGACCATGTTATTTGCGGTCTTTTGGTGTGCAAATTAGAGCTGGACAATCGGTCGGTTCAAATCGATTTTGAGTCTAAAACTTAAATCCGACGGAAACCACAATTTAATTTTTAAGATCCAAGTTTGATCGATAAAATTTTTGTTTTTAGTAGATTCGCTTAAATCGGTTTGACAAATAAATAGGATCGATTTAATATTTATGGAGTAAATATCTTTTATAAAATTCACAAATATTTACTTTTTAATTTTAAAAAAAAATCAAAATTTTAAAATAACCTAAAGAAAAACTATTCTTTTATTATTGAAAAAAATTATTATTATGTAATAAATATCATTTAACATTAATTTAGCCATTATCATACTTTAAACCACAAATTTAATAATATACAGAGTTTTATATTGTATTTGTATTCTTGTGAGAACACATGCCTGAATTAGATTATAAAAATGATAATAAATTAACAACATTATAAACCCCGTTTATATTATACTGAGTGAATCATATAAAAATAAATAAATAAAATATTAATTAGGTTTAATTGATTTTGATTTTTAATAGATCGAAAATAATCATTTGAACTCGGCCGAAACAACCCTACACTAAGCAAATTAAACAATCGAATCAACCCAACATCTGATCTGATTCGTTTGCACAAAAAAGACAACAAATCGGTTGGTTTCAATCGGGCAGTTTAAATTTGTTCTCCCCAAGTGCAAGCAACCTTTGGAAAACTTGAGGAATTGGGTGTGGTCCTCCCCGTTCTTAACGATTGAATTTGCATGTGTTATCCTTTATGTCGGTTTTTCGTGTATGACACCACTTTCCGAGACTATGATTTTTTATTGCTTTTTACTTATATCCAACTTCATTTGTTATCATAGCCTTTCAAAAGTTTAATTGGTAGATCTTTGACATTTTGTATTGATTATAATTAAGAATGACAAAAAAAAATTTACTCTCATATATCTGCGGATAAAATCTGTCACAGATATGGAGTGGATAGCTTAATGGATATTTACGGATAAAATAAATAAATATTTACGTACTCGTTTGTTAATAGATACAAATGTGAGTTTAATGATACTCGTATATGCGAATATCTGTATCCATTAATAAATTATAAAAATATTTAAAGATCATTAGTTTATTACACTCTGTCTTTTCATCTTTTAAAAAACTAGTCTCCTTAATTTTCTTTTTTCTTTTTTGAAATTTTCTTTGAAGAAAATCTTTCGCATTCCATACAAATTCTAATTGGCCATTTCATATTTAAACTTCTTGAATACTTCATACCTCACTTCAACTATTCAACCGTCTAACCAACCAGGACCGCCCTTCCTCTATCCAACTAGTGTCTCCTTTTCTACTTGTCCATCATTCGCTCGTTCACCATAACTCACAATCATAATATCTTCAATTTGTTTTGGTTACAAATAAAATATAAATATTATATTTGCATGTTATTATGTTTTGGTGAAAAAGAATAAAGTTAATGTGATAAAATTTTGTAGTTAAATTTAGAGTTAATTGTATTGCTATGTGATAATAACATTTGTGTCTTTAAAAGAAATTGGAAAAAAAATTCAAAATTTAAAAAAAAATAATAATGATCCATAAATATCTATGGATATCTTAAAACCCGCGAATTTCCGTTTAATGGATACCCACACGGATATAGAACGAATATGAATATCATATTTATTCAATGGAGTGGACACGGATATTATAATATCCATCTCCACGGATATCCATTTACATCCCTAATTATAATATCTAATATCTAAACATTACATTATACTTTTAAAAATGATTTCTTTTTTATCAAACAAATAAATAGAAATGATTATTTTTTATATACCTTTTGGCATTCATTTGAAAAAATGCTAACTAGGGATTTAAAGAATTTTTTTTTGGAATAACTAGGTATTAAAAAAAAATCGCAAATAACCATATTTCGGAGAAAATTACGTAAATAATCATGTTTCAGAAAACCCCACAAGGGAGGAGTCAACCCAGTTGGTGCCTACACCTTATTTTAAAGGGGCGGCGTCATCTCACTTGGCGCCTAGGTGTGAAAGGCTTGCCCTAAGCCAAGTGAGATGGCACCTTAGTGAAATTGGGAAATGATTTTTCGCGTTTTTTATTTTAAATGCGGTGCGTTACGTAAACGATATAGGATCAACAAAATTGACTTTTTATTTACACAATATTATTACACACATAACGATTACATAAAAAAATACAGATTAATCAGTGGTCCCCTGGAACCCGGTAATGATCCCTGGTTCCGCATCCCCGTCCTCGCCTTTCCCGTACTGGGTTTCGTCGCATTTCCTATTGTGGCATGGTCAATGGCCCAGCGAAGTCAATGCATTCCGGATCCATGAAATCAGTCAGATCTCCATATCTAGAAGATCCTCTTTGGTACAGTCGGTTGCCCATACCCTTAAAGTTTGGTCGTGTTGATGGTGGGTGGGGTTCCATGGTTGGTCTGTAGCACTGGTCGTCTGAGTACGGGGGGTAGAAAGGAAATGGATCTTGGTGTTTTTGGTATTGAGAATGTTTGGTGCTTTGGTGATGTTGTGGTTGATGGTAAGTTGGGTCGGTTGGTTCATAATCTTCGGACAATCCAAGATCAGGGCTAAGGTTGGATGTTGAGGGGCTCATATTGGGATATGTAGAAGACTGAAATTGTGTGTGAGGTATGCGGGTGTATTGATATTGTGATTGAAATTGTGGGTGGGTGAGGCATATGGGGGTATTGGTACTGAGATGGTGATTGTGTTTGGTTGTGGGGCATGTGGGTGTAATTGTATTGTGGTGGTGACTGTGGTTGGGTGTTTGTGGTTCTGTTTCGTCGGGGGGATTGGTGGGAGGTTGATGTGTGTTGGGTTTTTTGTTGGGGAAATGAGGGTTGTGCCCATTGTGTTCGTGGGTCAACCAAATACCTTGGATGAGACACGTGCATTTCTGGGGTACTAACCGATTTGTATAAAGATAAATACTGATTTGTGTGTCGCATATTACCATGGTTGAGGAAAACTGGGAATTGTAAGACATGTCGGTGACGCCTCTGCCACATCTTACACCATTATGGAGCAAAATCTTTCCAGTTAGTAAGACCCCATTGGGCGTCGACCCTTTTGAGATGCCACTGGGACAAACAAGTCGGATCGTCGGGTATCTCTTGATGCATTCCAAACTGCATCTTGACACGGTCGCTGTGGTGCATCTCCACAACATTGAACCGTGTGATTGCAGTCTTTGCGCTCCAAATTGTTGCATCCTCGGGGTTTGGTTCATGGTCCAAACCCAAATATGGTCTCCAGACAAACTGCGGATAAAATTAAATCAGCTTAATGAAAACGTAATAAATAAATAATTTAAAAGTAGAAAAGTTGAAAGGTATGACGTACATCATCCGGGCCAAGGTGATCCAATAGATTGCAGTATAGAGCGACATTGAATCTTGGATTCTTGTTGTAATGCATACCCCACGCAGTACCTAAAGGAATTGAAAAATATTTTATTTTTATCATATATTTGGTGAAGAGATGAATAGTAATAAAAGATATAAGCTGATGACTTACTTTGTTGCGTATGAGAAAACGCATGTGTTGTTGACGGGGTTTAGGGACTCCATCCTCCACCAACCCCAGGCTTGAAGTAAAAAAGCGCAGCCATAAAATGTACATTTTTCCTTGATTACATTTTTACACAAGGAACTGTATAGATGGGCTAAAACAGCAGAACCCCAACTATACTTTCTAGTTTTTTCGAAGTCTCTAAGTAAATTTAAATGCATAAAATTTACACTATTTCCCGTGCTTTCGGGAAATAAAAAGGTTCCAAATAGTATCATTATATAATTTCTAGCTTTTATTACCTTAGCTAGCTCAGAGGAATTTTCGTTCAATTCCAGAGAGGCATAATGATTTTTTAGCTCAGTAAGTAGTATACCCTGACCTCTCGCACCACAACCTTCAACCATATCCTTGCCCAACAATTCTTCACACAGAGAATTGGATTATTGAACCAACCCGTTAATCGCCTTACCGTCGACAGGGAGACCCAATAACATGTCCACGTCCTCTAGTGTGACGGTACATTCACCTATTGGTAGATGAAATGTATGGGTCTCTGGTCTCCGTCTTTCCAACATTGCAAGTATGAACTTTGAATCAATCGTGCAGTTGGAGATCTTTATAATGTTTCTGAAACCTGCGTATTCGAGATAGGGTACGATCAATGGGTCGAGAGCAAGGTAGTTGTGTGACCGGATTCTGAATCTTTTAGTATCCTAAGTTAATAATGTAAAAAGTGTAAGAGTAGGTAAGATGAATAAAGCATTAATAGAAGTATGAAAAATGTATTAGTCTACAAGAAACTTACAAACGCTGCAACATTGTCCCTTGTGCCTCTGTGAGAATCGCCCATTGTGAGAAGAGCCATTGTTGAAAATGTCTGAGATTATGAAAGAGTTTGAAATTGTATGAGATTATGAAAGAGTTTGTAGCAGAGAGTGATACGATTGTGGATGCGATAGAAGTATGTGAGGCTCTGTATTTATAGGCAAAATTTTATTATAGAGTAAGTGAGGTGGTAGGTGGGTGCATGCATGCATGATAAGTGTCACTCTTGCAGTGTAGATGTAGGTTAAGTGGCAGCGTTGGGGAAGGCATCTATGCATGCGTGTAACACGATTAGACGTGAAGGGAGGCGCCATTGGACTTGGCGAAAGAGTACAAAAATGAAAGGTGTCGCCATCCCTGTTGGCGAATAAGAGGTGGCATGGGTTACAGTGTAGTGCAGGCTAGGTGACAGCCTTGGAGAAGGCATCTCTGCATGCATGTAACACGATTGGACGTGATGGGAGGCGCCTTAGAGGTTGTCATGGGTTGCGGTGTAGGTGCAGGCTACGTGACAGCCTTGGAGAAGACATCTTTGCATGCATGTAACACGATTGGACGTGAAGGGAGGCGCCATTGATTTGGCGAAAGAGTACAAAAATGAAAGGTGTCGCCATCCCTGTTGGCGAATAAGAGGTGGCATGGGTTGCAGTGTAGGTGCAAGCTAGGTGACAGCCTTGTAGAAGGCATCTCTGCATGCATGTAACACGATTGGACGTGATGGGAGGCGCCTTAGAGGTTGGCATGGGTTGTAGTGTATGTGCAGGCTATGTGACATCCTTGGAGAAGACATTTGTTCATGCATGTAACACGATTGGACGTGAAGGGAGGCGCCATTGGATTTGGCGAAAGAGAACAAAAATGAAAGGTGTCGCCATCCCTGTTGGCGAATAAGAGGTGGCATGGGTTGCAGTGTAGGTGCAGGCTAGGTGATAGCCTTAGAGAAGGCATCTCTGCATGCATGTAACACGATTGGACGTGATGGGAGGCGCCTTAGAGGTTGGCATGGGTTGCAGTGTAGGTGCGAGCTATGTGACAACCTTGGAGAAGGCATCTCTGCATGCTTGTAACACGATTGAACATGAAGGTAGGCGCCATTGGACTTGGAGAAAGAGTACAAAAATAAAAGGTGTCGCCATCTCTGTTGGCGAATAAGAGGTGGCATGGATTGCAGTGTAGGTGTAGGCTAGGTGACAGCCTTGGAGAAGGCATCTCTGCATGCATGTAACACGATTAGACGTGATGAGAGGCGCCTTAGAGGTTGCTTACTGTTGGTTTATTCAAACTCAGTACAACCTATTTAATCTTACATTTATCAAAACACTCATACACTTAATCACTCAAACACTAGAACATTCAAAAATTCAAGCAATTAACTTATATACTTCAAACCTTCAAACAGTCGTACACAATGGCCTCTGCATCCTAATATATGATCAGTGCACATTTCAACAGTGAGACATATATTTGTCCCACCTCTGGGTTTTATTTAGAGACACTGAGAACATCTGATTTTGTTTAAACAGGAAAGCTAATTTCTTGTATTTCAAAAAATGATTGGAGGCCAAACTTGGACGAGGTCCCGTGACACATATATTTTATCAAAATCCGGTTTTTTTTTAACAACCAAATAATATTTTATAAGGTTGAGGTTCAAGATGACGAGGACCTTCAGAATATGTTTTCTAGTCATGAGTATTCTGGGTACGACTCTATTGAGTTGTACATTATGCTGCGAGAGCCTCAACTGTTACAAGTGGTTGATCCTCTGGAGACCGAACAAGCAGAAGTAGATGTCGTTGATGAAGAAGAAGAAGAAGATGACGAGTTGGAGTTTTACGACATGGTCAACGATGATTCCGAAGACGATGGGATACTTGGCATTCCTTCAAACGAGATCTACACACCACCTCCGCACATGACAAACTTCAACATGGGCGGAGATGAACCGTCTTCAGATTTATTTTTCAATCCGTATATGCAGTCGGATGAAAACTTAAAAAAGAAAGACAAATTTCATAATAGAGAAGAATGTATCCGAGCCATCAAAAAATTTACATGCTCAACTCGGTCGATTTTAAGGTGGACCGTGTAAATCCAGAAAGGTACAAGATCAAGTGTGTCCACCCAGATTGTATGTTCAAGCTCACTGCATCATACAGATTAAGAGGAGATTGTTGGGTCATAGGTTATATGTCTACCCACACGTGTGTCAGTTCTACTCAACCACAGGATCATCGGAAACTAAATTATGATCTCATATGTCAAGAAATCCTACCACACGTCAGCAATGATCCATCATTGAAGGTGAAAATCATAACCTCCCACATCACTACGGTATTTAACTATACTCCGTCTTACCGAAAGGCGTGGTTAGCAAAGACCAAGGCGATTGAAAAGGTATATGGAAACTGGGAGGAGTCATACTAAGAACTTCCTCGCTACCTGAATGCACTTCAGACTTATTCTCCGGGTACTGTTTACATTCTGGAAACACTGTCAGCATACACCCCAGATGGTAGTCAACTCAACGAAAATGGAATATGTAGTCGAGTGTTTTGGGCTTTTCAACCTTGTATCACAGGGTTTGCGTCATGCAAACCAATTATACAAATTTATGAGACTTGGTTGTATGAAAAATACAAAGACACGCTACTGATGGCAGTTGCACAAGATGGCAACAACAACATTTTTCCCATTGCCTTTGCCCTAGTCGAGGGAGAGACTGGTGGTGCTTGGAGATTTTTTCTCAAGAATATCCAAACACACGTGGCTCCTCAACCAGATCTTTGTTTTATCTCTGATAGATATGCATCCATTGAAAGTACATACAACAATCCTGCAAACGGTTGGCATAACCCTCCTTCTACGCATGTCTATTGCATTAGACATATCGTCCAAAATTTCACGAGGGAGATCAAAGAAAAAGCTCTTAGGAAAGCGGTTATGAATGCGGAATATGCATTGACACAACCTACATTCAAATATTATCGCAACGAGATCCGTTTGTCAAATCCAGATGTCGGTAGGTGGATCGATAATATTCTGGTAGAAAAATGGACTAGGTCATACGACAATGGAGATAGATGGGGCCACATGACAACAAATCTAATTGAATCCATGAATGGGATATTCAAAGACATACAAAACCTCCCAGTAACTGCTTTGATTAAATCAACATATTTTAGGATGACTTCGTTGTTTGCCAAAAGAGGTGAAATATGGAATGTTGTGTTGCAATCTAGACAACTATGGAGTGAAAGCTGCATGAAGTACATTAAGGTAGAAAGTGCCAAAGCCAACACCCATCTGGTTACACGGTTTGACTGACACAGCCACAACTTCATTTTCAAAGAGACAATCGACCACAACGAGGACCTGCCAAGACAAGAGTATAGAGTTATACTACCTTCTCATTGGTGCGATTGTAGCAAGTTTCAAGCCTTTCGTATGCCTTGCTCTCATGTCATTGCTGCGTGTGCCTATACTCATCAAGACGCGCTACAACTTCTGTCTCCCATTTATAAATCTGAAACCTTGCTCAACGTATACAACAACAGCTTCCCTTTGATAGCAAAACCTGATTATTGGCCTACATACGACAGCGAAATAGTATGGCACAATGACCGAATGTGAAGGAATAAAAAGGACCGTCCCAAAAGTAAGCGCATCACAACTGAAATGGACTCCCTTGGCAAGCTGGAAAGAAAGTGTGGTTTATGTCGTCGGGTCGGACACAATCGCAAAAATTGTCCGAATCGGGCTACTGGCTCAACCACATAAACATTGTATTACAAAACATCTTTACTTTTTTAAGTTGTAAACATTAGGGTTTTACATTAATAGCATTTGTTACAATAAACCTTGCGCGAACAAGAAATAAAACACGATAAATCGTCTACGAAATTACAACCGTTAAAACAATTTCATTTGACCCATGCATCATCAACATTACGTCGTTGTCTGTTTTGACTTCCTCTAACCAAAAATTAGGTCTTTCTGTCGCAAGTGAAGTTGTTGTTCGTATTCGTTGGATCCTTCTAATTTGTTCCCCTCCTCGATGTCTCCCTCTAGCCATCGCATCAACTCCCTCTTCAGACGCTCCATGGAGTGAATATGCCATAATTTCATTTTCATCGGAGGTTTTGTGGCAGAGAAAATAACGTAACCATCTCTGAAACATAGTTATTTGTGTAATTTTCTCCGAAACATGGTTATTTGCAACAAAAAAAATTTAATACCTAGTTATTCCAAAAAAAAAATCGGATTTAAACACTATGAATAACTAAAAAAAATGAATTGAATTCCCATGATTACAAAAACTACAATTAGTGATCCTGATAAAATTTTAAATATCCATAGCTGTTCTTTGTTGTTGTATAACAAAGACATATGCTTTACCAGCAGCATCAGTAGAAGCCAACAAATCTCCCAAAACACCAAGTTCAGGATACTCACTCCATTGTAACAATCCACAAGTTTGAGGTGTTTCAATCCCAGCTTGTCTCCCAACAACAATCAAATCAAATTCAGTTACCAAAGACCGAATTATCAATATTGTTTCAGGTCCATCTTTCACTGTTTCCTCAACATATTTTACTTAATGATCATTTACCAAAGGCACCCGAAGTGAAACTATACCCTAAGAGTGATATGTGCGAGTGATTTGTTTTCAGATATTTATCTTTGCACATTAGGGTTTTCTAACCATTTTAATTTGTCATGTATTCTTGTCATACAATCCTATTACATGCATCTAGACAGTTAAATATTTTCGGGAATTAAAAATACGAGAAAGTAAATCTATGTTATTACAAGGCTTCGGGGAGGGGGATTAATTACATAGCCAAAAACCCAGGGAAAAGCGATAAGTAAAAGCCCTAAATTAACTATTACAAACCATGAACAGTTACAAAAACATTGGCAAAAATAATAAACGCGCGGCGAATTAAATACGGGAAGATTAGGGTTTTGACCCTTAACTAGACCTATTCGCGATTGAAAAAAAAATGTTTTTGTCATGTTTTAAGAAAATAATGAAATAGTTAAATAAAAAGAAGACCTAATTACTAATTAATTTTAATTAAGAAAAATAAATTAATTCCATCTAAAGACCTATTTTTTGTATTTTTATTTATTTGAGAAAAAGAGAAAATAAAATTAAATCAAGAGTTTTAACCTAATTTCTATTTGATTTTATTTATGAAAATAAATTACAATTTCCATAAGTTAAACTAAATTAAATTAATTTTGATAATAAAAAAAAAACTAATTCTAAATTTTTTTATGAAGTCTTGATTTTATGATTTTATAAAAAATAGATTAATTTATTAATTAAAATCATTAAAAGAAAAATTAAAGAATTAAAAAAAATAAGAAAAAGAAAAAGAAGTGGGCCTGATTGTTAGCAATTGTGGGGGGTATGAAGTTGAAATTCTGGGCCCAAATAATCCAAGCCCGTTTGACTTTACTGGATCTGATACACATGTTGACTTGAGGTGCATGATGGACCTTCAATGGAAAGGCATTGGATCTGGAGTGCTGATGAATTTGATGGCCAGATATTGGTGGCATATGGTGGAAGTTAGGACTTGTGGTGTACCTGATTATGTGAAGCAAAATTATATGAAATAAATATTGGGACCTGGGGATCGAACCCAGGCCCTTATATCCAACTCCAACGCCTGCTTGCCAACTGAGCCGCGCGTTTTTGTTATTCACATAATGGAAGTAAAATAATATAATCAAAAACCAATAACGTATTCAGAAAACGCGCTAAAATTCAAACCACCCAACTAGAGATTGCCACGCCATTGTCTCCTTCACTAAACCATCGTGTTAGGCAACAGAACTTTTACCTATGGATGCTCCGCTGTAGCTACAAACCTGTTCATCTCAAAAATTCTCTACAAGCAACATAAATGAAATTCAAAGGTACCAATCAACTCGTCTCATCCTCACGAGTATCATGGTACCAGAATCCAAGCCCAATTTAGCCTATACTGCAAAGCCCTAAAACAAACCAAGAAACCCTAACAATGGCGTATCCTGATTCCTGTACTAAAAACGCAATTAAACAATACCAAAAGCTTACAAACTTAAAGATAAACAAGAATATATTGATCAAACGTGCTAATGATGCGTAAATCAATGAAAACGAAATCCAGTTTTTGGGACAAACCGTGACCTCTGTACTTACGATTCCAGGTGTGAAAAGGCTTGCAATTGATTGAAATCCCTTCTGGAGATGTCCAGGAGTCTGTTGGTATTGTGAGAATGGCTTGAATTGGCCTCTAGGATGGAAATTGGATCACCACTTTTTCTTGAATTTTTTGAGTTTTGTTCTTGACTATGCACGACCTCTCCCCTCTTTTTCTTGTCTTGGCTATGTTATGTATATGTAATGCAACACATTAGGTCAACAAAAATGAGCTGAATCTTGGTCCATTATGAAGATTTGATTTGGTCTTTATCTTTGTATGATATCTTTCTATATCAAGCCAAATCAGGCCAATTTTGGTTCAATTTGTTTTTTGCACGTTTTGGATATGATTTTCCAGCATAATTGGATTTGATTCCACCCAAAATCTGATCACAAAACAAATATTTGATATTTTTTACTATTTATTTGATTTAATTTGATTTTTAAATGATAAAAAATCAAAATAAAATAAATAAATAAAGAAAAAGGTGTGTGGGTGCTGATTTGGATCGTGGACCATGTGATAAATAAGATTCAATCATGAAAAACTAGGCCCATTTGACAAAAAAATGCAAATTTGAGCACATTTGTCTTTTGGCAATTTTGCAAAAAAGGTCAACTTGGTCAATGCATAACTCTCTCAATTTTGACCCTAGAGAGGTGTTCTTGGACTTTTTAGAAATCTTAGGATGTCCTCTAAGCAACCCTTTCGGTATAATCTCAATTGAGTCTTCCATGTTCATGTATGAAGCTTTGACCCAAAAGGTGTTTTTGTTGACTTTTCAAAATGACCTATAATGTCAAAATTCATATCTTTTTGTGAGTGCATATTTTGAACTTGGGAGATGAATATGAATTTCAGTGAATTTCATACTATTAAAAATTAACTTTGGATGGGTCATTTCTGATGAAGTATGAGAAAGTTATGCTTGGTCAAAGTTGAGTTGACTTTTCCTACAAAACCCTAATTTAGCAACTTTTGGGTTTTGATGAATTGTGAGCAATCCTTGAGGAATCATGATCAACCATTGATCAAATGATGAATAATACTTTAAAATTAGAATGTTGATCAAAAATCTTGAAGTTTGACTGGATGTGGGCCACAGTTGACTTTTGACCTAGCATAGTCGATTTTCAGGCATTTGAGTAACTGACTGAGCAAACTTCTTCTGCAAGGCTTGAAACTTGACATGGATGATCTTGAGAACATATTAGGACAATGGGAGGCATTTGAGATCCTTTGGACTCAAGCATCTTGATGAAAAATGAAACCCTAATTTGAGGTATACTGCCTTAGGAGAGAGTTTGTCTGGTCAACTCTTGGACTTCCTTGAGCAACTTGGGGACCTCACTTGCCATGTGTTGAGAAATATGGGAGGACAAATTTTGGAGTACAACACCATGCATCATCAACATTACGTCGTTGTCTGTTTTGACTTCCTCCAACCAAAAATTAGGTTTTCCTGTCGCAAGTGAGGTTGTTGTTCGTCTTCGCTGGATCCTTCTAATTTGTTCCCCCTCCTCGATGTCTCCCTCTAGCCATCGCATCAACTCCCTCTTCAGACGCTCCATGGAGTGAATATGCCAGAATTTCATTTTCATCGGAGGTTTTGTGGCAGAGAAAATAACGTAACCATCTCTGGTAAAAATCATGGGCGATGTCATGACGCAAATAACAGAGAAAAAAAATAAGAGAACAGTGCGAGAAAGTGTGAGGAATGACGAATAAACAGACGAATTATTTATAAAAATTGTATTTTGCCTTAGGAGCCAAGTGAGATGGCGCCTCCTCTCACTTTTAAAGTGCATGCGCCATCTCACTTGGCTAAAAGAGATAGGAGGCGCCAAGTGGGATGGCGCCTAGGGCAAAATGGGGAGTGGATGCGCTAACGCTCCTCCCTTGTGATGTTTTCTGAAACATGGTTATTTGCGTAATTTTCTCCGAAACATGGTTATTTGCGGAGAAAAAATTTAATACCTAATTATTCCAAAAGAAAAATCGGATTTAAACACTGTGAATAACTAAAAAAAATGAATTGAATTCCCATGATTACAAAAACTACAATTAGTGATCCTGATAAAATTTTAAATATCCATAGCTGTTCTTTGTTGTTGTATAATAAAGACAGATGCTTTACCAGCAGCATCAGTAGAAGCCAACAAATCTCCCAAAACACCAAGTTCAGGATACTCACTCCATTGCAACAATCCACAAGTTTGAGGTGTTTCAATCCCAGCTTGTCTCCCAACAACAATCAAATCAAATTCAGTTACCAAAGACCGAATTATCAATATTGTTTCAGGTCCATCTTTCACTGTTTCCTCAACATATTTTACATAAGCATCACCAACTTTATTGTTTGTTTTTATTTCATTCAGCAACTCATTATCAAGTAAACCCTCCCAAGTCTTTGAACCAGGTTCCAAACTCATGAATCTAACCACTGTTAGCTTAACATGTGGATTCTTAGTCATTCTCTTTGTGAAAATAAGTGCTTCTCTATCATCTTTCCCACCTATAAATAACAAACACACATTATATGGTGTTTCTAGTGAGAATATATGTGTCATTTGTGCTCTTTCGATTAATAGGCCAACAGAACACGGTGCTCTTTCCATAACTCGGAAGTTCAAGTCCCTCAACGACTCGTCTTCCAACTCCACCGAGTTACCGTCGCACGACCATTTTCTATGGAAAGGAAGAATGATAAGTGATGTAAATTTGTCGAGTGCTAATGTACAGATATCATCATACATCATTTCGGCTGGTGATATGGCTGTGAATGTGTTGACGACTAAACAACCTTTGAACTCATTTTCGAATATTTGAAATGATTCTAGAAGCTTCTCTGCCATCGACGTGTTTGTGTTTGATTTCTTCTTTTTTTGAAGTTCGTGGCTGATGAATATAGGAGAAGCTCTTCCTATTAATTCAATCAGTTGAAGTGCGTATGTGCATATCGGTCCTTCTTTTGTTGGATATGATGCTTCAAGAAGATTTATCGTCGCTGGAATGTTGTCGGGCCTGTGAATACATGCTAAAACTCTAAGTTCTGAGTTACTTTTCATATCTGCTATGTTTCTCTTTGTGTAACCTGTGTACTTCTTTGTTGGATCATACATATAACCCAACAGTATTGGAATCATACTGGTGTTTACTATGATGCATACCATTAATAAGGAAAATATGTTATTAGGTAGCTCCTGCATGCATTCAAATATAGAATTCAATTAATATTAACATGATGATGACAGAATTGAATTAATATTTATGGTGAAATAACCCCTCAGGGGTTGGCCTAGTGCTGAAGGCTCGGGTCCTGAGAGTGTGTTCCCCTCAAGGGGGTCTCGCAGATACCAAAATTTCAACGACAAAAAATATTATGATGAAAGGAAGTAAAATGCTTACCGTAGTATCTCTGACCACAGAGAGTGCAGCCATTTCAACAATGCCTTTGCTATTCATAATCAAAGATAAAGAAACAGCATGACTCACTGGCATTTCGCTGCGTAAAGGAGGTATCATACAAGCAACAAATTTAGAAACAAAACAAACCGTAACAATAACCAAAGCTTGCACCATAAAATAATCAACACTTCCATCAACTTTATTTGTCCAACACAACAAGTCTTTAAAATCTACCCTCATTGCACATGTTGTCACAAACGTTGGCATGAAAATCCCATTAACAAAAGTATCAATTTTCTTAATAATAGCAGTGCCTAACGGAGGTCCTTCAGGAATAGCCATTCCCAATACAAAAGGTCCAAAGAGTGAGAAAAATCCAAATCTAGATGAAGCATAGGATGATAACAAGGCTAATATGAGTACGCTATAAACATAGTTATCACTCACATGATAACCTTCTGGTGTCTGTTTTATAATCCAAAACATGGACGGTCGGATAATGAATATAACCAAGAGTATAAACAAGATAGCAGCCACAGCGCAAATCAACGCTCTCGCTAAACCATAATTTTCGTATAATTTACCAAATGTTAGTGTTGATACTATGAACACGCTGAAAACTTCACTGACTAATGACGCTGATTGCCCGATTCGACCCAATTCAGAGTTCAGGATCTTGAGATCACTCAAAGTTGAGGAGATTACAGGGAAAGGGGTCATAGAGAACAATCCAATGACAACTCCAAGTATTTTTGTTTCGTCAGATTGAAGGTGTTTTGATGAGAAAAAACTTAGAGTAGCCATGCCACATAGAAAAGGAGCCATTATAGCTAAAGCACCAAGGTTGGTGGTACCACTCCTAGTTTTATGGACTACACTCATATCTGTTTTTACTCCAATGTAAAACAGGAACATCATGTAACCAAATATTGAAATTAGTCCTAGATTTTCCTGTGAATCAAAGAAGAACATTGTCTTCATCGTTTTCGTCCACTCTTTATCGAATGTTGCTGCGAAGATAAGACCAACCTAACATTAAACAACAATTACCATGTGTTAATTAATGTTTTGTCGAAGAAACATGAACACAGACATGAACATGACAGACAAAAAATAAATACTTACAATGCTCATAGAAGTGAACCTGTGGATTCCAAAACGAGACAAGATCGATTTAAGCAAAAGAGTTGCGAAAAAGATCAAACACATTTGCATCTGCAACATCTGCAACACTGGCAAAGGATTTGCTAAACTCGTGTTTGAATTTGTAATTTTCCACCATGGTACCTCGGAATTCACCCGCGGTGGCAGGTCTATGCATGTATTAAAGTAAACATTCGTGTCATTTTGTTTCGAAGACATGCTGCTAAATATTTCTTTTGATTAATTTTCTTCTCTTAATCATTAACATTTTGATTTTTATACAACATTCTGTTATGTTTCTCGTTAGAAATGTTGAATCTCCAGTAAATACTAGTCATAGACAACTAATAGAGTTTTGTTTCGTGGATTTGGATGTGTAATACCATTATTGCATTAACAGAGTGCTAAATATAGATTAATAAATAAACCTAAACTTAACTAATTATTTTTGGTAAAAGTTAAATAAAAGAACAGATAAGATTTAAAGGATACCAGCTACTTACAAGTGTAACCGTAATTTTTTTAAATATAGTTATTTTATATAGTTTTTTTATTGAAAAATATATTGATTATTTCTTTATGTTAAATATTTATATCATAATTTTAAAAAATTGCATCCATTTAGAAAGTTAAAAAATTGTATTATTATACTTATAATAATACAAGCCAGACACAAATATATAATAGAAAGTTGAAATAGAAGAATGACACATAAATCAGAATGTGCATTGTATTCACCAAACAGAGAGAAAAATGAGCCACCAATGAAGTCATGAAAACTCAAAAAAACCAGAAAAAAAGGTTTACTACTTTTGTTCACCAGTTATGTAAACAAAATTATGCATCCAAATTTCCAAAACATATTAACTTAGAAAAGATATTAATATTCCCATTTCTTCAACTCCATGCCATCTGGAGGACTTCCTTCAACCTTCTTTGTACCCACTTCCTTCCAGTTTGTAGACAGCACTGTTCCATTCGACTCCACCTACAAACAAATTCAAACATATAATAAAACGATTATAAAACTTATCATATAGCGAGGATCAATCGAATATAGAAAATTAAAACAAAACTTACAAATGACTTTTTCATTGCTCTTCTTGTATCCTCATCAGCATCAGAATATATTTCCCGGAAAAATTTGTTCAGTGCAGCATCGCCATCAAGGTTTTCATCTTTCTCCTGAAATGACAAAATGTTTAGGAGAAACAAGTGCACTAAAATATAAATAGATGAATCTCTTTTATAGACAGAAGACAAACCTCTTTCTTAACTTGAGCTTCTAGCTTATCCCAATCTACTCTTTTTGGTTTTGAGGACGGGTAAGTAGGTCTTTGAGTTCCGGTAACTGTAAAATCAATGTTATGGGATGAAAACTGTAGATAAATCACCAAAGAGCAATGAGTCGTAAAACCTGTAGATAAATCTGAAATCACCTGAAGAGGCAATAGCCCTTGGTGCAACTGCAGTTTCTGTGGTGAATTCTAGGGACTTCCAGTGAATAGATTCTGCTTTGACAAGGCGAATTTCAATTTTGGTGGACATAACTTCATACCGGCATCGGGAAGGTATGATCTGATTGAAGATAACCACATATTAACATTTTATATACAATTACAAAACAATGTAAGAAATTTAAATGTGAATCTTCCGATAAAAGGGAATGTAACAAATAAAAACAATGGAGAACTCCCGTTGATACCTTTCCAAATAAGCGAGATTGAAAAACATATGCATCTTCTCCAGAGACATCAATGTTGATCCTTAGCTACAAAAGAAAAGATAAACACATAAGCTTATAGATTGTTAAATCCAACTTGTTCAACCAAGATGTATAGAATTTTAATAAAAAGCAAGCATAAAAACTACAAGTAAGTATTATTATAATGTAAACCATACTATTTGTTCACCAAAGTCGACAGTAATGCTTTCTTTGGAGACCCCCTTTGCAAATATTGTGACAACCACTTCTTGAGGTGTCTGGTAAAATCCATGCCTGCATAATTTATTTCACAGATTAGTATCTACCTTTAGAAGAAATTGGTTGGTTCATGAAATGGCACAAAAGCCGTGTTAAAAAGAGAAACCAATAACCCTAGCAAAGAACATAAACATTCAGAATACTACTAATACTACTAACCTATATTTAGGCTTAGTTAGCGCCACTGCGGGCTCCTCTAAGAGATCTTTCTCTAGAACAACGACTTTTGGAGTTGCATCCTGTGCAGTGGTGGACTTTTCCTGAGTACAAGACTCTTCTGTTTAAGACAGTGTCATCCAAAATCATGTCAGTTTTCAACCGTCAAGATACAATGATCAGTCACTTATAAACTCAAACAAAAACCTAAAACAAGTTGACCTGCAATGAGCCTATCGCATTGTTTGATCAAATTAACAAATCTTGATGTGTCTGCAACCAATGAGGCACCGGTCTCTAAAGCCGTCTTGGCAGTCTGATATTCCTCAAGCTTCATACATGCATTACTGCACCGAAAGTCATATATATATTCTATGCAAAATATAGAATGGGTACGTGAGAAAAAAAATGTATTTACCCTTTGCGCAAATATGCCTTTGATAGGGAAGGATTCAACTCGATAGCTTTGTTAGCATCAGCAACAGCCTCTAAACAAGAAAAGTGCCACAAAAAAAATTTTATTATGTAAGAATAAAAAAACCTAGTAAATAACAGAAGAAAAACAAGTGAAACTAGAAACAGAGAGAAACCGGTGAAGTTATTGAGTTTGATGTTGGCTTGAGCACGATCAGCATAGAGTTCAGGTTTGGTAGGATCAAGAGCAATGGCTTGAGTGAGAAGTTGAACCGCCGACTCAAAGTGGTCTTCAACAAAAGCTTCTTTGGCTTTCTCTTCAAGATCGAAACCCATCGCAGAGAGTAGAAAACAAAAAAGCGTTACTGAAATTTGGAAGAGATTGGTTGAACGGAGAGCCCAGGAACGAAGGTTGTAAGGCAATAATAGGGAAGACGACTTTCATAAGTCTTCTATCGTATATATAGATATTTGTAACAAAATTTTAGGAAATTTCGTTTATATCTTTTTTATAATATAACATTTCTTTCAATTTCGAGGAAATCTCCTATCTTCTAATATATCTCTATAAATATTTATTTGATATAACATAATTACATCTATATTTAAAAAATATTTCAAATATTTTTATTCATGACTTTAATTATTTTTAGTCATGTGTTCAATCATATTATGTAAATTAAATATTTCTTAGAATATTTTAATACATAATTTAAATAAGATGTGAGTGATTTTAAATAGATGTGTGAAAATTTACATTAAATTAAATATTTTTTATATTATATATATTTTTGTATTCATATGTAAGTTTTTCTACCAAATCAAAACAAATTTACATATTATTCAGGAAAAATCCATATCTATATTATTTTTTTAGTATAATATATATTTTATATCTATATTTGAATTTTTTGTCTTTTATTTTTCCAATTTTTTCTCCTTCTTTTAAGTATTTACGATAAAAACAAGACTAATTATTATTCCACATCAGAGTGGAAAAAATATAATATTAAGTGATGAAACATAAAGAAATTGATAATTCAATTTCGTCCGACCTAACTTGATTTCAACTAGTCTAAACTATTTTGGGTCGCTCACAAGACTCGTATGATAGGACTCAAAAACAAGGGTTCTAAAAGAAAGCACAAAAGAATAAATACAATTTCGCTCAAGTTCTGAGCACAGAATTCTAACTTTCTATCAACTTTCCACGTCAGATCTAATCGAATAGTGGTTTGCACAAGACACATGATAAAGCGAAAGAGGTTCTAACTGCTCTCTTTATAAAAAGTTTTTCACACGGCAAGACTCAGGAGTTCTACTTATTCTCACACTCATATATTTCTCATTCATTCATTGACTTGGGTGTTGAAGTGTTAGCCTTGCAAGTCCACACCACTTCATTGTATCGAAAGCACACTTCAATGTAGTCCTACTTCATTTTGTCATCAAATATTTCATAGAACATAAACAATAGAATAACACTCAATTTCATTTCATACCACTTCATTTCAACTCGTTTCATCAATTTAAACAAAGCCTTAAATATTGATAAAAAACAAAGCTTTAGATAATTTACTACATACATGGATTATAGATCAAATTAACTATTAAATTATAATATCTTATTAAAATAACAACTTTTGTATATTATTTATTACATTATTTATAAATTTGAGTTTTTTTATAAAAATTCAAGAAACAAAATAATATTAGATAACAATATGAAGACGTTGAAGTTTTTTGTTCTCCATTGTGTGCACACACTATTGTCTGTCGGAATCAACGTCTGGATTTTGTGAAGTTCTACGAAAAATCACTATTTTTTCACCGTAATTCGGCAAGCTCTGGTCTCTTTCTCTCCTCATTTGAAACATAGATCAAACTCTTGAAACAACGGCAACATCGAGAGCTACTCAATCAAATATTCAACATAACACCAATGGTGCGGCCACTGTAACCGTCAACATTATCGATCTCGCTAGGGAGACTCTGCTACCTCATATTGTTGAGGACAATCATATCCTGATGACTTCTATTCCAGCTCCTAGACAACAAGATCCAGACCCTCCGGCGACCGAACAAGGAATTTTCCAAGTTCTTTCATTTTTTTCTTTCGAACAACCACTCCAAGGTCAAACTTCAAAGAAAGCTTTTTTGCAACCGCAGATTCCCAAACAAGAGATACTTTAGATCCTTCAACAGATGTAAGTCTTTAGGCAAGCAAGGTGAGGATAATCTCATTAACAATGTCTATAGCTATATGCAACAATTAAATTCACACTTGTTAGATGAAAGAGTACTTAGAATCAAATAAAATTTGCAATATATTCTTCTTATAGATCATTCTAAGAACGAGGCCTCTCGCGACAATGCATGGGTTGAGCCATAACTAATATGTATTAAATCATTCTCCCTACGCAAAGATGACCTTAGATTCACAAATCGTACCTAATGTTGAGAAAACTGCACCTCGCCGCACAAGTCTGCGGAAAGAGGAGGTCACACTCCACTAGAGATATGTCGTCACCTTCACTCGTCGCCATACTACTCTTTAAGAGAGGAAATGTACGCCATTAAAGTGAAAGCTCCTCGATAAAATAGGAACTCGTTCTTGAGGTGCATCCTCGAGAGTATGATCCTGAAATCTCTTGAGAAATCTTCTAAATTGGACAACTATGATAGCTCGGAAGACCTGGATGAGCATATCAAGCATGTACATAATATACTCATTAATAGCATGTCTTGGGGATGTGAAATGAAAATTGTCCGTGTAAACCTTCAAAAGAGCTACGTTGACATGGTTCAAAGCCCTCCCAAATGGAAGTGTAAACTCCTTGAGGGAACTTTGCGACTTTTTTGCCGCTCAATCCATTTCTCAAAAGGGATAACCCACTAGATAGTCGCACTCATTGGAATTCAAAAGAAGAAGAATGAGACCTTATAAGAATACATCAATCAATTTAGAGAAGTAGTAGTGGAAGTTAGGGGAACGAATGACAAATTAAAATTTTGGATGTCTAAAAAGGGACTAAGACTGAATTGTATGTTTCGCGATAAGTTAGGGATATAAAGGAATATAGCTTAAATGATATTTTAACAAGCATATAACCCTACATCAATCATGAGGAAGAACTATTGGTTGAAGAGGTGAAAAAAGGTTGGGGAGATGGACACCCAGGAAACTGCTAGGGGCTAGAGAAAGACAATAACTTTCATCGAGACGATGGGGATAGAGGATTGCCCAAATACTGACTTCATGGAAGTTGGGACAAGAAACTCATATTCGGTCGACGAATTCGCCACAAGTGACAAAACAAGGTCTTGTGGTTTTTATGAGAGACACGACCATAACACCAATGGATGTGTCCATTTGAAAGACCAATTGAAAAGCCTGTGAAGAATAGTAGACTCGCCCAGTACACCCAGGGAGTGGTCTAAAATATAACCGACAAAGAAAGAAACAATCCCTCTCCCGAAAAATGGATTTCCTAAGAAGACTATAGAGGTCATGAGTAGGGCCAAAGGCAAGAAAGGTAGTAGTAGTGAAGAAGAAGAAAAAGATCGAAAGGGAAGAACCAATATATCACATACATTAGTGGAGGCCTTCCCAAGTCAAGGAACCCGTTCAAGGGCAACATTAAAAGAAGAATCATCAATCTAATGGCAGTCAGCAAAGAAGGAGATGCGACTTTGAAGGGAAGCAAGAGATACCTATCCTCGGGTTCCACAATAACTAAAAAGTGGGTGGGATCCCAAATGAAAATTTTCCCCTGGTAATAAAAGCGACTATGTCCAACTTTGGTGTATCTATAATCCTTATAGACAGGGGGGCTCGTATGATATCATGTATATGGAGCTTTTTGAGAAGATATGGCTAAAGAGGGAGAAGTTGTCACCATACCGCAAATCATACCTACAAGCCTTTAACGACAAAGTAACTCGCTGTAGGGGATACATCATACTAATGGTCACACTTGGAAAGGTAAGAGACACAACGAAGGTCGATTTATAATTTTTTTTGTTAGTCCTTTATAAGAGCGACTTCAATTTCATCCTAAGAAGATATTTTGTGCTGACATTAGACGTGATATCCTCTCCACTCCACCTAAATATGAAATATCATAATGTCCATGATGAGCCGGTAACAATATGTGTTGATTTGGTCAAATCCTGGAGGATAGACAAAGCATTGCAGCACGACAGAGGTTAAAAAGATGAAGAGAACACAATGGAGATCAACACAGTCTCCCTCATCAAGAAATTGGGAAAAATGACAACCAGACACCAAATAAGGTGATTGGTCATCCCACTAGGTATGACATGAATAACTAATGATAATTGCAAGAGACAACTGCAAAGAAAGGTTGAGGCCAACCAAGATATGCCAAACTAAGTTGCCCATAGATCAATAAGTTGTGGCTTAGTTGCTTGGTTAAGTATCTTTATTCAATATATGTAAAATGTGTTTTTCATTATCATGTAATATCTCTTAATTGGTGATAAATAAAGTTTTAAATAAATTATGGGGTGCGTTGGGGAAATCTACCAAAACTAGGCAGATAGATAGACTCCTTTCCTGCTAGCTGCTAAGGAGAGTAAGAAAATCAAATGATTTTTTTAATCACCGCCTTCTTTTCTTTTGGGTATGCGGTTATTCTTCCTAACCACAAAGGTTATACACGAATAAGGGGTAGGTGTGTGGCTAAATCAATCAAAACCATGCAGTAAATTCACGAAGATAAAGACAAGAGACTACGAATCAACAGACTACGAATAAAGCAACAAACTACGAATCAAAGTCGCAAAGATAAAGACAACAGACTACGAATCAAAGTGGTGAAATAAAAGCAATAATGACGTGTTGTACCCCAAAATTTGCCCTCCCATAATCTTCAAAGTTATGACAAGCAAATGGTTCAAGGTCTACTCAAGGGCTACACAGTCAACCATCCTCCTAAGCCAGTCAAAATTAGGGTTTTGGTTCTTGCAAAAAAATTGAGGTTTTCAAGGATCCAATCAAGTACCATATGCCTATATACATTGTCAAGCATCCATATGTCAAGTTTCAAGACTCACAGCATCAAATTGCACAGTCAAAAACCCTAAATGCTTCACAGTCAACTGTAGGGGCAAAATGGTCATTTGACAGTCAAAAGTCAAAAATTTTGGTCAACATCTTATTTTGAAGCCACAATCATCATTTGGTCAAGTCTTTACCATGATTCCACAAGAATGGCTCAAAAGGTCTCAAGGTGTCAAAAGTTTCTATTTTTGGACAGCTGAAAAGTCAACTGTAAATTGACCAAGGCATAACTTCTTCATGGTTCATCAGAAAAATCCCATCCAATTCTCATCTTGAAGGGGAGGACATTTCCTACAACCCATCTTCACACTCCAAGTCCAAGAAATGCTCTCACAAAAAGTTATCAATTTCAACATTATAGGTCATTTTCAAAAGTCAACAAAAAGGGACTTTAAGTCAAAGACCATAACGTGAGATTGGTAAATCAAAATGACATGGGACCAAATACATTGGTTAGAGGACTTCAAGACCTTTCCAAAATGTCCAAGAACATGTTCATAGCTTCAAAATTGAGCAAGATATGCATTGGAGAAGTTGGGAAATTTTTGTGAAATGGCCAAAGTCAACTATCCTTGAAATCTCATTTTTGACAAAAGAGGCCCACTTTTTCCACTTGATTCAGCTTGGCCATGCCTCCCACGTGTCCCACAATTTATTTCAAGATTTAAAATTAATTTTTCCATTTTTATTTAATTTTATTTGATTTAATTAATTTTAAATCTTTAAAATTCAAATAAAAATCAAAGAAATTAATGGAGGGATATATTTTGTGTTGATTAGCTTTGATACACCTTGAAATACCTTCCAAATTCGTGCAAGGCCTATTCCAATCAAGAAAATTCAAATTTTCACAAATATGGCAAGTGGTTCAATGTTGGTTATGGAGGAAATCAAGAACATAATTGCATAAGCTTAATGACCATTATCTTGATTGATACTCATTACATAACACATATGCAAGCTTCCCAATACAGATTCACGACCTAGAGCATTCTAATACAGCATAAGCAATTTCCAATTTTCAAAGAAAAAGTGACAAACTGAAAACGACCTTACAGTACAATTCAAGCTTCCATTTTGATTCTAATACATTCCTTGCATCACCAGCAACCTTTGGCAATCAGACTCAAGCGCAGAACCTCAAGCAATCATCCCCACCAACTCATACGGTTTGCATACATTCTCAAATTTACATATCACATTCCATGCGTTTTTAATACATTCTTTTGGTTGATTTGCATTGTTGACATTATTACAAAGCTTTCCATGTGTTTTAATTTGAGAATGATGCTTTAAATCGAAAATCACCATTGACAATTCCTAGGTTTTTCAGAGCTTCAAATTAGGGGTTTTTATATACTGTAAAATTGGAACCCCAAACAGGCATGGACGAATTCAGTTGGATGAGACGAATAAGATGGACCCATCGCGCCATTTTTATATTGACCATATAGCTAATCGTTATTTTTGACATTGATGCTTTGTGGGGGTTTAAAACCCCCGCTATTTGCCTGTGATTTTTTATTTCAGAACGAAGAAGATGATGCATGGATGAATTGGATTGGTGCGTTCAAATTCTGCGCGCGCCTTTTTGTTTGTTAGCATATAACGTTTTTGTTTTACATAATATTTGTTTTCTATGTTACTAACAAATGCACCAAAGTGACGCAGTGGTTGGTGATGTGTTGGTTCACCACTGGGACCTGGGTTCGATTCCCAGGTCCCCCATAATTTTCATATTATTTTCTTTAAGGCATTCCTGTGCAGATTCTCATCCAGGATCCACCATAGACCTCATCCAGGAGCGCGCCAAGTGTCATTGGAGGCAGATCTAAGGGCCAAGCATAAGGAACACCATGGTCTGGAGTCAACGTGGGCATAGGCGATCCAGGAAAGTCAAACGAGCTGAAGGCAAATGGGCCTCAAATCTCAACAATAAACCTCCATTTCAGCCCACACCCCCCCCCCTTTGGTTTTATTTCTTTTTTCATTTTGTTTTGTCATTTTCTATTATTTTAATTTCTAACCTTTTTATTTTATTATTATTATTAATTAACCAACTATTATTTTTTATAAAAAATCAAAAAAAAAAAACTAACATCATTATTATTTTTTTTATTTTGTAAATAAATCTTAAATAAATTAGTTTTAATTAGGCCATTTTAACCTTTTTAAAATAACTAAAATAATTTAGATTTAGGTTAGCTTTTAATTTTGTTTCTTTTTATTTTTATTTTATTTCATAAAAAACACAAAAAAATAAAAAAATTATTTTCTCTTAATTAAATTAATTAGTTATTAATTAGCTTTAATTTCATTTTAATTACAAAAAAGACCAAAAAATCAATTTCTTTTTCTTAAAAGGGTCAACACCCTTAGAACATTCCGATTTAATTTTTATTCGCGCTTAGTTTATTATTATGTAATTGCTTCCAAGACATGTAATAGTAATTAGGATTTTACTGTTTTTATTTACTTTCCGTATTTATTTACCAAAAACGGGTCTTTGTAATTTTTGGCGATGTATAGACCCGCGCCTTGTAATAGCGTAGGATTTATGTTTCCGCAATTTACTTTCCGCACCCCCTTAACTGCTAAACTTGCATGAAAGAATGTATGTAAATAAAAACAACTCGTAGCTCACTAATTGCCAAGACAAATATTAACTGAACACAACACACAAATAACACGCACCACTTCTAGGGTACGTGTTGTACCCCAAAATTTGCCCTCGCATTTTTCCACAAGAAATCACAGCTTCAGGCGTTTCCTGATTTTTCAAACTGGCTCAAGAATCGGTCAAACAGACTTTTCTCGTCAGTCAGACAAAATTAGGGTTTTCTCTGGTTTTGAGGGGTTTAGAACAGTTCACACAGTTTGCTTAGGGTTTTGATTGATTTTGGCTCAACTTTGATCAGGCGAACGTTCTTTGGCATTTAATCAGGAATTAGGGTTTTCGTGCGCGGTTCTTCAGAAAGATTTAATTCTACGGTGCTTTGCAAGTTATTCCGAGATTTGGTTTGAATTCGCATTGTTTGACTTAATCAGTAAAATAATGCATTTGGATTGAACTCACGTTTGTTTCACTGAATCAGTAAAAGATTGCATTGGGTTTGAATTTGCAATGTTTGATTAAAGTCAGTAAAGGAAAAAAAACGTCTGGGCAATTGCGGTGATTGACTGTTTGTTTTGCTTTGGATGTTGGAAACGCCAGGTTTAATTGATCAATGCTGAAGCAATGTTTATTTAATTATTTACTATTCTAAGATTAAATGATTGGAATGTATTTTCAATTATTTTAATTTAAATAATTATAAATAATAAAATAAATAATTGAAAAGAAGAAAAGAATTAACTGGATAAAGAAGAGTTTTTATTTATCTTTAATTTATTTGTACAATTGTTTTGTTTACAAATTGTTCACAATAACAATTTTACAATAATTAAATTTAAAATAAGACTATCCTAATTTTTTCTAAATCTTCAATTCTTCATCTTTTGCTATTCCTCTCCATTTAATTATTTATCTGCAAAGAAAAGAAGGAAAAATTCAGTTGAAGCGCACAAACAATTAAAGAGACAGATAAAAATAAAGTTCATCATTAAGGGCAACTGACTGGGATCAGTTAGCCCTCTCTGCAAATCACGGGATTTCTCCCGGTTCACAAAGAGGGATGGATATTTGTTTGCTAATCATGAATGCACAAAGTTGAAATTCACAAGTCAAAATTGCCAAACTACAACAGCATGTCCAAGCCATAAGATAGCCTGAAGCAAAGCTCCCAAGCCATAACCAGGATACTCACAATAAACCAGAAAACCAGTATATCCTGTCAAACAAAAACAAAACTTGCCAAGGCCAAAGCTAACAGCCACAACCTATACTAGCTATCAAACCAAAGCCTCACCAAGGCCATAACATGAATCAAGCCTTAAACCAGCAAGGCCATAAACCAGTAAACATCATCAACCTGCAAAACCCAACAGCATAAACCATAAAACCAAGCCTGAAACCAGCATAAGCCTTGATCCAGTATAACCTGTTCAAACCTCACACTAAACATCAGTCAAAGCTCATTACCAAGCATGCCTGCCTATCAGAAAAGACCTGAAGCATACCAGCCTAACCATTCAAGGCCAAACCCTGTCAACTAAAACCTGCAGCCTTAACCAGTAGAACATGTACCAGAGCAAACCTGATACTACACAAACAGGTCCATACACGCCCAAAGCCAAAAACCAGAATACCACAAACAACACAAACTTATCAAACCAATTTCCAAACCCATCAGGCCTCAGAAAAACTTCATCATATGCCAATATACAAAAAAAAGCAACAGAAGCGAGGCCGAAAGAAGAGAGGAAAAGTATTCAAGGCAACATAATTCCTCAGTTTGAAACCATCATAGGATACAAGCATACAAAGCATTTCATAGCAAAAATCATCATCTCAGGCAAACATCATTGAAAGCAAGCATTTCATAACAAGCGTGTAAAGGCAACCAGAAAGGAAGAGGAAAGTATACTCAAAGGCTCTCAAACGTCATCACTGAACCAATACAAAAAAAGAGACGGCAAAAGACACAGATACCAGGCTCTCCAACGAAGCGAGCTCAACCTCACGCACATCCTTCCGTTTGGCCGCCTCAGCGCCTCCAAATTCCCTCCTCCTCCATCTCCAAAAGGTAGTATTCTTATACCCTCTTCATGCATTTCAAGTGGCAAACGAAAACACATAATATCAGAATATGAAATCAAAATGTGAAACCAAAAGAGATAACGAAAACCCTAACACGATTGAGACCGAAATCATACCTTGTAAACTTTATCTGGGTGGTCTATGGAGGGAGAAGGAGGGATGATGGCGTCTGGTGGCCTTGCATGAAGGATTTTTGGCTCAGAATCCATGGTATTGAGAACGAACAAAGAAGATGAAGATGAAACTAAAACGGCGCGCCTCTGTTCTCATTCTGAAACCCTAGTCCCAAATGTTACCAAGCCTTGCAACCCTAAACAAACAAAAAAACGTGTAAACCATGCTGGGCCTTGCCCTCTTCAATGCTCAAGCCCATTGTCAAGCTAACAAGCGCACCCCCTTTTTACTTTTTATTCTGCTCATTTATTTGGGCCAGCATAACCCCTTTAGGCCCATTCTACTTTTTTTTTTAATTAACACCTTTTTATTTATCACATGACATTTTCACACAACTTATTTTTTTTTAATAAACCAATTGTTAATATTAATTTTAATTGACAATATTCATATTTTTTTTATGATATAATTAAATCTTTGTATATAAAAAAATACTAACATAATTAAACAAAATACAAAACATGACAATAATACATTAATACACCAAAACGTTTTTTTATTTTTTTATTTTTCTTAAGACATTTCTTTTTTTTTAGTTAAAACTTTGTACATAAAAAGATTAATTAAAATACATAAGAAATACTTTTCTTTAAATAAGACATCAATATATAGAATTTGAACATTTTCTTTTCTTAAAATATTGTGTTTGTACATAATAAATGAAAATACATCTTTTATACATAATATAATTAAAATTGAAAACATTATTTCTTTCTTTTAATTAAAATACCTCTTTTGTATATATTAAACAAAAATATGAAGATACAAATTTAAATCAAATGTGGACATAATACAAAAACAAATACATACTTAATTATACATTTAAATTCACATTTTCTTAACTTGTAAATAAATCACATACTCATATACTTACACTTACACTTACACTTACACAATACACTTTACATTTGATACATGTACAATTGCCGTTCTTATACGTTACTACACATTGTTTACATTTTCATCACAATTCGATTTGGTTGTAAATTATTGGACACTACATTCTTAAAGTCTCATCCCCATTTGTAAATTTGTACCCCCGCTCCCGGATACTATTTGTAATAGCGTAGACTTTAAATTCTTGCAATTTATCGCTTTCCAATTATACCATGTTAGACCTAGGGTTTGCATGTACATAAAATCAAACGCTAGATAACCTAATACAAGACAATTACATGAAATCAACACACAGTCACACTTGCACCCTGTTGTACCCCAAAATTTGCCCTCCCATATTCTTCAAGATTTGCAAAGAGCATGCTTCAAAATCTCCCAAAGGTTGCACAGTTCAAAGGCCTCCTAACAGTCAAAAACTAGGGTTTTGGTTCTGGCAAAGAAGTTGAAGTTTTCAAGGGTCCAAACAAGTCCCACATGCCTACAAACATTGTCAAGCATCCTCATGCCAAGTTTCAAGACTTACAGCACAAAATTGCACAGTCAAAAGCCCTAATTGCTCAGCAGTCAACTGTAGGGGTAAAATGGTCATTTGACAGTCAAAAGTCCAAATTTTTGGTCAACATCTTATTTTCAAGCCACAAACATCATTTGATCAATTCTTGATCATGATTCTCAAGGCATGGCTCAAAAAGTCTCAAGATGCAAAAGTTTCCATATTTGGACAGTTGAAAAAGTCAACTGTAACTTGACCAAGGCATAACTTCCACATGGTTTATCAGAAAAATTCCATCCAAAGCTCATTTTGAAGAGAATTACATTTCCTACAACTCCTCTTCACACTTCAAGTCCAATAAATTCTCTCATAAAAAGTTATCAATCTCAACATTATAGGTCATTTTCAAAAGTCAACAAAAAGGGACTTTAAGTCAAAGACCATAACTTGAGATTGGTAAATCAAAATGACATGGGACCATAGGCATTGGTTAGAGGACTTGAAGACCTTTCCAAAATGTCTAAGAACATGATCAAAGCTTAAAAATTGAGCAAGATATGCCTTGTGGAAGTTGGGAAAGTTTTGGGAATTTTGAAAAGTCAACTTTGCTTCAAATGCCTCAAAATTGCTAATGGGCCACAATTTCTTCCAAGAATCATTATCCAAAAGCTATGCACGACCATTTGACCCAAAGTGGATTTATTTCATCATTTTTTATTATTTATTTGAATTTTTATCACCATTAATTCATTTAATTAAATAAAATATGACAAAAATACTCAAGCATGCATTTTAAATCTTTTTATGCAGCTAATAGGTCTATCATAACTCCAAGATTTCGTGCTCACTCAAGATGGAAAGATTTGGCCATTATTGGTATCAAAAGGGCGTGGAAAAGATTGAAAAAAGATCCATGGAAATCAAATCTCAAAAGCATTGAATGCAAAGGTTTTTGGTTGAAATTTCTACCCTAATTCGTTCCATATACATACACAAGCACAAACCTAATGAGGAAAACCAAAAAGCTGCGCTCAGAAGAACATACAAACTTTGCATTTTTTGTCAAAAAAGTTCAAAACTGAAAACTGCATTACAGGGTGATTCAAAGCATACAAACGATTCAAAAAGCTTGCTGAGGTCTTCCTGGACATAACTGAATTCTTTTCCAGTCCCCACGCATCAAGAAGTGGTAGAATAAAGTCAAACTTCCTCAAACTTTTTGCATAATCGTGTCTCATAATTCATGCCATATTTTTGATTTCTAATGCTTGATTTGTACTAGTTTAATCATTCTAAAGCTAACCATGCCATTCAATTGAGTTTTTAAGGCCAGTATGTGAATCTACCATGGAAGCTTTCTAGGTTTTCAAAGATGTGAAATTGGGGACTTTTACATATAGAAAAATTAGATCATGAGACCAACGCCATTAGATTCGTGACATTCCAACGAATCATTCTCATACCTCGCGCCCAATTTATCATTATCCCAGAGCTAATCGCTATTTTCCTATACTGTGGTTAGTGGGGGTTCAAAACCCCCGCTATTTGATGTATTTTTCAGGCTAAAGCAAAGAACGAGTGGAGAAGAAGATGAGTTGTAAGCACACGGTTGGCTGATTCAAAAGCTTGGCGCGAGTTTTTGTGTTTTACGTCACTAACCCTTATTTTTATTATATTAATTGTTGTCCATAATAATGACAAAGTTGCTAAGCAGCTCAGTTGGTGGAAAGTGTTGTTGGCAAGCCTTGGGACCTGGGTTCGATTCCCAGGTCCCCCATATTTCTTTCTATTTTTTCTTGCAACGTGATTAGGTACTCAACATGTCCAGAAGTCCACCAAACATCCAGCGCTGGTGCTTGCCACATGGCCACTGAGATCAATCCAAAAGCCAAGATATGAGTTCCATTGTGCACCTCAGTCCAGGGGTCTACACCTGACCATCAAAAGTCAACCAGGCCTCCTTCAAATGGGCCAAATTACTGCGCATACACCTCCTATTGGGCCAGAAAACCCCCTATGGTTTGCATTTTTCTTCTTTTTTTTTTAATTCCTTTTTTTTTCTTTTGATTAATTATTTTATTTAATTCCATAAAAATAATTTTATAACACAAAAAATAACAAAAAAATCAGAAAAGACAAAAAATCAAAATATATTTTATTATTTAATTCACTAATGTTTTATTTTGTAAATAAATGTAATAATTAATTTAGTTCTAATTTTAGGTTTAATTTTAATATTTTTTGAATAAACTAAAAAATGTAGAAATTAGGGTTTTAATGCTTTTATTCTTTTTTCCTTTCTTTTACCATATTTAATTATTAATTATTTTGTAAATAAATTTATCATTAAATAATTAGGTTAAAACTAGGTCAAACTTAAACATTTTTTAATAAATTAAAAATAGTTTAGAATTAGGGTTTTATATAACTTTTCAATTCCATTAATTTTCTTAATTTCATAAAGTACAAAAATATCCAAAAAATTCTTTCTTTTATTTAAACTTAATTAATTTATTAATTGTAATGTAATTTCTTTAAAAGGGTCCAACGCCCTCGCTTTCGATTATAATTTCGTTTCGCACATTTACTTTCATTTCCCTTTTATAAATTTCATGTATTCATCCCAAAGCCTTGTAATAGATTAATTAGGATATTTATCTTTCCGCATTTTTTTATTTATTTCAAATCGGGTCTTGGATTAATTTGGCGATGTAGACCCGCGCCTTTGTAATAGCGTAGGACTTTTATCTTCTCGCATCTTTTAACTGTTAATAACTACATGAAAGAATGAATGCCAAAAATAAAAAACAAAGCGTAGATCACCAATGCATGAACAAGACAAATATAACTGAAAATGACACACAAATCACACACCACCCCTAGGGTACGCCTCACTATTGCCTTGCCCCTCGAAAAGTGGTCGCCGAGTAAAGGACGTTTTAGTAAGTCCTCATGTCCATGAACATGGCATGAGGGTAGCTTCTAAGGTGTCTTCTTATTGCTCTGGTGACCACAATGTCCCGAACCCTCGAATTGACCCGAACACCTCCAACGGTGGTGCTACCTACCTCTCAATGGTGGGATGGCATTACCTTAAGGACATTTACACAGACTAATTCCTTAGGGTAGGTAGATGACTCGTAGATACTTGCTCTAAATTCAAAATAAATCAAAAACTTCTTTTCACACCGATACTTTGCAAAAAGCTTTCAAAAAACAACTTTTCAAACACTCTTGAGGACTGATACAAGAGTCGAACTGAAATTTTCAAAGAAACTTTTTCAAACCCACTCTGAAAAGCAAACAAACAATTTTTGAAAACACAAATGAGAAAGTATCTAAGAGCCCATGGATAACCATGGATAGAAAGGGTGCTAACACCTTCCCTTTCTATAAATCTACCTCCCGAACCGAGAACTAATCTCAATAAGGAATTTTTCTGTGCTTTTGTCCTTTCCATTTGGAGAAAATAAAAGACGGTGGCGACTCTTGCTTCCGCGATATTTCGCGAACCAGCATTAAACAGTCAGTTCCAGATCCACCGATCACAGAACTGGCGACTCTGCTGGGGACTAACTTTTAAAGTGAGGTGTACCTTAGGACTAAGATCACTGTGTTTTCAATTGCTTTGACTTGTTTGCTTTATTATTGTGGGACTGTCTTGGGAGTTCTATAGATCCTAACCCGGATCTGGGGATACCTTCTTAGAAAGTAGCAACAAGGTTGTGAGGGAACTGTGCGGGGTATACCGACATGGTTGAAACAGTCTGCTACGTTGATGTGGAACTTTGGTGTGTACCGGTAACCCTTGAGTTCAGTCAAGGAGAGTACGGGGCCTCCATGTGGTGTCGTGAAGCATCAACTGACCTTAGGAACCTTAATTGAACTATCTTTGCCTCTTTAGGGTAGTGAGATAACTGACTTTGGTGCAGTCCGAGGTTGGTTGATACTCGATACTACACTCAATTGAGGGTTGCTTTCCTGGAATATTTTGGTCGCCAGTTCAGTGGCTAAATCGAAACGATGAACAATGAAAGCAATCCAGTGATATTGGGACCCTTAGAACCCGGTTACTTCTAATAGGACAGGTTGAGCCCACCAACTTCAAGAGGGTAATACCCAGACCCCATGCTGGCCTAAACTCTAAGGGCTTGTCTTGTGTGACTTGTGTGCCTTACATGTTTGCCTTTGTAAATATTTGTGGTGTGTTTAATCATAGCATCATGACATCATCCAGCATCATATGCATTGACTAATCATTTCAGGGGCTCGAATCTTCATCTTTGTTCTTGTTTTGTAGGACATGGAAACTGTTCGCAGAAAGACAATTCAAATCAGCCTTGTAAGGATCCCTCCTCAGCTTAAGGAGCTTATATCCAGGATTCCCGAGAGCTCTTCATTCAGTGAAAGACATGGAAGACTCATCAGCTTGGTCAATACCAACATTAAGGAAGATATGATAAAGGTCATGTTCCAGTTCTTTGACCCTCTGCATCACTGTTTCACTTTCCTGGATTATCAACTGGTACCTACATTGGAAGAGTTCTCCCGGCTTCTGAAGATCCCTATCCTTGATCAACTACCCTACAACGGTACGGAAAAGGAACCCAAGCTTGAAGAGATTGCTAAAGCCTTACACCTACAATCATCTGACCTCAAGGGACATTGGGAGGTTAGAAGTGGCGTCAAAGGGTTCTTAGCCAGGTTTCTGTTTGAAAAGGCCCAGGAATGTTGGAAATCCCTTGACTTACAAGCTTTTGAAGAAGTTGTGGCCCTCCTCGTCTATGGTTTGGTGTTGTTCCCTAACCCAGATCAGCTTATAGATATCAGTGTTGTCCAGATCTTCATGTCCAGGAATCCTATACCTACGTTGCTGGGGGACATCCTTCACTCATGTTACACTCGAACCATGAGAAAAAGAGGTGTCCTTATGTGCTGCACTCCTCTCCTGGGAAGGTGGTTTATTTCGCACCTTCCACAATCAGTTTTGAAGAACGAGCGGGGTTTGAGATGGTCACAACGGTTGATGACTCTTACACATGCAGATATACATTGGTGTTCTCGGTCCAGAGAGGATGTCACTATCATTGATCGTTGCGGGGAGTACCCTAATGTTCCTTTACTTGGAATCAGAGGAGGTATTACTTACAACCCATGTCTGGCTTGGAGACAGTTTGGTTATGCTCGGAGGGATGGTCCTCATGACATGTTAATTCCTGACATAGTCTTTGACTTCGACAACGATGCACAAGGACTTCGCCAGAGATTTATCAGAGCTTGGAGGATGCCCAGTAAGATAGACAGCAAGACACTGGGGCACATGAATTCCATCCCATTGGAACCTTATCTCAAGTGGGTACGAGCCTGCTCCCAGAAGTTAGTAATGCCATATCCTCATATGCTCCCTGTGATCAAAGAGCCAGTCTCGGAGGGAGAGGTGTCCTACACCATTCAACATCCTGACATGCCCATGTCCTGGGAAGAGATGCAGAAGAGCTGGATCCAACTTAAGGAAGAACTGAATTCTCTTGAGACCAGTCTACATGCTAGTGAAAAGAAGGTCTTGGAGCTCACCCGCCTATTGCACGAGGAGAGGAATCTCAACACCTACATAGCTCCAAAGAGGATGCGTAGTGTCTTTTGGGATTGATTTGCTTTGTAATATGTGCCCATGAGGTTTTGATGTACTGAACAATTATTTCCTTAATGATAACGTGTGTTCCCTTTTGTCTACAACAAATTTGAATTTTCGAACCCTTGAATGCATTGCATAAACACATATCATTCATCATGTGCATAGCAACTTTTCTTCTTTTCAGGTTGCTTACTGTTCTTCGTTGTTTATTTCAGCATCATGAACCCTGACTCATCATCAACCGAGATGTCTATCAAGGCCCTTCAGGCGCAGAACGCGTAATTTCAGGAGCTGATCATGGGTTTGGCTCAAGGCCAAGAAGAGCTGAAGGCTTTACTCCTGAAGAAGGAGAAGAAGAAGAAGAAGAGAATTGTTCTTTTCAACTCGGGCCGAAGGTTTGGCAACACTCTGCAGAATGAAGAGGCTGGTTCTTCTGTAGGCAAAGGCAGTCCCCAGGGGGGAAAGGCTTCAAGTCCAGTAGTCTCTGACAATGAGACTGACTTTAATGAGGAACAATATCCTCCTGCTGAAGACCGGTATAAGCAGTTGGAAGACAGACTGAACGCCATGGAGATCCAACAAGTGCCTGGGCTGGATTTCGGAGACTTGGGCTTATCTACTGGTGTGATTATTCCTCACAAGTTTAAGGCACCATCTTTCACCAAGTATGACGGGGCGTCTTGTCCCAAGCTACACCTCAGATCTTATGTGCGGAAGATTCAGCCGTACACAGTGGATAAGAATTTGTGGATCCACTTCTTCCAGGAGAGTCTTTCAGGGACTCATCTCGAATGGTTCTATCAGCTGGATGGGACCAAGGTTCGTAACTGGGAGGAGTTGGCTACTGCTTTTTACAAGCAGTATCAATATAATGCCGACCTTGCTCCTACACGTACCCAACTCCAGGGTATGTCGCTAGGATCAAGCGAAGGTTTCAAAGAGTATGCACAGAAGTGGAGGGATCTGGCTGGCAGGGTGCAGCCTCCGTTAACAGACCGTGAGCTGGTGGATATGTTCTTGGGGACCCTATCTGGGCCATTTTTCAATCATCTTATCGGGAATTCATCTGCAGGGTTCACTGATCTTATTCTTACTGGGGAAAGGATAGAGGCTGGAATGAAGTCCGGAAAAATTCAGAAGGGTGCATCTTCAAGTTCTGAGAAGAAACCCTTTAAGAAGGAGGCCAGTGCTGTATATGGGCCTAGAAGGCAAGAGAAACCAGAACGCCGCCAATCTGTCAACGCGGTGATGATTGCAAAGCCTGCTGCCGCTCCTCGGCAAACCAATCCACCCAGGGCTGAAAGACCCAGAAGAGAGTTTACCCGGCTGAGTATGACCCTGTCACAAATCTTGCCGCAGTTGCTGTCCACCAACCTAGTGGCTGTCAGGGAGGCCTCGAAGGTTGTGAATACTGCCTCTCCCAAGTACAATCCAAATGCCCGCTGTACTTATCACTCCGATAGCCCGGGGCATTCCACTGATGACTGCTGGGCCTTGAGGAATAAGGTGCAAGACCTTATTGATGCGAAGGAGATACAATTTGAAGCGCCTGAGAGGCCAAATGTGGTGACTGCTCCTATGCCCCAGCATGGAGTGAATGCCGTTGATGAAGATGTGTATGCCGTTTCTGTGAATGATGTAGCTACTCCTCTGATGACTGTTAAGAGGAACCTACTGCTGGCCGGTTTATTTCCGGGTTGTAGTGAAGGTTTCCTTTTCTGTGCTGTTTCCCTTTCTGGTTGTCCTTTGCTGAAGTTGGGCATCCAAAGCCTGATGGACAGCAAAGAGATTCTGTTCAAGAAGACTGCTGTTCAGTTTGTTCCGGTGGAAGAAGTATCTGTTGTTACCATTTTCAATAATCCAATCAAGGCTCTCCCAAGGAAGCCGGTTAAAATCATGACTGTCGCACCCATTGTGATTACCGTTCCGGGGCCTCTCCCCTATGAATCTGATAAGGCTGTCCCATGGCACTATGGGGCAGATGTGTATGTACATGGAATAAAGCAAGAGTTCAACACTGGTACCAGCGTCAGCAATATCACTGGTCCAGCCAAAGTAACCCGCAGTGGCAGGCTCTTCTCGCCTGACATTGCGCCACCAGCTATTCGAAGACCCCTCACTATAACACCTGCAAGTGTACCTGTTCCCGTTTCTGATCAAGTTGTTTCCCCTGCTGCCGAGTCATCTAATGCTCGGGGCAAAGGGATTGAAGATGAGCCTGCCCGGATGGAGGCACCAAAATCTGTGAATGCTGAGGCCTCCCAACAAGAGATGGAGGAAATTCTTAAAATAATCAAGAAGAGTGACTTTAATGTTGTTGAGCAGCTGGGGCATACACCCTCCAAGATCTCCATGCTCTCCTTGCTGCTGTGCTCAGAGGCCCATGCTAAGGCCCTGATTTCATTCCTCAAGATGGCCCATGTGCCACAGGAGACATCTGCAGTCCAGTTTACTGATTGCGTAGCCAATTTGACAGCCGACAATGGTTTGGGTTTCTCGGATGCTGACCTTACTGCTAAGGGAAAGGACCACAATGATGCCCTGCATGTCTCTATTGAATGCAGGGGCACTACTCTTACGCACGTGTTGGTGGACACTGGTTCTTTCCTGAATGTGCTACCCAAAAAGGCCTTAGACCGGTTGGATTGTGAGGGCCTGGAGCTGAAACCTAGCAACATCATCGTCAGAGCCTTTGACGGTTCTAAGAGGATGGTTCATGGAGAGGTAGACATTCCTATTCGTGTGGGATCTCAAGTATTCGACTCCACTTTCTATGTGATGGATATCCGTCCATCTTATTCTTGTTTACTGGGTCGACCTTGGATTCATAAAGCTGGGGCAGTGACCTCTACCCTACATCAAAAGCTCAAGTACCCCGTCAGAGGGAAGATTGTCACTGTGCAGGGAGAGGAGGAGTATATGGTTAGTCACTTGAATTCCTTCCGATATATTGAGATGGACGGGGAGTTTATTGAAACCCCCTTTCAGCATTTTGAAGAGGTACCTCCAACTTTGGCAGCAGCAGAAACAGTGGTCGAAGAGGACTTTCCTTTGAAGATGGCTTCCCTGAAGGATGCCCGGGCCGTGATCGAGAAAGGTGAATGTGCTAACTGGGGCAGGCTCCCTGATTTTACACCTAAAACTGACAAGTTTGGACTGGGTTTTACTGCAGAGGCTCAGAGGGCTGTGCGCAAGGCAAAGACCAGAAGACCTCTTGTGCTCATTACCAATCCAGGAGTGAATGCCATTGGGGATGAAAATGAGGTGGAAGAATCAGAGTTCGATAGCTGGATCTACCCGACGACTGATGGTGGATTGACCAATTGGATTGCTAAAGATCATACTCCTGTTACTTTTGTTACGCAGTAATAAACTCCTTTGTTTTGTTATTTGTAATAAACAATGAATTAAAACTCTATGGCCCGATGTCTTACCCGGGGCACCGTGGCTTCATTTGTGAGGGCATATTAATTGTCATTTCATATATCATGAATAAAGACCTTGGACGTTTTCTTGCATTTCAAATCTTATGCTCCTTTTCTTTCTTTCCTTTCTTTATATATTGCAAAGCAGCTGTATTTACACACACTCACTCATACAGGTTCCAATCCACTCTGGATCTCACTGGTAACGACTATGCTACTGCCAGTTATGACTTCGAAAATCCGATCAACTTAGCCGAAGACGAAGGTGAAGATGATTGCGAAGTGCCTGGCGAGCTTGCAAGAATGTCACTCCAGGAAGAGAGGGCAATTCAACCACATGAAGAGCCGGTGGAAACGATAAATCTGGGTACTGAGACAGACAGAAAGGAGGTTAAGATTGGTGCCAACCTAGAGCTCAGCGTGAAGCAACGGTTGACTCAGATGTTACATGAGTATGTGGAGATCTTCGCCTGATCCTACAAAGACATGCCTGGGTTAGACACCGACATTGTGGTCCATCATTTACCTACCAAGGAAGACTGCCCTCCGGTTAAGCAAAAGGTCTGCCGTATGCGTCCAGAGATGTCTGAGAAGATCAAAGCTGAGGTTATGAAACAGTTCGATGCCGGGTTCCTTGCAGTGACTTCTTACCCTCAGTGGGTTGCCAACGTGGTGCCGGTACCAAAGAAAGATGGAAAGGTCAGAATGTGTGTCGATTACAGGGATCTGAATAGGTCCAGCCCCAAGGATGACTTCCCCTACCTCATATTGATGTCCTTGTTGACAATACTGCTCAGCATAAGGTGTTTTCTTTCATGGATGGCTTTTCAGGTTATAATCAGATCAAGATGGCTCCTGAAGACATGGAAAAGACTACCTTTGTTACTCAGTGGGGCACCTTCTGCTACAAGGTCATGCCTTTTGGACTGAAAAATGTTGGGGCAACCTACCAACGTGCCATGGTTGCTTTATTTCATGACATGATCCATCATGAGATAGAAGTGTATGTTGACGACATGATCGCAAGGTCCCAAACTGAGGAAGAACACCTTGATCATCTGCAGAAATTGTTTGACCGTCTGAAGTTGTACAAGCTGAGGCTGAATCCGAACAAGTGCACCTTCGGGGTTAGATCCGGGAAGTTGCTAGGCTTCGTTGTAAGTGATAAGGGTATTCAAGTGGACCCTGCCAAGGTTAAAGCTATTCAAGAGATGCTAGTTCCTAAGACAGAGAAAGAAGTCAGAGGCTTTTTAGGACGCCTGGATTACATCGCTCGATTCATCTCACACCTAACTGCTACTTGTGAACCAATCTTCAAGCTGCTGAAGAAAGATCAGGTAGTACGTTGGAATGATGAATGTCAGGCCGCTTTTGACAGAATCAAAGAGTATCTCCAAGAACCACCCATTCTTATGCCACTGGTTGAGGGGAGACCTCTGATACTATACCTGACAGTACTTGACAACTCAATGGGGTGTGTGCTGGGGCAGCATGACGAGTCTGGACGAAAAGAGCATGCCATTTATTACCTTAGCAAAAAGTTTACCGACTGTGAGACCCGATACTCACTGCTTGAGAAAACTTGTTGCGCTTTGGTATGGGCTGCTCGCCAGCTGAGACAGTATATGCTGACTCACACTACCTTGTTGATCTCAAAGATGGATCCAATAAAGTACATATTTGAAAAGCCTGCTCTGTCTGGGAGAATAGCAAGATGGCAAATGATCTTGACAGAATACGACATCCAGTACACGACTCAGAAAGCCATCAAGGGAAATGTATTGGCAGACCACTTGGCACATCAGGCAGTAGACGACTATCAGTCAATGAACTTCGAGTTTCCAGACGAGAGTATCATGATAGTGACTGATTGTGAAGTACCTGGACCGGATGAAGGACCTGAGGAAGGATCCCGATGGTCTATGCACTTTGACGGAGCCTCCAACGCTTTGGGTAACGGCATCGGCGCTGTGATTATATCCCCCCAAGGCACTCATACTCCACTCACTGCCCGGCTATGTTTCAACTGCACCAACAACATGGTGGAGTATGAGGCATGCATCATGGGTCTCCAAGTTGTGATCGACTTAAAGATCAAGTTTTTGAGTGTCTTCGGAGATTCCTCTCTCGTGATCAACCAGATCAAAGGGGAGTGGGATACGAAACATCTGAATCTTATTCCTTACAGAGAATGTGTGTTGACCTTGATCCCTCACTTCACAGAGATAACCTTTGAACACTTTCCGAGAGAGGAGAATAAGTTAGCGGACGCGTTAGCTACGATGTCTTCCATGTTCAAAGTCAAATGGGACAATGAGGCTCCCCGGATCATCATCTGGAAACTGGACGAACCGGCATACTATTGTGATCTCGAGACTGAATTGGTGACTGAGAAGCCTTGGTACCACGAGGTGAAGAGATATTTGGAAGCTCAGGAATACCCTGAAGGTGCATCTGTCAATGATAAGAAGTTTCTGATAAGGTTCACAGCAAAGTTCTTCCTTAGCAATGGCATCATGTATAAGCGAAACCATGATTCGACCTTACTGCGTTGTGTGGATAAGACTGAAGCAGAAAGGATCATGGAAGAGCTACATGAAGGGACCTTCGGAACATATTCTAGTGGACACACTATGGCAAAGAAGATCCTTTGGGCAGGGTATTTCTGGTCCACAATGGAAGCTGACAGCTACCAACATTCTCGGACATGTCACAAATGCCAGATTTATGCTGACAAGGTGCACGTTCCTCCAGTTCCTCTGAATGTCTTAACAGCACCTTGGCCGTTTACAATGTGGGGCATAGATATGATCGGCGAGATTAAACCTACAGCGTCCAATGGGCATCGCTTCATCCTGGTAGCGATTGATTACTTTACAAAGTGGGTTGAAGCAGCTTCCTACGCTATGGTAACGAAGAACGTTGTGGCACGGTTCATTCGGCACAACCTGATCTGTCAATACGGCGTCCCCGAAAGGATCATTACTGACAACGGTATCAATCTCAATAATAAGATGATCACTGAGCTCTGCGAGCAGTTTAAGATACAACACCACAACTCTTCTCCTTACAGACCGAAGATGAATGGGGCTGTGGAAGCAGCAAATAAAAATATCAAGAAAATTATGCAGAAGATGACAGTGACCTATAAAGATTGGCACGAGATGTTACCGTTCGCTCTACATGGGTACCGTACCTCAGCCAGGACGTCAACCGGGGCAACTCCTTTCTCCTTGGTCTACGGTATGGAGGCAGTCTTACCGATCGAAGTGCAGATACCCTCTCTACGGATAATGAAGGATGCAGATCTGAGCGAAGACGATTGGATCCAGACACGACTTGATCAGCTAAACCTTATTGATGAAAAAAGACTTGCTGCTATCTGTCATGGTCAGACGTATCAGAAGCGGATGATCAGGGCATTTAACAAAAAGGTCAGACCACAAGAATATCAAGTTGGGGATCTGGTAATCAAGCGTATCATCCTTCCTCAGAGTGATCCAAGGGGCAAATGGACCCCTACGTACGAAGGGCCATTTGTGGTTAAACATGTGTTCTCAGGAGGAGCCATGATTCTAACCAACATGGATGGTGACGACCTTCCTCACCCCGCCAATGCTGACATAGTAAAAAAATACTACGCATGAAAAAAAGACCCGCTAGGTTGACATACCTAGGCAAAAATTAGGGCTTCCCGGCGAACCAAAAGGGTTCGGGCAAAATGAAGGGATGAAATGAAAAAAAATTTGTACACCCGGCAAGTCGAAAACCTGAAAAGGCGGCTTGGGCAAAAATGGGTATCCCGGTGGACTGAAAACCCGAAAGGGCGGTCCAGGCAAAAGTTAGGGATAAAGCGTAATACTATGTCTCATTGGATCACTTTTCATCCAGAATCCGGTATCTGCATCAAGTTCAAACGGCATCGATCGATCAGCTTCATCTTCGGTTAGGTCATCAAGTGATGAGACGCTAGAAGATATAAAGGCGATAGCAGAGTTGGAACCCAGTGGGATCATTCTATTCACACAGCTGTTTTTATTTTCCTTTGTACAAATTTGTATAAACTCTTTTGTTCGGCGGCGTTCTCCTACTAGGACGTCAACCTCTTGTACATAAAACGCCTATTTACAGGCAATTCAAAATCAATACAAAAATCACTTTTCAGTTAAAATTGCCAATTGTTTTTTCCTTTTTCTGTTTTGTTTTGCGAAGAACGTCCAAGGTTCAATTTGTGATATATGCATTTGACACTAATTACTAAACTCATAAATATTTGCATACGAAACAAAGGATTAATTACAGGTAACATTAGAAACAGGGGCAATAAAGAGTTGTCTAAGCGATCTAATTGTTCTGTCCTCCAAGGTATCAAGGCGGGTTCGGCTGAAGAACATAACCAGTACATCTTAATTCCCCAGAGAGTGAGTCAGCAAGTCAATACACTCTCCCCAAGCAAAGCTATGCTATCAGCCTTAAGGAAGTTGGGTATCCTCCAGCAGATCTCAACATTCCTCAGCAATATACGAACATTCTTAACAAGCATCCCCGGCAGTCTTGACCTAAAGATTGTTCCCCGACGGCATATCAAACATTCAACGGAGTCACTTCCCCAATACATCTCAAAATTTCCCCAGGAGAGTCCAGTATAGTTCAAGATTTCCCCAGGAAAGTTTGAATCCGTCTCCCCAGCAGGAAGCTTATCCCCAGTAGATTCTGGAAGCTTCTTCCCCACAGAGTACGAACGCGTCTCCCGACTTTATTCAAAGGTTATTTCCCTACCAGGATATAACTGGGTTATCCTCAGCCCAAAATCCACGGAAAGATCGTCTTCGGCGAAGTCTTCTTATCCCCAGCGAAGTCTATTAATACTTCCAACAAAACTCAACAATGGTGTCCCCAGCGGAGTCATCACCAAACTTCTCAGCATATCTCTCTCCCCAGAGTATTATTCCCCGGCAAGATCGCTAGAGTAATTTTCTCCCCGCAGAGTAATCCATTTGCCAAGTTTATTCCCCAACGGAGTCATCTGCTCCTACCGGTATTCTTGCAATCATCATCCCCAGCGGAAACAACAAAGCACTATTCTCCAACATCAGCCCAGGATGTGACTTCCCGGTATCCGTCAAGGATTTATTTTCCTAAGACGAAAACATAAATTCAAAAACATCATATACATCATAGCATGCATATATGCATCATATCTTACAAATCTCATTTATGTTGAGAACATCATTGCTTGATCCATATCATGCATTGCATATGACTGACCTTTACCTTTCAGGAAAGATCCAGTTAAGTTCTCAGCTATATTTCAAGACTTTAGTCTGGTTCAGTTAAATCGACCCTAAGATTTTCCTGATTCTTATCCAGTCAAAGGCCTTCTCTGGTTCAGTCAGATCGACCCTAAGATCTCCCTGATTCTTATCCAATTGAAGATATCCCAAGACCTTGTCCGGTTCAGTTAAATCGACCCTAAGATTTCTCTGATTCTTATCCAGTCAATGGCCTTCTCTGGTTCAGTCAGATCGACCCTAAGATCTCCCTGATTCTTATCCAGTTGAAGATATTCCAAGACCTTGCCCGGTTCAGTTAAATCGACCCTAAGATTTTCCTGATTCTTATCCAGTCAAAGGCCTTCTCTGGTTCAGTCAGATCGACCCTAAGATCTCCCTGATTCTTATCCAGTTGAAGATATTCCAAGACCTTGCCCGGTTCAGTTAAATCGACCCTAAGATTTTCCTGATTCTTATCCAGTCAAAGGCCTTCTCTGGTTCAGTCAGATCGACCCTAAGATCTCCCTGATTCTTATCCAGTTGAAGATATTCCAAGACCTTGTCTGGTTCAGTTAAATCGACCCTAAGATTTCCCTGATTCTTATCCAGTCAAAGGCCTTCTCTGGTTCAGTCAGATCGACCCTAAGATCTCCCTGATTCTTATCCAGTTGAAGATATTCCAAGACCTTGCCCGGTTCAGTTAAATCGACCCTAAGATTTTCCTGATTCTTATCCAGTCAAAGGCCTTCTCCGGTTCAGTCAGATCGACCCTAAGATCTCCCTGATTCTTATCCCAGTAGAAGACACCCAAGGTTCTCTCAGCTTTCCTGTTGAGGTAGTAATCGCCCAAGGTTCTCTCAGCATTCCTGTTGAGGTAGTAATCACCCAAGGTTCTCTCAGCGTTCTTGTTGAGGTAGTAATCGCTCCAAGATTCTCTCAGTGTTCCTGTTGAGGTAGTAATCGTCCAAGGTTCTCTCACCGTCCCGTTGAGGTAGTAACCATCCCTGGTTCATTCATCACCTTTTGAAGCTCCAGATTCAATTCCTGTAACCAGTCAGGGCACATCTACACAAAGAGTTTGAAGACCAACTCCTGTAACAGGCCAGGTAATCATTTTCTTTTTTCAGGTACGCAACTTCTCGCTAAGGAATCTCTTACGCGATCGACATCCAGATGGCATCTATAAGCCCATCATCCTATCCATCAATCTCCAAATGGCATCTATAAGCCCATTCCCACCATCACACTACTATGTGAGCGCAAATTTCTGGGCACTCTAGTGTTCAATCATCTTCCACCCTCGGATTACGAAAGGCACGTCAGCCAATCTACATCCTCAGGTCTAAGAAGATTTAACAGGGGCAACTGTTGTACCCCAAAATTCGCCCTCCCATATTCTTCAAGATTTGCAAAGAGCATGCTTCAAAATCTCCCAAAGGTTGCACAGTTTAAAGGCCTCCTAACAGTCAAAAACTAGGGTTTTGGTTATGGCAAAGAAGTTGAAGTTTTCAAGGGTCCAAACAAGTCCCACATGCCTACAAACATTGTCAAGCATCCTCATGCCAAGTTTCAAGACTTACAGCACAAAATTGCACAGTCAAAAGCCCTAATTGCTCAGCAGTCAACTGTAGGGGTAAAATGGTCATTTGACAGTCAAAAGTCCAAATTTTTGGTCAACATCTTATTTTGAAGCCACAAACATCATTTGATCAATTCTTGATCATGATTCTCAAGGCATGGCTCAAAAAGTCTAAAGATGCAAAAGTTTCCATATTTGGACAATTGAAAAAGTCAACTGTAACTTGACCAAGGCATAACTTCCACATGGTTTATCAGAAAAATTCCATCCAAAGCTCATTTTGAAGAGAATGACATTTCCTACAACTCCTCTTCACACTTCAAGTCCAATAAATGCTCTCATAAAAAGTTATCAATCTCAACATTATAGATCATTTTCAAAAGTCAACAAAAAGGGACTTTAAGTCAAAGACCATAACTTGAGATTGGTAAATCAAAATGACATGGGACCAAAGGCATTGGTTAGAGGACTTCAAGACCTTTCCAAAATGTCCAAGAACATGATCAAAGATTAAACATTGAGCAAGATATGCCTTGTGGAAGTTGGGAAAGTTTTGGGAATTTTGAAAAGTCAACTTTGCTTCAAATGCCTCAAAATTGCTAATGGGCCACAATTTCTTCCAAGAATCATTATCCAAAAGCTATGCACGACCATTTTACCCAAAGGGGATTTATTTCATCATTTTTTATTATTTATTTTAATTTTTATCACCATTAATTCATTTAATTAAATAAAATATGACAAAAATACTCAAGCATGCATTTTAAATCTTTTTATGCAGCTAATAGGTCTATCATAACTCCAAGATTTCGTGCTCACTCAAGATGGAAAGATTTGGCCATGATTGGTATCAAAAGGGCATGGAAAAGATTGAAAAAAGATCCATGGAAATCAAATCTCAAAAGCATTGAATGCAAAGGTTTTTGGTTGAAATTTCTACCCTAATTCGTTCCATATACATACACAAGCACAAACCTAATGAGGAAAACCAAAAAGCTGTGCTCAGAAGAACATACAAACTTTGCATTTTTTGTCAAAAAAGTTCAAAACTGAAAACTGCATTACAGGGTGATTCAAAGCATACAAACGATTCAAAAAGCTTGCTGAGGTCTTCCTGGACATAACTGAATTCTTTTCCAGTCCCCACGCATCAAGAAGTGGTAGAATAAAGTCAAACTTCCTCAAACTTTTTGCAAATCGTGTCTCATAATTCATGCCATATTTTTGATTTCTAATGCTTGATTTGTACTAGTTTAATCATTCTAAAGCTAACCATGCCATTCAATTGAGTTTTTAAGGCCAGTATGTGAATCTACCATGGAAGCTTTCTAGGTTTTCAAAGATGTGAAATTGGGGACTTTTACATATAGAAAAATTAGATCATGAGACCAACGCCATTAGATTCGTGACATTCCAACGAATCATTCTCATACCTCGCGCCCAATTTATCATTATCCCAGAGCTAATCACTATTTTCCTATACTGTGGTTAGTGGGTGTGATCGGTGGATCTGGAACTGACTGTTTAACGCTGGTTCGCGAAATGTCGCGGAAGCAAGAGTCGCCACCGTCTTTTATTTTCTCCAAGTGGAAAGGACAAAAGCACATAAAAATTCCTTAAAGAGATTGCTCTCGGTTCGGGAGGTAGATTATAGAAAGGGAAGGTGTTAGCACCCTTTCTATCCATGGTTATCCATGGGCTCTTAGATACTTGCTCATTGTGTTTTCAAAATTGTTTTGTTTGCTTTTCAACTGTGGGTTTTAAAAAGTTTCTTTGAAAGTTTCAGATCGACTCTTGTGTCAGAGTGTTTGAAAAATCGCTTTGAAAGCTTTTGAAAAGTGTCGGTGTGAAAAGATTTTTGTTTGTTTTTGAAGAGAGCAAGTATCTACGAGAACCTACCTACCCTAAGGAATTCGTCTGTGTAAATGTCCTTTAAAGTAGTGTCATCCCACCATTGAGAGGTAGGTAGCACCACCGTTGGAGGTGTTCGGGTCAATTCGAAGGTTCGGGACATGGTGATCACCGGAGCAATAGGAAGACACCTTAGAAGCTACCCTCATGCCAGGTTCCCGGATCATGAGGACTTACTAAGACATCCTCTACTCGACGATCACCTTTCGAGGCAAGGCAACAGTGAGGCGTACCCTAGGGGTGGTGTGTGCGATTCGTGTGTCGTTTTCATTGATATTTGTCTTGTCATGTTAGAGTGTTCTACGCTTGATTTTATTTAAGGCCATTCATTCTTGCATGCTTGGTTAACAGTTAAAATATTTGCGAAGAGAAGTAAATCTAAGCTATTACAAATGGCGTGGGTCCACATCGCCAAAATTAAGCCGGACCCGATTTGACAGAAAAATAAATACAGCAAAGTAAATAAAAAGCGCGAAAAGTAATTACAAGGCTTCGGGAGAGATACATAATTATTTAAATGACCTAAAATAAACATGCGAAATTAAACAATTAAAAATATGGGCGTTGGACCCTTTTGCAAAATATTAAAATTAACGAGGAATTAAAATTAAAAATTAAAAGAGAATGTTTTTGGTATTTTAGTATTTTTAGGATTTAATAGAAAAAAGAATTAATTAAAAACTAAAATAAAATATTAAACCTAGTTCTAATTATTTTTAAGTTTATTATGAAAGTATTAAAATTTAACTTAAATTAAACTTAAGTTTTTTTTATGTACAATTTAATTATAAAAAATAAATAAAATAAATATTATTATTGTGAAAGAAAAATTAAAAGGAAATAAAAATTATCAATTAAACCTAATTCTACATTTTTTAGATTTTTGTTAAAAGAATTAAAGTTAAAACACCTAATTTAAATTAATTTATTTACATGCAAATATTTACAAGAAAAATATGAAAATAAAATATTTATTATATTTTTTGCCTTTTTTTGTTTTTTATGATATTTTTATATTTTTTGTAAAAAATAATGAATCAAATTAAAACAACAAAACACATAAACAAATAATTAAAAATAAAATAAAACATAAAGAAAATTAAAAAAACATTGCAAACCAGGGGGGGTGGAAGTCCCCAATATGGAGGTATGAGCCCAGTAATCTAGCCCATTTAGCTTTGGATCCATTGACTTTTGCCACTAGCGTGGTAACACTTTGACCAGGCTTATGATGTTCATCCAATCTCAGCCTTTGATTTGGATTTGTTAGATATGTGGATGGCTAGATGATGAAGGAATATGGTGCACCTTAACGTTGTGCCTGCATAGGAATTGCTAATGAAAAATATTATGGAAATTACACAGACCTGGGACTCGAACCCAGGTCTTGGACATTGCAAAGCAACACCTGTGCCACTAAGCCATTACTGCGCGTTTATTATATAATAGACAAACAAATATTATAAAGAAAATAATCAACGTTAATGAATCCACGCGCGAAAATTCAAACTGGCGTATCACGTGTTGCCACGATTTCGTCTTCCTCGCGTGCCTGAAACATAAAAACAACAGCAACGGTTTTTCACGCGTTTTATTAGGCCGGCTTCAAGAAAATAGCGACTAGCGCTATGGTGCCCATAAATTGGGCGCGATAGGTGATTCCTGTTCGTCCAGATACACTGATGCTAATGGTCATGGTCTTGAGTCCTAATTTTACTTCGTTTCAAAAGCCCCAAATTTGCAACCCTGTAAACCCTAGAAATCGCGCATGGTACAATTGTATATACAGCATAATAATCAAATTAAACATCATGGTTAGCTTTGAAACTTCATTATGAACATGAATCAAGTAATATATTTCACAGATAATGCATGGAATGGGATATGCGATTATGAAATTTGTTTGATACAGTTCCGGTTCATATTACCAATTCTTGGGGTTTGAATGGATGGTAATGATTGGAATGTGATCAGGGAGACTTGAGGAAGCTAATGAAACCAATTTCGTGCCTTGAATCCACCTCTAACACTGATTTCAGTTTTGCTTTTTTTTGACAAAAATTCCAAGTTTGCAATGGGGTTTCTTGCGCAGCTTTCAGTCTATGTGCATTAGGGTTCTCATCTAGCATTTGTAGTGAATCAATTAGGTTAAGAAAACTCAATAAAATCCAATGCAATAATGGTTTTGGAGATTTGATTTTTTAAGATTTTCCATATCTTTTTTCATGTGTATTTTGTGTCAATTATGCTCAAATCAATCCAATTCTTTCCTATTTGACCTATGCACGAAATCTTGATGGCAAAACATGTATAAAAAGATTTGAAAACTTAGGTTAGTATTTTTCCTATATTTAATTTGATTTAAGTGAATTAATATAAATAATAATTCAAATAAATAAATAAAAAATGAGAAAATACTTCCCTTTGGGCCAAGTGGTCGTGCATATGCTTAGAATGATGAATCATGGAAGAAAGATGGGCCCATTAGCAATTTTAGGTCATTTGAACCATTGTTGACTTTTCAAAATATCCAAAAATTTCCCAACTTCCACAAGGTATAACTTGCTCAATTTTTAATCTTTTCTCATGTTCTTGGACATTTTGGAAAGGTCTTTGAGTCCTCTAACCAATGCTTTTGGTCCCATGTCATTTTGATTTACCAATCTCAAGTTATGGCCTTTGACCTAAAGTCCCTTTTTGTTGACTTTTGAAAATGACCTATAATGTTGAAATGGATAACTTTTTGTGAGAGCATTTCTTGGACTTGAAGTATGAAGATGAGTTGTGGGAAATTTCTTTCTCTTCAAAATGAGCTTTGGATGGAATTTTTCTGATAATCCATGTGAAAGTTATGCCCTGGTCAATTTCAGTTGACTTTTTTAGCTGTCCAAATAAGGAAACTTTTGCATCTTTGATGATTTCTGAGCCAAATTTTGAGAATCATGATCAAGCATTGATAAAATGATTTTTGTGGCTTCAAAATGATATGTTGACCAAAAATTTGAACTTTTGACTGTCAAATGACCATTTTGCCCCTACAGTTGACTGTAGTGCAATTTAGGGTTTTGACTGTGCAATTTTGAGCTGAATGCTTTGAAACTTGATGTGAGGATGCTTGACCATATTTGTAGGCATATGAGACTTGATTGGGCCTTTGAAAACTTCCTTTTCTTGATCAGAACACAAACCCTAGTTTTGACTGTATAGGAGACAGTTGGACTGCACAACCCTTGGGGAATTTTGTGACTTGGCTTGGCAATTTCTTGAAGAATATGGGAGGGCAAATTTTGGGGTACAACAGTTGCCCCTGTTCAATCTTCTTAAACCTGAGGATGCAGATTGGCTGACGTGCCTTTCGTAATCCGAGGGTAGAAGATGATTGGACACTAGAGTGCCCAAAAAATTTGCGCTCACATGTTATCAATGTGATGGGGGGAATGGACTTATAGATGCCATTTGGAGGTTGCTGGATAGAATGATGGGCTTATAGATGCCATCTGGATGTTGACCGCGTAGGAGATCCCTTAGCGAGAACCTGTATACCTGCAAAAGAAAAAATGAGTACCTGACACGTTGCAGGAGCTGATTTTAGATGCTTGGTGTAGATATGTCCTGACTGGTTACAAGAGCTGGATCTGGAGCTTCAAAAGATGATGAATGAACCAGGTATGGTTACTGCCTTAGCATGAATGGTAAGAGAACCTTGGGTGATTTTAACTTCAACAACGCTCGTTGAGAAAATCTTGGTGGGAAATACCATCTTCGCAGGATCGGAACGAGAACCATAGGCCATTATAATCTGAAAGGGAATCACCTCACTCGCCGTCGGAGAGGGAATCATAGGAAAAGGAATTGTCACCTCACTCACCGTCGGAGAGGGAACCATAGGAGACTATCACCTCACACTCACCGTCGGAGAGGGAAACATCTGAAGAAGGAATTACCACCTCACTCACCGTTGGAGAGGGGACCATAAGAGATTATCACCTCACACTCACCGTCGGAGAGGGAAACATCTGAAAAGGAATTACCACCTCACTCACCGTTGGAGAGGGGACCATAGGAGACTATCACCTCACACTCACCGTCGGAGAGGGAAACATCTTGAAAAAGGAATTACCACCTCACTCACCGTTGGAGAGGGGACCATAGGAGACTATCACCTCACACTCACTGTCGGAGAGGGAAACATCTGAAAAGGACTTACCACCTCACTCGCCGTTGGAGAGGGAACCATAGGAGACTATCACCTCACACTCACCGTCGGAGAGGGAAACATCTGAAAAGGAATTACCACCTCACTCACCGTTGGAGAGGGGACCATAGGAGACTATCACCTCACACTCACCGTCAGAGAGGGAAACATCTTGAAAAAGGAATTACCACCTCACTCACTGTTGGAGAGGGGACCATAGGTTCTGCTGAGTCTTTATCAGAAAAATCTGTTGGGAATCGATTTAGCTGGACTAGAGGAGGTCTTGAAATATGTTTGAGAATTTTAACTGCGTCTTTCCTGAAAGGTAAAGGTCAGTCATATGCAATGCATGATATGGATCAAGCAATGATGTTCTCAACATAAATGAGATTTGTATGATATGATGCGTTATGCATGCTATAATGATGTATGTATGTGATGTTTTATGAATGTTTTCGTCTAGGAAAGTAAATCCTTGACGGGTGCCGGGAAGTCATATCCTGGGCTGGTGTTGAAGAATAGATTTTACTTCCGCTGGGGATGATAGTTGCAAGAATACCGGTAGGAGAAGATGACTCCGTTGCGGAATAAACTTGGCCAATGGAAGATTCTGCGGGGAGAAAAGATACTCTAGCGACCTTGCTGGGAAGCAAAACTCTGTGGGGATAGAGATGCTTTGCTGAATGTTGAGAGTAACTTGCTGAGGATGTCTTGTTGTTGGAAGTGTGAATAGACTTTGCTGGGGATAGGAAAGAACTACGTTGACGATGACCTTTCCGTGGCTTTTGGCTGAGGATAACCCAGTTATATCCAGTTAAGGAAATAACTCTTTAAATCAAGCCGGACGACGCGTTCGTGCTCTGTGAAGGATAAGCTTCCAGAATCTACTGGGGATATGCTTAGTGCTTGGGGATATGCTTAGTGCTTGGGGATATGGATTCCATCTTTCCTGGGGGAACTGGATTGGACTCTTCTGGGGAAGTTTTGATATGCTAGGGAAGTGATTTCTTTGAATATTGAGAAACCGCCGGGGAACAATCTTTAGACCAAGACTGCCGGGGATGCTTGTTAAGAATATATGCTGCTGGGGAAGTATTGAGATCTACGGGAGGACACTCAATTTCCTTGAGATTTGATAACTCTGCTTGGATAAGAATGTGTTGTTGGCTCACTCTCTGGGGAATTCAGGTATACTGGTCATGTTCTTTAGCTGAACCTACCTTGGTACCTTGGAGGATAGAACAATTAGACTGCTCAGACAACTCTTTATTGCCCCTGTTTCTAGTGTCACCTGTAATTAATCTTCTGTTTCGTCTGCAAATATTTATGAGTTAGCAAATTATTGTCAATGCATATATCACAAATTGAACCTTGGACGTTCTTCGCAAAACAAAACAGCAAAAAGAAAAATACTTGGCATATTTAACTGAAAATATATTTGTATTGATTTTGAATGGCCTGTAAATAGGCGTTTTGTGTACAAGAGGTTGACGTCCTAGTAAGAGAACGCCGCCGAACAAAAGAGTTTATACAAATTTTGTACAAAAGAAAATAAAACAGCTGTGTGAAATGAATGATCCCACTGGGTTTCAACTCTGCTATTGCCTTTATAACTCTGAGCGTCTCATCACTTGATGACCTTGGTTGAAGGTGAAGCTGACTGATCGACGCCGTCTGAACTTGATGTAGATACCGGATTCTGGATGCAAAGTGATCAATGAGACATAGTATTACGCTTTTATCCCTAATTTTTGCCTGGACCGCCCTTTCAGGTTTTCGGTCCACCGGGATACCCATTTTTGCCCAAGCCGCCTTTTCAGGTTTTCGACTTGCCGGGTGTACAGATTTTTTTCATTTCATCCCTTCATTTTGCCCGAACCCTTTTGGTTCGACGGGAAGCCCTAATTTTTGCCTAGGCATGTCAGCCTAGCGGGTCTTTTTTCATGCGTAGTATTTTTTTACTATGTCTGCATTGGTGGGGTGAGGAAGGTCGTCACCATCCATATTGGTCAATATCATGGCTCCTCCTGAGAACACATGCTTAACCATAAATGGCCCTTCGTACGTAGGGGTCCATTTGCCCCTTGGATCACTCTGAGGAAGGATGATTCTCTTGATTACCAGATCCCCGACTTGATATTCCTGTGGTCTGACCTTTTTGTTAAATGCCCTGATCATCCGTTTCTGATACGTCTGACCATGACAGATAGCAGCAAGTCTCTTTTCATCAATGAGGTTGAGCTGATCAAGTCGTGTCTGGATCCAATCATCTTCGTTCAGATTTGCATCCTTCATTATACGGAGAGAGGGTATTTGTACTTCGATCGGTAAGACTGCCTCCATACCATAAACCAGAGAGAAAGGAGTTGCCCCGGTTGACGTCCTAGCTGAGGTACGGTACCCATGCAGAGCGAACGGTAACATCTCGTGCCAATCTTTATAGGTTACTGTCATCTTCTGCACGATTTTCTTGATGTTCTTATTTGCTGCTTCTACAGCCCCATTCATCTTCGGTCTGTAAGGAGAAGAATTGTGGTGCTGTATTTTGAACTGTTCGCAGAGCTCAGCGACCATCTTGTTGTTCAGATTGGTACCGTTGTCTGTAATAATCCGCTCTGGGACGTCGTACCGACAGATCAGGTTGTGCCGAATGAACCGTGCCACAACAGTCTTGGTTACCGTAGCATAGGATGCTGCCTCAACCCACTTCGTAAAGTAATCAATCGCCACTAGGATGAAGCGATGTCCATTGGACGCCGTAGGTTTTATCTCTCCGATCATGTCTATGCCCCACATTGCGAACGGCCAAGGCGCAGTCAGAACATTCAGGAGAACCGGAGGAACATGCACCTTATCTGCATAGATCTGACACTTGTGGCATGTCCTGGAATGTTGGTAACAGTCAGCTTCCATTGTAGACCAGTAATATCCTGCCCGTAGGATCTTCTTAGCCATAGTGTGTCCGCTGGAATGTGTACCAAAGGTCCCTTCATGTAGCTCTTCCATGATCCTTTCTGCTTCAGTCTTATCCACACAACGCAGTAAGGTTGAATCATGGTTTCGCTTGTATAATATGCCGTTGCTTAGGAAGAACTTGGCTGCGAACCTCCTCAAGAATTTCTTATCATTGACAGATGCCCCTTCAGGGTATTCCTGAGCTTCCAGATATCTCTTCACTTCGTGGTACCAAGGCTTCTCAGTCACTAATTCAGTTTCGAGATCGCAACAGTATGCCAGTTCGTCCAGTTTCCAGATGATGATCCGGGGAGCCTCATTATCCCATTTGACCTTGAACATTGAAGACATTGTAGCTAACGCGTCCGCTAGCTGATTCTCTTCTCTTGGAAAGTGCTCAAAGGTTATCTCTGTGAAGTGGGGAATTAGGGTCAACACACATTCTCTGTAAGGAATCAGGTTTGGGTGTTTCGTATCCCACTCTCCTTTGATCTGATTGATCACAAGAGCAGAATCTCCGAAGACACTTAGAAATTTGATCCTTAGGTCGATCGCAGCTTGAAGACCCATGATGCACGCCTCATACTCCGCCATGTTGTTGGTACAGTTGAAACATAGCCAGGCAGTGAGTGGAGTATGAGTACCTTGTGGAGATATGATGATGGCGCCGATGCCATTTCCCAAAGCATTGGAGGCTCCGTCAAAGTGCATAGACCATCGGGATCCTGGCTCAGGTCCTTCATCCGGTCCAGGTACTTCACAATCTGTCACTATCATAATGCTTTCATCCGGGAATTCGAAGTTCATTGACTGATAGTCCTCTACAGCTTGATGTGCCAGGTGGTCTGCCAATACACTCCCCTTGATGGCTTTCTGGGTTGTGTACTGAATGTCGTATTCCGTCAAGATCATTTGCCATCTTGCAATTCTCCCAGACAGAGCAGGCTTTTCGAATATGTACTTTATAGGATCCATTTTTGAGATCAACAAAGTAGTGTGAGTCAGCATATACTGTCTCAGCCGGCGAGCAGCCCATACCAAAGCGCAGCAAGTTTTCTCAAGCAGTGAGTATCGGGTCTCACAGTCGGTAAACTTTTTGCTAAGGTAATAAATGGCATGCTCTTTTCGGCCAAACTCGTCATGCTGCCCCAGCACACACCCCATTGAATTGTCGAGTACTGTCAGGTATAGTATCAGAGGTCTCCCTTCAACCGGTGGCATAAGGATAGGTGGTTCTTGGAGATACTCTTTGATTCTGTCAAAGGCAGCCTGACATTCATCATTCCAACGTACTAACTGATCTTTCTTCAGCAGCTTGAAGATTGGCTCACAGGTAGCAGTCAGATGAGAGATGAATCGAGCAATGTAATTCAGGCGTCCTAAAAAGCCTCTGACCTCCTTCTCTGTCTTGGGAACTGGCATCTCTTGAATAGCTTTAACCTTAGCAGGGTCCACTTGAATACCTTTATCACTGACTACGAAGCCTAGCAACTTCCCCGATCTTACCCCGAAGGTGCACTTGTTCGGGTTCAATCTCAGCTTGTACAGTTTCAACCGGTCAAACAATTTCTGCAGATGATCTAGATGCTCTTCCTCAGTTTGGGACCTAGCGATCATGTCGTCCACATACACTTCTATCTCATGATGGATCATGTCATGAAATAAGGCCACCATAGCACGTTGGTAGGTTGCCCCAGCGTTCTTCAACCCGAATGGCATGACCTTGTAGTAGAAGGTGCCCCACTGAGTAACAAATGTAGTCTTTTCCATGTCTTCAGGTGCCATCTTAATCTGATTATAACCTGAAAAGCCATCCATGAAAGAGAATACCTTGTGCTGTGCTGTATTATCAACAAGGACATCAATGTGAGGTAAGGGGAAGTCATCCTTGGGGCTGGCCCTATTTAGATCCCTGTAGTCAACACACATTCTGACCTTTCCGTCCTTCTTAGGTACCGGCACCACGTTAGCAACCCACTGCGGGTAAGAAGTCACTGCAAGGAACCCGGCATCAAACTGTTTCATGACCTCGGCTTTAATCTTCTCAGACATCTCTGGACGCATCCGGCAGACCTTTTGTTTAACTGGAGGGCAGTCTTCCTTAGTCGGCAAATGATGGACCACAATATCGGTATCCAACCCGGGCATGTCTTCGTAGGACCAGGCAAAGATCTCCATATAGTCATGTAACATCTTGGTCAACCGTTGCTTCACGCTGAGCTCTAGGTTGGCACCAATCTTTACCTCTTTTCTGTCTGCCTCAGTACCCAAGTTTATGGTTTCCACTGGCTCTTCATGGGGTTGAATTTCCCTTTCTTCCTGAAGCAACAGTCTTGCAAGCTCGCCAGGCACTTCGCAATCATCTTCACCTTCGTCTTCGGCTAAGTTGATCGGATTTTCGAAGTCATAATTGGCAGTAGCAGAGTTGTTATCAGTAAGATCCAGAGTGGATTGAAACCTGTATGAGTGAGTGTGTGTGTAAATACAGCTGTTTTGAAAATTATGTAAAGGAAAGAAAGACAGAAAAGGAGCACAATATTTGCAAATGCGAAAAATACGTCCAAGATTTTCATTTATGATATATGAAATGACAGTTTGTATGCCCTCACAAATAGAACCACGGTGCTTCGGGTAAGACACCGGGCCATAGAGTTTATCATTATTTATTACAAATACCAAAAACATAGGAATTCATTACTTAGTAATAAGAGAAACAGATAAGTTGTCCTTTGCACTCCAATTGTTAGATTCACTGTTGGTTGCCGGGTAGATCCAGCTATCAAACTCAGCATCATCCACTTCGTCTTCGTCTCCGATAGCATTCACTCCATGAGCAGGCAGGGGAGCTGTCACCACATTAGGCTTGTCAGATGCCTCAAACTGTACCTCCTTGGCGTCAATAAGGTCCTGCAGCTTGTTTTTTAACGCCCAACAGTCATCAGTAGAGTGCCCCGGGCGATCTGAATGGTAAGCACAACGAGCATTCGGATTGTACTTGGGAGATGTAGTATTGGGGAACTTCGGGGCCTCCCTGACAGTCACTAAGTTAGTGGATAGCAACTGTGGCAGGATCTGTGATAGGGTCATGCTTAACCGGGTAAACTCTCGTCGGGGTCTTTCAGCCCTTTGAGGATTGTTTGGCCGAGGAGCGGCAGCAGGCTTAGCAATCATCACCGCACTGACAGATTGGCGGTGCTCAGGTCTCTCTGATTTCCTGGAACCATATACGGCGCTAGACTCCTTCTTGAATGGTTTCTTTTCCGAACTAGATGATGCACCCTTTGCAATCTTCCCAGACTTCAGCCCAGCTTCAATTCTCTCTCCAGTCAGAATCAAATCAGTGAACCCAGCAGAAGAATTCCCAATGAGATGGTTGAAAAATGGTCCAGATAGGGTCCCCAAGAACATGTCTACCAGCTCCCGATCAGTCAATGGTGGCTGCACCCTGCCAGCCAGGTCTCTCCATTTCTGAGCGTACTCCTTAAAACCTTCGCTTGCACCTAACGACATACCCTGGAGTTGGGTACGTGTGGGGGCAAGGTCGGCATTATATTGATACTGCTTGTAGAAAGCAGTAGCCAACTCCTCCCAGTTACGAACCTTGGTCCCATCCAGCTGATAGAACCATTCGAGATGAGTCCCTGAAAGACTCTCCTGGAAGAAGTGGATCCATAAATTCGTATCCGCAGAGTACGGCTGAATTTTCCGAACATAGGACCTTAAGTGCAGCTTGGGACAAGACGCCCCGTCATACTTGGAGAAGGATGGTGCTTTGAACTTATGCGGGATAATCACACCAGTTGACAAACCCAGATCTCCGAAATCTAGCCCAGGTACCTGTTGAACCTCCATAGCCTTCAACCTGTCCTCCAGTTGCTTATATCTGTCATCTGCAGGAGGGTACTGCTCTTCATCAAAATCTGTCTCGTTGTCGGAGACCACTGGACTAGGAACCCTTGCTTCTGCCTGAGGAGAATTCTTGTCAACAGAAGAACCAGCCTCTTCCTGTTGCAGAGTATTGTTAAACCTTCGGCCCGAGTTGAACAGAACAGTTCTTCTCTTCTTCTTCTTCTCCTTCTTCAGGAGCATAGACTTTAGTTCTTCTTGGCCTTTAGCCAGACCCTTGATTAATTCTTGAAACTGCGCATTCTGCGCCTGAAGAGCCTTGATTGATGTCTCAGTTGATGCAGAGTCAGAATTCATGATGCTGAAATAAACAGCGAAGAACTGTAAGCAACCTGAAAAGTGGAAAAACCTGCTATGCACATGATGTATGAAATGCGTATGCAATGCATTCAAGGGTTCGAAAGTTCAAATTTGTTGTAGACAAAGAAGGAACACACGTTATCATTAAAGAAATCATTGTTTAATACATCAAAGCCTCATGGGCAAAAGTACAAAAATCAAATCAATCCCAAAATACACTGCGCATCCACTTCGGAGCTATGTAGGTGTTGAGATTCCTTTCCTCATGCAACAGGCGAGTGAGCTCCAAGACCTTCTTTTCACTGGCATGCAGACTAGTCTCAAGAGAATTCCGTTCTTCCTTAAGCTGGATCCAGCTTTTCTGCATCTCTTCCCAGGATGTGGGCATATCAGGGTACTGAATAATGTGGGACACTTCTCCTTCCAGGACTGGTTCTTTGATCACTGGGAGCATATGAGGATAGGGCATCACTAGCTTCTGGGAGCGAGCTCGTACCCACTTGAGATAAGGTTCCAACGGGATGGAATTCCTGTGCCCCAGTGTCTTGCTGTCTATCCTACTTGGCATCCTCCAGGCTCTGATAAATCTCTGGCGAAGTCCTTGAGTATCGTTGTCGAAGTCAAAAACTATGTCAGGGATCAACATGTCATGAGGACCATCCCTCCGAGCATAACCAAACTGTCTCCAAGCCAAGCATGGGCTATAAGTGATACCTCCTCTGATTCCAAGTAAAGGAACATTAGGGTACTCCCCGCAACGATCGATGATAGTGACATCTTCTCTGGACCTAGGGCACCAATGTATGTCTGCATGTGTAAGAGTCATCAACCGTTGTGACCATCTCAAACCCCGCTCATTCTTCAAGACTGATTGTGGAAGGTGCGAAATAAACCACCTTCCCAAGAGAGGAGTGCAACACATAAGGACACCTCTTTTTCTCATGGTTCGAGTGTAACATGAGTGAAGGATGTCCCCCAGCAATGTAGGTATAGGATTCCTGGACATAAAGATCTGAACAGCACTGATATCAATAAGCTGATCTGGATTAGGGAATAACACCAAACCATAGACAAGGAGGGCCACAACCTCTTCAAAAGCTTGCAAGTCAAGGGAGTTCCAACATTCAAGGGCCTTTTCAAACAGAAACCTGGCTAAGAACCCTTTGATACCACTTCTAACTTCCCAATGTCCCTTGAGGTCAGATGACTGTAGGTGCAAGGCTTTAGCAATTTCTTCAAGCTTAGGTTCCTTTTCTGTACCGTTGAAGGGTAGCTGATCAAGGATAGGGATCTTCAGGAGCCGGGAGAACTCCTCCAACGTAGGTACCAACTGATAATCCAAGAAGGTAAAACAGTGATGCAGAGGATCAAAGAACTGGAACAAGACCTTTATCATATCTTCCCCAATGTTGGTGTTGACCAAACTGATGAGGCTTCCATGCCTTTCACTGAATGAAGAGTTCTCGGGATCCTGGATATAAGCTCCTTAAGCTGAGGAGGGATCCTTACAAGACTGATTTGAATTGTCTTTCTACGAACAGTTTCCATGTCCTACAAAACAAGAACAAAGATGAAAATTCGAACCCCTGAAATGGTTAGTCAATGCATATGATGCTGGATGATGTCATGATGCTATGATTAAACACACCACAGATATTTACAAAGACAAACATGTAAGGCACACAAGGCACACAAGACAAGCCCTTAAGGTTTAAGGCCAGCATGGGGTCTGGGTAGTACCCTCTTGAAGTTGGTGGGTTCAACCTGTCCTAATCAAAGTAACCGGGTTCTAAGGGTCCCAATATCACGGGATTGCTTTCATTGTTCATCGTTTCGATTTAGCCACTGAACTGGCGACCGAAATATTCCAGGAAAGCAACCCTCAATTGAGTGTAGTATCGAGTATCAACCAACCTCGGACTGCACCAAAGTCAGTTATCTCACTACCCTAAAGAGGCCAAGATAGTTCAATTAAGGTTCCTAAGGTCTGTTGATGCTTCACGACACCACGCGGAGGCCCCGTACTCTCCTTGACTGAACTCAAGGGTTACCGGTACACACCAAAGTGTCACATCAACGTAGCAGACTGTTTCAACCATGTCGGTATACCCCGCACAGTTCCCTCACAGCCTTGTTGCTACTTTCTAAGAAAGGTATCCCCCAGATCCGGGTTAGGATCTATAGAACTCCCAAGCAACCCACAATTTAAAGCACACAAAGCAATACAATTGAAAACATAGTTATGACCTAGCCCTAAGGTACACCCCACTTTATAAGATAGTCCCCAGCAGAGTCGCCAGTTCTGTGATCGGTGGATCTGGAACTGACTGTTTAACGCTGGTTCGTGAAATGTCGCGGAAGCAAGAGTCGCCACCGTCTTTTATTTTCTCCAAGTGGAAAGGACAAAATCACAGAAAAATTCCTTAAAGAGATTGCTCTCGGTTCGGGAGGTAGATTATAGAAAGGGAAGGTGTTAGCACCCTTTCTATCCAGGGTTATCCATGGGCTCTTAGATACTTGCTCATTGTGTTTTCAAAATTGTTTTGTTTGCTTTTCAACTGTGGGTTTTAAAAAGTTTCTTTGAAAGTTTCAGATCGACTCTTGTGTCAGAGTGTTTGAAAAATCGCTTTGAAAGCTTTTGAAAAGTGTCGGTGTGAAAAGATTTTTGTTTGTTTTTGAAGAGAGCAAGTATCTACGAGAACCTACCTACCCTAAGGAATTCGTCTGTGTAAATGTCCTTTAAAGTAGTGTCATCCCACCATTGAGAGGTAGGTAGCACCACCGTTGGAGGTGTTCGGGTCAATTCGAAGGTTCGGGACATGGTGATCACCGGAGCAATAGGAAGACACCTTAGAAGCTACCCTCATGCCAGGTTCCCGGATCATGAGGACTTACTAAGACATCCTCTACTCGACGATCACCTTTCGAGGCAAGGCAACAGTGAGGCGTACCCTAGGGGTGGTGTGTGCGATTCGTGTGTCGTTTTCATTGATATTTGTCTTGTCATGTTAGAGTGTTCTACGCTTGATTTTATTTAAGGCCATTCATTCTTGCATGCTTGGTTAACAGTTAAAATATTTGCGAAGAGAAGTAAATCTAAGCTATTACAAATGGCGCGGGTCCACATCGCCAAAATTAAGCCGGACCCGATTTGACAGAAAAATAAATACAGCAAAGTAAATAAAAAGCGCGAAAAGTAATTACAAGGCTTCGGGAGAGATACATAATTATTTAAATGACCTAAAATAAACATGCGAAATTAAACAATTAAAAATATGGGCGTTGGACCCTTTTGCAAAATATTAAAATTAACGAGGAATTAAAATTAAAAATTAAAAGAGAATGTTTTTGGTATTTTAGTATTTTTAGGATTTAATAGAAAAAAGAATTAATTAAAAACTAAAATAAAATATTAAACCTAGTTCTAATTATTTTTAAGTTTATTATGAAAGTATTAAAATTTAACCTAAATTAAACTTAAGTTTTTTTTTATGTACAATTTAATTATAAAAAATAAATAAAATAAATATTATTATTGTGAAAGAAAAATTAAAAGGAAATAAAAATTATCAATTAAACCTAATTCTACATTTTTTAGATTTTTGTTAAAAGAATTAAAGTTAAAACACCTAATTTAAATTAATTTATTTACATGCAAATATTTACAAGAAAAATATGAAAATAAAATATTTATTATATTTTTTGCCTTTTTTTGTTTTTTATGATATTTTTATATTTTTTTGTAAAAAAATAATGAATCAAATTAAAACAACAAAACACATAAACAAATAATTAAAAATAAAATAAAACATAAAGAAAATTAAAAAAACATTGCAAACCAGGGGGGGTGGAAGTCCCCAATATGGAGGTATGAGCCCAGCAATCTAGCCCATTTAGCTTTGGATCCATTGACTTTTGCCACTAGCGTGGTAACACTTTGACCAGGCTTATGATGTTCATCCAATCTCAGCCTTTGATTTGGATTTGTTAGATATGTGGATGGCTAGATGATGAAGGAATATGGTGCACCTTAACGTTGTGCCTGCATAGGAATTGCTAATGAAAAATATTATGGAAATTACACAGACCTGGGACTCGAACCCAGGTCTTGGACATTGCAAAGCAACACCTGTGCCACTAAGCCATTACTGCGCGTTTATTATATAATAGACAAACAAATATTATAAAGAAAATAATCAACGTTAATGAATCCACGCGCGAAAATTCAAACTGGCGTATCACGTGTTGCCACGATTTCGTCTTCCTCGCGTGCCTGAAACATAAAAACAACAGCAACGGTTTTTCACGCGTTTTATTAGGCCGGCTTCAAGAAAATAGCGACTAGCGCTATGGTGCCCATAAATTGGGCGCGATAGGTGATTCCTGTTCGTCCAGATACACTGATGCTAATGGTCATGGTCTTGAGTCCTAATTTTACTTCGTTTCAAAAGCCCCAAATTTGCAACCCTGTAAACCCTAGAAATCGCGCATGGTACAATTGTATATACAGCATAAAAATCAAATTAAACATCATGGTTAGCTTTGAAACTTCATTATGAACATGAATCAAGTAATATATTTCACAGATAATGCATGGAATGGGATATGCGATTATGAAATTTGTTTGATACAGTTCCGGTTCATATTACCAATTCTTGGGGTTTGAATGGATGGTAATGATTGGAATGTGATCAGGGAGACTTGAGGAAGCTAATGAAACCAATTTCGTGCCTTGAATCCACCTCTAACACTGATTTCAGTTTTGCTTTTTTTTGACAAAAATTCCAAGTTTGCAATGGGGTTTCTTGCGCAGCTTTCAGTCTATGTGCATTAGGGTTCTCATCTAGCATTTGTAGTGAATCAATTAGGTTAAGAAAACTCAATAAAATCCAATGCAATAATGGTTTTGGAGATTTGATTTTTTAAGATTTTCCATATCTTTTTTCATGTGTATTTTGTGTCAATTATGCTCAAATCAATCCAATTCTTTCCTATTTGACCTATGCACGAAATCTTGATGGCAAAACATGTATAAAAAGATTTGAAAACTTAGGTTAGTATTTTTCCTATATTTAATTTGATTTAAGTGAATTAATATAAATAATAATTCAAATAAATAAATAAAAAATGAGAAAATACTTCCCTTTGGGCCAAGTGGTCGTGCATATGCTTAGAATGATGAATCATGGAAGAAAGATGGGCCCATTAGCAATTTTAGGTCATTTGAACCATTGTTGACTTTTCAAAATATCCAAAAATTTCCCAACTTCCACAAGGTATAACTTGCTCAATTTTTAATCTTTTCTCATGTTCTTGGACATTTTGGAAAGGTCTTTGAGTCCTCTAACCAATGCTTTTGGTCCCATGTCATTTTGATTTACCAATCTCAAGTTATGGCCTTTGACTTAAAGTCCCTTTTTGTTGACTTTTGAAAATGACCTATAATGTTGAAATGGATAACTTTTTGTGAGAGCATTTCTTGGACTTTAAGTATGAAGATGAGTTGTGGGAAATGTCTTTCTCTTCAAAATGAGCTTTGGATGGAATTTTTCTGATAATCCATGTGAAAGTTATGCCCTGGTCAATTTCAGTTGACTTTTTCAGCTGTCCAAATAAGGAAACTTTTGCATCTTTGATGATTTCTGAGCCAAATTTTGAGAATCATGATCAAGCATTGATCAAATGATGTTTGTGGCTTCAAAATGATATGTTGACCAAAAATTTGAACTTTTGACTGTCAAATGACCATTTTGCCCCTACAGTTGACTGTAGTGCAATTTAGGGTTTTGACTGTGCAATTTTGAGCTGAATGCTTTGAAACTTGATGTGAGGATGCTTGACCATATTTGTAGGCATATGAGACTTGATTGGGCCTTTTAAAACTTCCTTTTCTTGATCAGAACACAAACCCTAGTTTTGACTGTATAGGAGACAGTTGGACTGCACAACCCTTGGGGAATTTTGTGACTTGGCTTGGCAATTTCTTGAAGAATATGGGAGGGCAAATTTTGGGGTACAACAGTGGGGGTTCAAAACCCCCGCTATTTGATGTATTTTTCAGGCTAAAGCAAAGAACGAGTGGAGAAGAAGATGAGTTGTAAGCACACGGTTGGCTGATTCAAAAGCTTGGCGCGAGTTTTTGTGTTTTACGTCACTAACCCTTATTTTTATTATATTAATTGTTGTCCATCATAATGACAAAGTTGCTAAGCAGCTCAGTTGGTGGAAAGTGTTGTTGGCAAGCCTTGGGACCTGGGTTCGATTCCCAGGTCCCCCATATTTCTTTCTATTTTTTCTTGCAACGTGATTAGGTACTCAACATGTCCAGAAGTCCACCAAACATCCAGCGCTGGTGCTTGCCACATGGCCACTGAGATCAATCCAAAAGCCAAGATATGAGTTCCATTGTGCACCTTAGTCCAGGGGTCTACACGTGACCATCAAAAGTCAACCAGGCCTCCTTCAAATGGGCCAAATTACTGCGCATACACCTCCTACTGGGCCATAAAACCCCCTATGGTTTGCATTTTTCTTCTTTTTTTTAATTCCTTTTTTTTTCTTTTGATTAATTATTTTATTTAATTCCATAAAAATAATTTTATAACACAAAAAATAACAAAAAAAATCAGAAAAGACAAAAAATCAAAATATATTTTATTATTTAATTCACTAATGTTTTATTTTGTAAATAAATGTAATAATTAATTTAGTTCTAATTTTAGGTTTAATTATAATATTTTTTGAATAAACTAAAAAATATAGAAATTAGGGTTTTAATGCTTTTATTCTTTTTTCCTTTCTTTTACCATATTTAATTATTAATTATTTTGTAAATAAATTTATCATTAAATAATTAGGTTAAAACTAGGTCAAACTTAAACATTTTTTAATAAATTAAAAATAGTTTAGAATTAGGGTTTTATATAACTTTTCAATTCCATTAATTTTCTTAATTTCATAAAGTACAAAAATATCCAAAAAATTCTTTCTTTTATTTAAACTTAATTAATTTATTAATTGTAATGTAATTTCTTTAAAAGGGTCCAACGCCCTCGCTTTCGATTATAATTTCGTTTCGCACATTTACTTTCATTTCCCTTTTATAAATTTCATGTATTCATCCCAAAGCCTTGTAATAGATTAATTAGGATATTTATCTTTCCGCATTTTTTTTATTTATTTCAAATCGGGTCTTGGATTAATTTGGCGATGTAGACCCGCACCTTTGTAATAGCGTAGGACTTTTATCTTCTCGCATCTTTTAACTGTTAATAACTACATGAAAGAATGAATGCCAAAAATAAAAAACAAAGCGTAGATCACCAATGCATGAACAAGACAAATATAACTGAAAATGACACACAAATCACACACCACCCCTAGGGTACGCCTCACTGTTGCCTTGCCCCTCGAAAAGTGGTCGCCGAGTAGAGGACGTTTTAGTAAGTCCTCATGTCCATGAACATGGCATGAGGGTAGCTTCTAAGGTGTCTTCCTATTGCTCTGGTGACCACAATGTCCCGAACCCTCGAATTGACCCGAACACCTCCAATGGTGATGCTACCTAGCTCTCAATGGTGGGATGGCATTACCTTAAGGACATTTACACAGACTAATTCCTTAGGGTAGGTAGATGACTCGTAGATACTTGCTCTAAATTCAAAACAAATCAAAAACTTCTTTTCACACCGATACTTTGCAAAAAGCTTTCAAAAAACAACTTTTCAAACACTCTTGAGGACTGATACAAGAGTCGAACTGAAATTTTCAAAGAAACTTTTTCAAACCCACTCTGAAAAGCAAACAAACAATTTTTGAAAACACAAATGAGAAAGTATCTAAGAGCCCATGGATAACCATGGATAGAAAGGGTGCTAACACCTTCCCTTTCTATAAATCTACCTCCCGAACCGAGAACTAATCTCAATAAGGAATTTTTCTGTGCTTTTGTCCTTTCCATTTGGAGAAAATAAAAGACGGTGGCGACTCTTTCTTCCGCGACATTTCGCGAACCAGCGTTAAACAGTCAGTTCCAGATCCACCGATCACACACCCCCTAGGGTAATCCCACATGTTGCCTTCCAAAATGGGCCATGCTTGCACGTCGAGTTTCTTTAGCAAAACAAATCCAAATGATCATAAGTCCCTCGATGACGCTTTCGAAAGTTGCCTAAAACGGAATGATCATAGTCCCTTCAAGCAAATTGCCAAAGACACTTGGCACCATTGCATTCATGGTCCATACGATGACCCGCGCCCGTCCCGTTAAACATCCTAAACGCAAGATTGTCCACCAAATTCAATGGTGGAACAAAATCGTTAAAAGGGGTTGAAAACATAAAGAAAACCTTTGAGTACAATAGGGGTAGACAAAACTCTTAGTTACTTGAGATCAATTTGCAAAAACACTTGCCTCCTTTCAAAAACCACACTTCATGCACACTTTCAAAACAAACTCTCAAAAACATTTGAAACATATTTTCGAAAAGATACACACTTTTGTAAAACACTCAAACACGAGTCAAATACATTGGTTGCCTAAAACAAGGCATCTCTTCAAAAACATTTTCAAAACATACACATACACCACAATTTCAAGCAATCGAAAATCAAGGCAAGTGATCTAAAAACCAAGTAACTAAGAGCCCATGGATAACCATGGATGAAAAGGGTGCTAATACCTTCCCTTTTCATAATCTACCCCCCGAACCCACGAAATATCTCAAAAGGTTTTTGCTGTGCTTTTTAACCTTTCCTTTAGGATAAAATAAAAAGTCGGTGGCGACTCTTGCTCAACCGAACAAGTGCGAATACAAACGCAAAACTCAAGTCAGTTCTCCCACCGTATCACAGTACGCCTCACTCATTGCCTTCGAAACGTGGTCGTCAATTATAGGACGTTTTAGCGGTCCTTATGTCCATGATCCAGTTGCCTCAAAATAGTTGCCTCGAAACAGTTGCCTCGAAACGGTTGCCTCGGATTAAAAAAAGGATCTAGGACATAAGGGTAACTTCTAAGGTGTCCTACTGTTGCTTCGGTGACCACACTGTCCCTAAACTCGAATTGACCCGAACACCCCCAACGGTGGTGCTACCTACCTCTCAATGGTGGGATGGCACTACCTAAAGGACACTTACACAGCTTAATTTCTTAGGGTAGGTAGATGACTCATGGATACTTGCTCTTTTCAAAAACAAACAACATACTTTTCACACCTTACACTTTCAAAAGCTTTCAAAACAAATTTTTCAAACACTCTTGAGGACAGATACAAGAGTTATTCAGAAATCTTTCAAAGAAACTTTTTTTCAAACCCACTCACATTTTAAAGCAAACATTTTGAAAACATAAGAGCGAGTATCTAAGAGCCCATGGATAACCATGGATAGAAAGGGTGCTAACACCTTCCCTTTCTATAAATCTACCTCCCGAACCGAGAAACATATCTCATAAGGAATTTTGTTGTGCTTTTGTCCTTTCCATGTTGGAGAAAATAAAAGACGGTGGCGACTCTTGCTTCCGCGACATTTCGCGAACCAGCTAAAAAACAGTCAGTTCTATTTCCACCGATCACAGAACTGGCGACTCTGCTGGGGATACTTTAAAGTGAGGTGTACCTTAGGATAAATTATACTTATGTTTTCAATTGCCTGATTTGTGTGCTTTAATATTATTGGGCCTGTTTTGGGAGTTCTATAGATCCTAACCCGGATCTGGGGGATACCTCTTAGAAAGTAGCAACAAGACTGTGAGGGAACTGTGCGGGGTATACCGACACGGTTGAAGCAGTCTGCTACGTTGATGTGGCACTTTGGTGAGTACCGGTAACCCTTGAGTCAAGTCAAGGAGAGTACGGGGCCGCCGCGTGGTGTCGTGAAGCATCAACTGACCTTAGGAACCTTAATTGAACCATCCTGGCCTCTTTAGGGGTAGTGAGATGACTGACTTTGATGCAGTCCGAAGTTGGTTGATACTCGATACTACACTCATTGAGGGTTGTTTTCTTGGAATATTTTGATCGCCAGTCCAGTGGCTAAATCAAAACAATGAACATAGAAAACAACCCAATGATATTGAGCTCCTTAGAACCCGGTTACTTTTGATAGGACAGGTTTTGAGCCCACCAACTTCAAGAGGGTAGTACCCCAAACTTCATGCTGGCCTAAACTCTAAGGGCTCTTTGTGTGACTTGTCTGCCTTCAAACTTGACTACTTGCATACTTGTTATCTGACACTTGAGTTTCTTGCAGGTTTTGTTTACAGTCCTTAATCTGGACTCATAACAGGGTTTACCTACATTACTCCATGCATAGCATAACATCATACCATTGCATGCATCTTGCACAAAAACTAATCCATTTCAAGGATCTCAAGGGCTTGTGATGCAGGTCATGATGAATCAAAGTGTCTAGCAAAGGGGCAAAGGGGATTTATTTTCCTCTAGCCAAGGTTGATAACTTGAGTCAGGGGCTATGACCCACTCGATATGGTGAGCTTTGACTCTTGAAGAAGGGCCCTCAACAACATGAAGTTCCTTCAATCAAGCCACCAGATTCAAATCCTAACAACTTTTCTTGTTTACCCCACGAGATCCTTGAAAACATTGCATGCATACATACATATCATTGCATTACAGGTACCCTTTGTACAGGTCACTTACCTTCTTCGCTGTTTATTTCAGCAATGGCTTCCCAACAAGATAACCAGGGTCTTCATGCCCAAGAGACTCAGTTCAGGGAGATCTTCCTAAGCCTATCCAAGGGGCAGGAAGAGTTGAGGACACTCCTCATGGGGAATTTGGCCAACAGAAGTCCCGAAGATGATAAGGACGAACGACTGAAACGTCTGCAAGCTGAGGTAGATACAATGAGAACCCAGATGCTGGGGAAAATGGCTCTCATCCAAGGCTTAGCTCGGGAGCAAGAAGAGTTGAGGACCATGATCAGTCAGCTTCATCAAGACAGATACAACATGAAGCAAACAGTCCAAGTCAGGGACCAGGTCATTGATTAGCTTCCGAAAGGACAAGAGTCTGGCATGGTGAAGATTGGACCTCTCCAAATTTCTACCACTTCACAGGTCCAACCGCAACCTCTCTCAGAGCAACGGGTTGATCAGAGCAAACCAGACAAGCCTAGGAGGCAATTTACCAAGCTCAATACATCGTTGTCTCAAGCTTTACAACATCTGTTGAGGTTGAATTTGGTAACTCTAAGGGACCCTCCTAAGAACCCCAACAAGACACCTTCAAGGTATAACCCCAACGCCCACTGCGCTTATCATTCGGACAACCCGGGGCATGCCACAAACGACTGCTGGTCTCTGAAGAACAAGATCCAAGATCTGATTGATGAAGGAGCAGTGGAATTCACCCAAGATGGCCAGGCTGAGTTCTTCTACTATCCCTGCAAAATTCATCACTTGAAGTGACTAGTTCAGATTAGAAGACTTTTGTTCATTAGATTTTTCAAGTTGTAATTTTCTTTTGATTGTTCAAACAATTATTGTCATAGCAAACTTTATTACTTTATCAATGCATCGCATATGTCTGTTTTGAATCAATATATTCGCACTCGCTATATGCAAATTGTTTTCATATTTTTATGATGATCAACTCTGGGTTGAAAATTCTAAGCCTCTTGAGGGAGGATGACGAAAACGATACCACGATCTACAGTATGCTTTTGAACAGACCCCGCTGATGAGGTACAGGCATTGTTTCAATTCGTAAACACTGGAGTTATAAGGATGATAATCCCTCGTCAACCCCTCTGAGCCAAAGAAGCAGGAATTTTTCTTTTCGAAAATTAAAACCCTTAATCATAACCTGGGGCAGGGTAGTTCTCTCAGTTGATCCAAGTGCACAACGAATAGCACCAAAGAAGTCCTTCCAAAACAAAAGACAGTGATGGTTCCGAATAATCATAAAGACAGACAGTCATTACCAAAAAAAACTAAAGCCCAATAAGTCAAAACCTATGAAGGAGACTTACAAAACTGGGGCATCCCGCTGACTGTAATCACAAAAGAAACAGTTCAGGCAAAAAACAGGGATAATAAAATCAAAAAGAAAGAGGTCCTACAAATCCTCAACAAAAATGACTGCCTGTTTCAAAATAAACTGTCAATGTCCAAACCATCACTGGAACATCAGAGCAAAGACTCAAACAAGGTCTAACGCACGATCAGCTGAGTTTAGGTTTGAAGAACATCACGAAGAGCGGGTGGGTACAAATAATTTGAGCCTTTATCCTTTGTTTCTTAAACCGTGAACCAGGCCACGCTACAACCTTTAAAAGTCCTAGCTGAAGCATGGGTTAGTTCGAAAGCATACTGTTACGAAAGGTATCCTGACTCCTTAAGGCTTGCGATAAAATAACGAGTTGACATCACAATTTACAAAAAAAATTCACTTGTTTTATGGAAAAAATGCATTTTCAAAATTTTTAAGACAGACATAAGCGTTGCATTTTCGATATAACATTGTTTGCATGTGACTATTTGTTTGAACAGCAGGGAAATTCGCACGATGAATAACCAGTGAACAAAAATCTTCTCAACAAAAGGAGTCATCTCAAATGGAAAGACACTTCCAACCAAGGGGCAGGGCATGATCATTGTCCGTCATCTGGGGCAGTTAAGTCAAGATTCGGAGAATCTCTCAAATGCCAAATAGCCAGGGGCAAACCTCCCTCTTAGTCACTTGGGGCATTGGACGATCAAACGAAGATCTTCTGGTGATATGGTAACACTGCACTACTGGCAGTGACAACTTCCTGTATCCTAAGAGCGTGGACATAGTCGAAAGAATACTGCGCATAATCAAAGACCCGCTAGGTTGACACACCTAGGAAAAAATAAGGGCTTCCCGGCGAACCAAAAGGGTTCGGGCAAAATAAGGGATGAAACGAAAAATCTGTACACCCGGCAAGTCGAAAACCTGAAAAGGCAGCTTGGGCAAAAATGGGTATCCCGGTGGACTAAAAACCCGAAAGGGCAATCCAGGCAAAAGTTAGGGATTAAAGCGTACGACTATGTCCCGTCACCTCGTCACTTGCCTACCAGAAGAAGATTTGTCAAACGACAGTTATCAAACACCTCCACATGTACCTTCTCTCTCAGAAGCTGGGGCAATAATGAGTTGTCTAAGCGATCTGGTTGCTCTATCCACCAAGGCACCAAGGTAAGTTCAGCTGAAGAACGTGACCAAGAGGCCCCCACTCCCCGCAGAGTAAGACATGAGTCAGCAATACTCTTCCCCGAACAGAGTTTGGTCTCCCAATCAGCCCTACAAGGCACAATATCTCCAGCAAGTCAACACTCTCCCCAAGCAGAGTTAATCTACTGTCAGCCATAAGGAAGATGGGTATTCCCAGAAGATCTCAACATTCCCTAGTGGAGTATACAGATGTTCCTAAACAAGCATCCCCGGCAGTCTTAATATAAGATTGTTCCCCGGTGGAATACAGACATCCTAGTGGAGCCATTTCCCAATGCAGTCTCAAGTCTCCCAGGAGAGTTGAATCATCCTCCCCAGTAGATTCTGGAAGCTTGCCCCTGCAGAGCACGGACACGTCTCCCGGTATTATTCAAAGGTTATTCCTCACCAGAGGATATAACTGGGTTATCCTCAGCCAATAACCACGGAAGGATCGTCCTCGGCGAAGTTCTTCCTACCCCCCAACGGAGTTCATCAGATCTTCCAACAAAGCTTATCAACGGTATCCCCAGCGGAGTTATCATCAAACCTCAGCGAAGTATCTCTTCCCACAGAGTATTCCCCACAGAGTAATCTCTTCGCCAAGTTTATTCCCAACGGAGTCATCTTCTCCTACTGGTTTATTCTTGCAACCATCACCCCCAGTGGAAATGAAGAGCTTCACTCTTCAAACATCAGCCCAGGATTCAACTTCCCGGCATTCGTCAAGGATTTATTTTCCTAGACACATTCATAAACATATCACATTTTGTACATCCTGCTTACATACACAATGCATGCACATACGCATCATATCACACAATCTCATTTATTCTTGAGGACATCATGACATCATGCTTTTCATACATCATGACATTGCATACAACTGATGTTTTACCTTTTAGGAAAAAGGTCAATCCAAAGATAATTACTATCAACTGTCGCATTTCCAGATTCGGTACCTGTATCCAGCCAGGGCGTATCTATTGACGACTATTTCCAGATTCAACTCCTGTATCTAGCCAGGGCACGTCTGAAGAGTTTGAAGATTCGATTCCTGTATCCAGCCAGGGCATATTTGTTGACGACTATTTCCAGATTCGACTCCTGTATCCAGCCAGGGCACGTCTGAAGAGTTTGAAGATTCGATTCCTGTATCCAGCCAGGACATGTCTGTTGATGACTATTTTCCAGACTCGATTCCTGTATCCTGCCAGGGCACGTCTGAAGAGTTTGAAGATCTGATTCCTGTATCCAGCCAGGGCGTATCTGTTGACGATTATTCCAGACTCGATTCCTGTATCCTGCCAGGGCACGTCTGAAGAGTTTGAAGATCCGATTCCTGTATCCTGCCAGGGTGTATCTGTTGACGACTTTTTCCGGACTCGATTCCTGTATCCTGCCAGGGCACGTCTGAAGAGTTTGAAGATCTGATTCCTGTATCCGGCCAGGGCGTATCTGTTGACGACTATTTTCCAGACTCGATTCCTGTATCCTGCCAGGGCACGTCTGAAGAGTTTGAAGATCTGATTCCTGTATCCTGCCAGGGTGTATCTGTTGACGACTATTTTCCAGACTCGATTCCTGTATCCTGCCAGGGCACGTCTGAAGAGTTTGAAGATCCGATTCCTGTATCCTGCCAGGGTGTATCTGTTGACGACTATTTTCCAGACTCGATTCATGTATCCTGCCAGGGCACGTCTGAAGAGTTTGAAGATCTGATTCCTGTATCCGGCCAGGGCGTATCTGTTAATGACTATTTCCAGATTCGACTCCTGTATCCAGCCAGGGCACGTTTGAAGAGTTTGAAGATTCGATTCCTGCATCCAGCCAGGGCATATCTATTGACGACTATTTCCGGACTCGATTCCTGTATCCTGCCAGGGCACGTCTGAAGAGTTTGAAGATCCGATTCCTGTACCCAGCCAGGGCGTATCTGTTGACGACTATTTTCCGAACTCGATTCCTGTATCCTGCCAGGGCACGTCTGAAGAGTTTGAAGATCCGATTCCTGTATCCGGCCAGGGCGTATCTGTTGACGACTATTTTCCAGACTCGATTCCTGTATCCTGCCAGGGCACGTCTGAAGAGTTTGAAGATCCGATTCCTGTATCCTGCCAGGGTGTATCTGTTGACGACTATTTTCCGGACTCGATTCCTGTATCCAGCCAGGGCACGTCTGAAGAGTTTGAAGATTCGATTCCTGTATCCAGCCAGGGCACATCTGTTGACGACTATTTCCAGATTCGATTCCTGCATCCAGCCAGGGCACGTCTGAAGAGTTTGAAGATTGGATTCCTGTATCCAGCCAGGGCACATCTATTGACGACTATTTCTAGATTCGATTCCTGCATCCAGCCAGGGCACGTCTGAAGAGTTTGAAGATTCGATTCCTGTAACCAGCCAGGGCATATCTGTTGACGACTATTTCCAGATTCGACTCCTGTATCCAGCCAGGGCACGTCTGAAGAGTTTGAAGATCCGATTCCTGTATCCTGCCAGGGTATATCTGTTGACGACTATTTTCCAGACTCGATTCCTGTATCCTGCCAGGGCACGTCTGAAGAGTTTGAAGATCTGATTCCTGTATCCCTCCAGGGTGTATCTGTTGACGACTATTTCCGGACTCGATTCCTGTATCCTTCCAGGGCACGTCTGAAGAGTTTGAAGATCCGATTCCTGTATCCTGCCAGGGTGTATCTGTTGACGTCTATTTTCCGGACTCGATTCCTGTATCCTGCCAGGGCACGTCTGAAGAGTTTGAAGATCCGATTCCTGTATCCTGCCAGGGTGTATTTGTCGACGACTATTTTCCAGACTCGATTCCTGTATCCTGCCAGGGCACGTCTGAAGAGATTGTAGATTCGATACCTGTATCCAGCCAGGGCACGTCTGCATGAAGAGTTTGAAGATCAACCCCTATAACAGGCCAGGTAATTATCTTTCTTTCTCAGGTACGCAAGTCCTCGCTAAGGAATCTCTTACGCGATCAACACCTAGGTGGCATCTATAAGCCCATCCTCCCATTACACTTCCAAATGGCATCTATAAGCCCATTCCCGACAAGGTTCTGTCACACCTCCAGATGGCATCTATAAGCCCATCCTCCTATCCACCATCTCTCCAAATGGCATCTGTAAGCCCATTTCCCGCTATCACACTGCTGATACTCAACTATGTGAGTGCAAATTTCTGGGCACTCCAGTGTTCAATCATCTTCAACCTTCGGATCACGAAAGGCACACAAATCAATCTACATCCTCAGGTCTAAGAAGATTGAACAGGGGCAACTGTTGTACCCCAAAATTTTCCCTCCCATAATCTTCAAAGTTATGACAAGCAAATGGTTCAAGGTCTACTCAAGGGCTACACAGTCAACCATCCTCCTAAGCCAGTCAAAATTAGGGTTTTGGTTCTTGAAAAGAAATTGAGGTTTTCAAGGATCCAATCAAGTACCATATGCCTATATACATTGTCAAGCATCCATATGTCAAGTTTCAAGACTCACAACATCAAATTGCACAGTCAAAAACCCTAAATGCTTCACAGTCAACTACAGGGGCAAAATGGTCATTTGACAGTCAAAAGCCAAAATTTTTGGTCAACATCTTATTTTGAAGCCACAATCATCATTTGGTCAAGTCTTGACCATGATTCCACAAGAATGGCTCAAAAGGTCTCAAGGTGTCAAAAGTTTCTATTTTTGGACAGCTGAAAAGTCAACTGTAAATTGACCAAGGCATAACTTCTTCATGGTTCATCAGAAAAATCCCATCCAATACTCATCTTGAAGGGGAGGACATTTCCTACAACTCATCTTCACACTCCAAGTCCAGGAAATGCTCTCACAAAAAGTTATCAATTTCAACATTATAGGTCATTTTCAAAAGTCAACAAAAAGGGACTTTAAGTCAAAGACCATAACTTGAGATTGGTAAATAAAAATGACATGGGACAAAAGACATTGGTTAGAGGACTTCAAGACCTTTCCAAAATGTCCAAGAACATGTTCATAGCTTCAAAATTGAGCAAGATATGCATTGGAGAAGTTGGGAAATTTTTGTGAAATGGCCAAAGTCAACTATCCTTGAAATCTCATTTTTGACAAAAGGGCCCCAATTTTTCCACTTGATTCAGCTTGGCCATGCCTCCCACGTGTCCAACAATTTATTTCAAGATTTAAAATTAATTTTTCCATTTTTATTTAATTTTATTTTATTTAATTCATTTTAAATCTTTAAAATTCAAATAAAAATCAAAGAAATTAATGGAGGGATATATTTTGTGTTGATTAGCTTTGATACACCTTGAAATACCTTCCAAATTCGTGCAAGGCCTATTCCAAGCAAGAAAATTAAAATTTTCACAAATATGGCAAGTGGTTCAATGTTGGTTATGGAGGAAATCAAGAACATAATTGCATAAGCTTAATGACCATTATCTTGATTGATACTCATTACATAACACATATGCAAGCTTCCCAATACAGATTCACGACCTAGAGCATTCTAATACAGCATAAGCAATTTCCAATTTTCAAAGAAAAAGTGACAAACTGAAAACGACCTTACAGTACAATTCAAGCTTCCATTTTGATTCCAATACATTCCTTGCATCACCAGCAACCTTTGGCAATCAGAATCAAGCGCAAAACCTCAAGGAATCATCCCCACCAACTCATACGGTTTGCATACATTCTCAAATTTACATATCACATTCCATGCGTTTTTAATACATTCTTTTGGTTGATTTGCATTGTTGACATTGTTACAAAGCTTTCCATGTGTTTTAATTTGAGAATGATGCTTTAAATCGAAAATCACCATTGACAATTCCTAGGTTTTTCAGAGCTTGAAATTAGGGGTTTTTATATACTGTAAAATTGGAACCCCAAACAGGCATGGACGAATTTAGCTGGATGAGACGAATAAGATGGACCCATCGCGCCATTTTTATATTGACCATATAGCTAATCGCAATTTTTGACATTGATGCTTTGTGGGGGTTTAAAACCCCCGCTATTTGCCTGTGATTTTTTATTTCAGAACGAAGAAGATGATGCGTGGATGAATTGGATTGGTGCGTTCAAATCCTGCGCGCGCCTTTTTGTTTGTTAGCATATAACGTTTTTGTTTTACATAATATTTGTTTTCTATGTTACTAACAAATGCACCAAAGTGAAGCAGTGGTTGGTGATGTGTTGGTTCACCACTGGGACCTGGGTTCGATTCCCAGGTCCCCCATAATTTTCATATTATTTTCTTTAAGGCATTCCTGTGCAGATTCTCATCCAGGATCCACCATAGACCTCATCCAGGAGCGCGCCAAGTGTCATTGGAGGCAGATCTAAGGGCCAAGCATAAGGAACACCATGGTCTGGAGTCAACGTGGGCATAGGCGATCCAGGAAAGTCAAACAAGCTGAAGGCAAATGGGCCTCAAATCTCAACAATAAACCTCCATTTCAGCCCACACCCCCCTTTGGTTTTATTTCTTTTTTCATTTTGTTTTGTCATTTTCTATTATTTTAATTTCTAACCTTTTTATTTTATTATTATTATTAATTAACCAACTATTATTTTTTATAAAAAATCAAAAAAAAAACTAACATCATTATTATTATTTTATTTTGTAAATAAATCTTAAATAAATTAGTTTTAATTAGGCCATTTTAACCTTTTTAAAATAACTAAAATAATTTAGATTTAGGTTAGCTTTTAATTTTGTTTCTTTTTATTTTTATTTTATTTCATAAAAAACACAAAAAAACAAAAAAACATTTTCTCTTAATTAAATTAATTAGTTATTAATTAGCTTTAATTTCATTTTAATTACAAAAAAGACCAAAAAATCAATTTCTTTTTCTTAAAAGGGTCAACACCCTTAGAACATTCCGATTTAATTTTTATTCGCGCTTAGTTTATTATTATGTAATTGCTTCCAAGACATGTAATAGTAATTAGGATTTTACTGTTTTTATTTACTTTCCGTATTTATTTACCAAAAAGGGTCTTTGTAATTTTTGGCGATGTATAGACCCGCGCCTTGTAATAGCGTAGGATTTATGTTTCCGCAATTTACTTTCTGCACCCCCTTAACTGCTAAACTTGCATGAAAGAATGTATGTAAATAAAAACAACTCGTAGCTCACTAATTGCCAAGACAAACATTAACTGAGCACAACACACAAATAACACGCACCACTTCTAGGGTACGCCTCACTCGTTGCCTTCGAAACGTGGTCGTCAAGTATAGGACGTTTTAGCGGTCCTTATGTCCATGATCCAGTTGCCTCGAAACAGTTGCCTCGAAATGGTTGCCTCGGATTAAAAAAAGGATCTAGGACATAAGGGTAGCTTCTAAGGTGTCCTACTGTTGCTTCGGTGACCACACTGTCCCTAAACTCGAATTGACCCGAACACCCCCAACGGTGGTGCTACCTACCTCTCAATGGTGGGATGGCACTACCTAAAGGACACTTACAAAACTTAATTCCTTAGGGTAGGTAGATGAATCATGGATACTTGCTCTTTTCAAAAACAAACAACATACTTTTCACACCTTACACTTTCAAAAGCTTTCAAAACAAATTTTTCAAACACTCTTGAGGACAGATACAAGAGTTATTCAGAAATCTTTCAAAGAAACTTTTTTTCAAACCCACTCACATTTTAAAGCAAACATTTTGAAAACATAAGAGCGAGTATCTAAGAGCCCATGGATAACCATGGATAGAAAGGGTGCTAACACCTTCCCTTTCTATAAATCTACCTCCCGAACCGAGAAACATATCTCATAAGGAATTTTGCTGTGCTTTTGTCCTTTCCATGTTGGAGAAAATAAAAGACGGTGGCGACTCTTGCTTCCGCGACATTTCGCAAACCAGCTAAAAAACAGTCAGTTCTATTTCCACCGATCACATGACGCATATTAATCTATTCAATAACAAGTGTTACATGGAGAAAAATAAACCCGACAAAAAATATCTATGAGTCAGACTCAATATTAATCGACTTCCTATTTGTCATCTCTTGTTCAATGAGAACATGTTTCATTGATATTTACACCTCACAATGGAAAATTTCTACTCCCATAGTTCATTCTCAAAATAAATCTGGAGAATGGAATAATTGTCTTCCACAAACATGGCATACTCCTTGGATATGTCAAAAGAAATACTAAAGATCATCTTGAGCCTTTTTCCAACCTTATCGAGTTTTGTATCATCTACCCTTTTGCGGGTTGAATCCAATGCTTGTGTCACTTTGGCTAAAGAATTCCATATTTTGGATAATGTTTCCTAAACAGATGTCAGTGAAACATCCTTCCTTTTTATCTCTAGAGCCAATGACTGCACCTTTTTATCCAAAAGATTCGGATACTCGAAATATTGTATCTCATTCCCCATCTTAATCAATAGAACACTCTTCTTATTGAGCTCCTCAAAAAACCCTTTTTTTCTTGATAGTAAGAGCATTAATGCGCTCTAGAAATGCCTCTTTCTATTTTTTAAGACGGTCAAGAAAGATATGTATCATCTACCAGTAGCACCAAAGGCTAGGAGAGTTGACGCCTGGCGCATAGACATGACATTTCTACTAGATCTTCTTTATGAACTCCCCCATCCTTGCTAGAAAAACATGCATAATCATCTTCAAATAAAAATATTGAAGTTCCTCAGTCGTATGGGGATCAGGGCAGGCCAGAAGAAACGATGACAACGCACCTGGGGTCAAAGATGAGCATATCATGGGACCATATCCTCTCAAATCTTACAGAATTGTTAGGGGTCTTTTGTCGTTATGCCTTCTTACAGAAGGTGCATCATAGGAATACCCCCTTGAAGTTTTGTCGTTGTTTTCACGCGATGACTAATGTGAGGAACCTCCCACAATAGGTCGATACGGAGAACTCACTACCTTCATCCTAGATGGGGTAGTAAAGATAAAAGAGACCAGATCAACAATGGGTCCCTCGTTTGGAATTCCTATTGAAGTCAACATGTGGATGAATTTTGAAAGAAAAGTGGTTACCCTAGACATCCTCTTCATTTAAAGTATTATTTTGTGACATTTCATCTTATTTACAAGCAAGCGATAAAGGGATTCAAGGAAGCCAGAAAATTTATATGCTACTTACCAAAGATGACACACCTCTCATATCTACTGGTGGTCTTCACCAGCAAGTGAGTCTAAATGCATCACTTATTATGGTTATTGAACTCGCCTCAGAAGGCGTGGCACCATAAAAAAAGCCCAAAATTTTCCAAAGTTCCACCAATTTCCTCTTCAAATAGTTCTCCTGAGATAAATCGACTTTAAGATAGACGTAAGACCCAGCCTTAGCCAAGAAGTGTATCTGACACCAAAACTTCGGGAACCTATCTTAACATTTAGAGGGAACCCCAAGTCGAATATCTGACCTACTTACATGGGCCACCTTAAAGAGGGGGTGACTAGGTAGTACCGGTCTTTAAAATACATCACATTATTAGAGTAGACCTCAAACATATTTTGGATATCCCTAAAGGAGAGTAAGCCTTGACACCTATGTTGAGTCAATCGAACGGTGTTGGACGTTAAAAGGTGGAAATGAGTGTTAAGATCAACACGCCTTTTTTGTACTCACACTAACACTGGAAGACATTTACATTAGCCTAACTCAGTAGATGTAATTGTGAGGGGGCGATTGTAACACCCGAGGCCAACAAGGGTGAGGACTGGTTGTCGATGCACGAGGCATGATAATAAGTGGCTCCTAGAAGCTTCTAGGAAAAAACTGAATTCACAATTGGAATGAGAGAGATCCTAAGGTTGTGCAGGTATGAGACTGCATAGTTGAAGGAAGACTTATAAGGATTGATTGGTACTACCTACATCCACAATATGCATCTTCTTTTTGGTAGCCTAACAAATAAGAACTCCATAGTTAAGTGTTCTTGACTTGGAGTAGTATTTGGATGGATGACCTTCTGGGAAGTTTCCCGAAAAGCGTGTGTGTAAGGAAAAAACATGTTGTAAAAAGACCCATGTTGATTTCTGGGGTCAGTCGGCAATCTTGAAAGTAGTTTAGGGAGTTATAAATGGTATCAGAGCAGAACTCTCCCAGTATGATGTAGTTCAGGGACAAACCAAGCAGAAGTTGGTGGATATGTAACACCTGAGGCTAACGAGGGCGGGGAGTGGTTGTCGGTGCACAAGGAATGACAATGAGTGGCTCCTGGAAACTTCTAGGCAAAAACCGAATTCACATCAGAATGAGAGAAATCCTAAGGTTATGCATATATGCAACTGCATGGTTAAAGGAAGACTTATAAAGATTGATTAGTACTACATGTACCAACAATATGCATCTTCTTTTTTATAGCCTAAAAAATAAGAACTTCGTAGTTAAACGTGTTTTACTTGTAGTAGTATTTGGATGGGTGACCTTCTGACAAGTTTCTCGAAAAGCGTGTGACTGAGGACAAAACATGCTGAAAAGACCGATGTTCGTTTGTGGGGTCATTTGGTAATCCTGAAAGTAGTCTGGAGTGTTATAGTGATCATTAGATGATTCAGAACTCCCACCTTAAGGTCATTAAAAGGAAGGTGGAAACTTATCAAAGAAAACAAATATTGATGAAGATAAATGACACATCCTTCATTTTTGCCGCACACCATTTTGTTTCCTTTTGTGGAAAGCACTCCTTAATCTAAAGGGGGCCCACCTAGGTGAAAGCATGGTCCAGACAACCCTTACCAGCGAAGACAAATACAACATGTAACATTTATTTATCCACTCACATAGCTAAATTGTATCTCGTCTATTATGTTTTCTTGGGCCAGTTCAACATACAAAAAATAATGACCGTGAGTATAAGCCCAAGATAGGGATTCCAACCAACACCTAACTTCACCGTCTGTGGGTTCGCAACCAAAACCACACCGATGTGATTTGATATAATTTTGAATCGTGTGTTCCCACTTAAAATCATCTACAATATTGGGGTTCGTCAAGGGCAAGGCTGGAAAAGAAAAACCTCTAGTAACCTCTCTAATAGGTAGGCTACCAGCTACCATTTCACCATCAACCACGATTATTTCCCTCAAACCGTTCATCACCACCTTCTTAAGAAACCTCAACAAAGGTAAGTTAAGTACACAAGAGAAGGATATTTCAAATTATTACCTTGAAAGAGATGCATTTAATGATTTACAACGGGTGACGTTTAAGTGTGTTGGTAATGATACTTCAGTTGACTCTTAGAAGCATGCACCTTAATCAATTTTTCAACAAAGTTTTTAACAAAATGAAACTTAAGTGTGTTAATGAGACTTTGGTTTACTCTTAGAAGCTTGCATTATAATCAATTTTTCAACAACATTTTTTTATCAAATCTAGCATCAGTTTGCAAAGACAAACGAAGATATGAGAGAAATAAGAAAATGTGAAGCCTATTTATAGGGATTTGAGGGACGAATAAAATGATGGCTACATTTAAAGATATGTTTTTAGAGCTGCATTAGAAGCTTGCACCATAATCAATTTTTCAACAACATTTTTTAATCAAATCTAGCATCAGTTTGCAAAGACAAACGAAAATATGAGAGAAATAAGAAGTTGTGAAGTCTATTTATAGGGATTTGAGGGACGAATAAAATGTTGGCTAAATTTAAAGATATGTTTCTAGAGCTGCATGAGGTAGGAATAGGAAATGAGTTACTCCTATTTTGAAGAGGTTTGGAAATCGTTACAGCTAGTGTAACTGGAACAATCAAGTAACCAACAAATATTAACAAGTCACTTTCAAAGGTCACACCGCCTAGAAAATTAGTGCAAGCATGCCCGAAAGGGATTGTCTTTTAAGGCGCACCGAGCAATTGTTAACTGGTTTAAAAATATTTTGTCCCTACGCGTCTCATGCTTGAGGGGATCTGACATGTCCGATTTCTTGATAGGCGTACACGTATGGTTTCTTGATATGTCTCAGGAAAGCATTTAGCCTTTGTGCGGCTCATGCTTGAGAGGTTGTTTACATATCTGATTTCTTAGACCATATCATCTAAAATGGGTTAGATTTCAATCCATACCTAATAGAACTTGTCTGATGAATAACTATTCCATTATAACAAGGTCGGTTTGAGGCAACTAATGGACCAGGTTGATCATGTTGGCTCAAGGTTAATTTTGAGAAAATATTTGATTTAAATGTGCTGGATGACATATTTATGGTTGATTAAGAGAATTGTGGTATGAAATTTGACAATCAAGTCAGATTTTTAATTATCATTAAGAGGTCATGACACAATTACGTTGAATAATCTTTGATAAGTTTTAAATACATAATGAATCAGAAATAGTATTATATAAGAGAATGTGAAGAAGGAGAAAAATATACACAATTGACAATGATCTAATAATATATGCTCTTGAGTTATACTCCCCAAAATTTCATTAATCATTTTAAAAATAGGTGAAAAGTCAATTTGAAAGTACAAAATCAATATATACCAAACTATCTAACCCATTGCACCTTGATCCATTTAGTGTCAACGAAAAATGTATGATAAAGGATCTAGAGTTAAAATAAAATTAAAAATACTCTAGTTATGTTGAATAAAGGGACCTGTAAATACCAACTCATGAAATTGCTTTTTTTGACGTATTCTTTAATAAAGAGAGGACATTGTTTAAGAAAGGGATCTGTCCTTCCTCTAATCACAAGTATGTATATCTAATGTTGGTATAGAGTGATTAGAGATGTATAGGGGGGGGTGGAAAATCAATTAAATAATCTGTTAATTTAAATTTTAAATCAAACAAATTAAATTCATTTTTTTATATGTTTGTTATTGGTCAAGTTTGGCAACTGTAAATAGAGATGAAGTCAACGGTTTTGATGCAAGTTGTTAGCCGACAACAATGATAAAAATTGATATTATGGTTCATACTTATTTAAATTTTGAATTATTATATAAATTTTTTTAAATTGAAAGAGTTTAATTTTTTTCAATATATCAATTTAAACCGTGTTTTTACATCTATTTGTACATCTATTTGTTTACTCACACCTATATTTTTAGAATGTATTTGAATGAAAGTTTTTAACCGTATTATTTTGAGGTAATTTAAAATAATTTAGACAACTTAATATTTGGACTTTAGATAAAAAAATATAAAAAATGATTAAAATAATAGTAATCTATAAAATATTGTGTCCATATAAAATTTAATAATTTTAAAATGACACTTAAAATCAAAACCAAAGAATTTGAAATTCTTATCGTACACCATAGTATGAATCTTAATTGAATATTGTTAATTATTTCAAAATTTGCAAATTAATCCCCATATTTTTCAAATTTTACACTGACTCTTAAAATTTTCAAAAAATTACAAATTGATCTTTAATAATTTTTAAGTTATACAAATTAACCCTTTAAAATTTTTAAAATTGCAACTTGATCCCAAATTTTCAAATTTCAAGCAAACTTCATTATTCACAACTACTGTGCTGATCAAGCAAACTTCGTTATTCAATGTATATTAACCGAATCTAGACTGGAACCTTAGGACATCTCCAATGGTGTTATTTATATTTTTCACTCCAATGGTGCAATTTTAAAGAACTTATATTGGATTCCACAATTTTACTTTGTATATTAATATTTTATTCATACTAAATTTTATTTGATTTAAAATTGTTATTGGGTCCCACAATTAATTATTTTAATAATAAAAAAATATAAAGAACCGTTGCTTATATTTGTACCGTTCACCAGAAATAATTTTTTTTGTTGACAATTTCAATACCAAACTGGCAAACCAATCTGAAAAACCACCGTTGGAGATGGTCTTAGATTCTTTCAATTTTTCGACCAAAAAATATATCATTTGACTTTATCATCTATTAATAGATCTAACAACCTGTTATGAACTTTGATGAATAATGTCTAATGATAGGTCATTCACTTTTTATACATTCAATTTACATAAGATGAGACATAAAGTGCAAACATTTAAAAGGATCAATCAATCTTACAACTTACACAGATCACCTCTAGATGAAAAACATAAACAAAATGCCAATTGAAGTTTTAATAAATAAATAAATAAATAAAGCATATGATATTCAAAATGCTGATTTATTCAACAGATAGTTCTTTATGGAAGCTCTTAATATAAAAAATCATGTCATGCATAGAGTACAATGATATTACTTGTTATTTCAAACCTTCCAAGTTGTTTTGGAGCAGAGGATTTGTCCCTGAAACTACTTAACACAACCAGTTTAGTTTAATAATGCAATAAAAGGGAAAACACGTTGAAATGGAGAATTCAAAGCATAGCTGAGTTCATGGCTTTGGCTTTGAGGGTTCTTCACTAGAGCTGGCAGCAGCACCATCTTTTACTGATTTAGACACAAGAGCCTCTAGCTTTTCTGTCATTCCTGGTTGAGACATAAGTGCCTCTAACGTATCTCGAAATTCCTTAGGGAGAGGAAGAGGTCGGTGTTGAGGAACGTGCTTCGGAATTGGTGCATCATTTTCAACCATCTCAATTTCGTGATCATCGGGGATACCCCAAGGATCCCATTCTGCAATCAAATATTATAATAATATATAGGTCAAAGAAATAAAATTTTCTTAATCAATTTATGCAAAAACTTTCCACCGTGATAATTGGAGGTAAAAGATGCTACTTAATTTTTGTTATGCAGTAAGAAAAATTCACAGGGAACAAACTGAAAAATGAGAACAAAGAACCACTGAAAAAAATTAAGAAACTGGAGGGAGACTCAGATAAAGAACTAGGGAGACCCGCAAAAATAAAATGGAACGGCCTAGTTGCGTAAGGGCGGCATCATTAAGAATCTGGTCCCATCTGTGTCGTTTCAGCACGGCCTAGTGCAGTTTTCTTGGTTGTGCTGTTTCATACCAAGATAACTGACGGAATAGCTGAGTTTGATAACATATATAGGAACAGAGAGAGGAACAGAACAAACAGAAGACCGAGGGAAAGAGGAAATGACAGCCACAGAGAAAAAATATTAGAGAGCAAGAGTAGTAAGAAAGAGGAAGAGACTCAGAAAAACAGAGAAGTTACTTGAGATGAGTTTCATTCACTGGAAAATTGTCTTTCAAATGGGTTTTCTATTTGGATGCAGCTGTGGTTCAAGGCAGCGGAAATAGGTTGTTCGAAGGGTATATGATTTGAAGCACCAAAAGGGTGTGACTTTCTGGCCTAGTATTGTTGATTTCAATGCACGGGGAAGAAATAGGCATCTAAGGTGTTGCCAAATACTATGATTTTCTTTTTATCTGCTTTATCAGAAAGTGGTTATTCTGTACCAGGCGATTCTCAAAAAACGTTTCAATTCATTGATAAAGAAATGTGATAAAGAACAAACACCAAGGTACTATACAATCCTAATATATATCTTAATCTTAGACCAGTCGTTAATACAGAAGAAACACAATTTGAATATCACAATAAGATTGAGCAGATTCTAAACAGCACAGCATTGCATACTACATCAAGAACCCCATATTTCCCCCAAATAAATACAGTATGCCACTTTTTCACCACCACCAATTTCCCCGACATTTTCCCCAAATTCACAAATAGCTTCCATTGCCTACCATTTGTCATTCATTATAGTTCTCTTTCACATTAAAAAACATACAAACAGTATCTGAAAATCTAGAAAGACAATAACCAAAACACACAGCATAAAGAAATCTATAAATTAAAACAACGAACAACTACCACCACTACATCCAAAATGAATTTATCTAAAATCAATGAATTTAGCTTCATCAAGTGTTGATATTTCAACCACTTAGAATAATTGATTATTTCATCAACAATTGATCTGACTAACTATACACTGAAACAAATTATTCTAGTTGGTTGATACAGTTATTACAATATTTTAAATAAAATCCATATTTCCTACCCTCCATAAAAACACAAACCAATAAAAAAAACAAAATCTAAAAAACACAACAAATCATAAAAAAGAAAAACAGACAATATAATTTCAGAGTTTCTTCAATGCAAAAACAGAAAATGAAAGAAAAAGCTGCAAGAATAGGTTGTTCGAAGGGTATATGACTTGAAGTATAGGATAATGGCATTGAATTTGGTGATTAATTTAGATTTTTATTCAGTTGTAAATAGGGGTGGAAATAGGTTAGGCTAGGTTAGGTTTTAGAAGGCCTGAGCCTGACCTACGATAAAATTAAAAGGCATGAGCTTGACCTATAGCCTATTATAGGCTCTTTTTTTTTTACTTGATCTGGCCTTTTTAAAAGCATGGCATGATCTGAAAGCTTATTTAAAAGCCTGTTTCTCATTAAAGTTTTCAATTAATCCTTATTACTTAAGAAGCCTTATAGGTCGGCCTATATATGTATATATAGGCCGACCTATTTAATCTTTGTTCTAATATATATGGACCAGACTATTTAACCTTTTTTCTAATATATATTATATATGCATATATAGGTCAACCTATTTAGCCTGTTTTCAATATTTATGAAAATATAGTCTGGCCTATAAGGCTTCATAGGCTTTTTTAATAGCCTAAGTCTAACCTATTTATTTAAATGGACTTTTAGAAAAGCCTAAGCCTGGTTTTTTATTAAATAGACTTGACCTGGCCTGATCTTAAATAGGTTAAGCTATAGGCCCCTGTAGGCCGGTCTAACCTATTCCCACCCCTACGTTGCAGAATGCAAGATATAGAAATCTGATCAAATTACACTACACTAAAGTGCCGTATCATTGCTATAGCAGCTGTAGTGACTTTGGATGTAGTCTTGCTGCAAGGGTGGGCGTGTATTGTGTCATGTACTTGAGAGTATCTCTAGGGGTCTGGGTTTATGTACATTCTATGCATCGACACAATCAGACATCAACCACGACATCCACAATGACATGGAGACACTAGGAATAATTTGAGAAAATTGAACGTATTGAATATAATCCACATGTCCTAATGTTGTACCACAGTACGAGTGCCAGATACCGACACACGCCCAGCACTCGGTCATGTTTAGACTTTCGTTGCTACATCAATATTCACAAATACTCTCCGTCCCAAATAGTAAGATGTGTTTTGGGCATTTCACGAGAATTAAGAAACGTAATTAATGTTGTATGGGAAAGACAAAGTATGCATGACTTTACAAAATTTGACATTCATTTATTACATGTGAAAGAGAAATTTAAAGAATTGAAAGTAGAAATAATAATAAATGATAGAGGGTATATTGGGAAAAATATCATTAATGTTGGAATTGTAACGTGACTTATAATTTGAGACAATGACAATTTTTTTTTCAAAGTGACTTATAATCTAGGACAAAGGGAGTTTCATATTTTTTAATGAAAGTAACCTAGGTTGTATTTAGTGTGCATTCAGTAAACTTCTGTGTATTTAGTGCAACAAACTTTTCAGAGTTTACTAGCATATGTAACATTTTTTTGTTACAAAACACGGGCACAATGGCTATGATCTATAAAGGAAATAAGGAACTGGAAAAAAAAATTAAATTCCATAAAAAACACATTAATTCCATAAAAAATTTAAATTCCGTAAAAATACACAAATAAGAAACAAAATACCCAGAAATCCATCACACCGTGTGAATGAACAACATACTCTAGTGCAACAACAATAAATATTGGTAAGCAAACATCCTGCTTCGAAAGGGTGAAATTTGCCGGACTAGTAAACCAATTTCAATAATGCATAGGAATAAATGGGTATATGAGCCGTTGCCATAAACTATGATTTCCTTTATATCTCTTTTATCAGAAAGTGATCATTCTGTATCAGACGATTCTAAAAAAATGTTGGGATTCATTGATAAATAAATATGATGAATAACAAATCAAGAGCATTATGCATACCTATAATACAGAAGAAACACAATCTGCGCATCACAATAATATTTAACACATTCAAAATAACACACCATTGAATACTAGCATCATGAAACCCTAATTTTTCAGCAAAAAGGAATTCCCTTCAAATAATTTCCCAATATTTAACACACAAATCAGCAACAATAATGCAAATTCACAGCAAAATCCCAACACATTCAAATTTCTTCAATGCAGAAACAAAAAAGAGAGAGAAAAAAAATACCAATCATATAGCCTATGAGTTTGAGTTCATCCTGAGCCTCTTCAATGAGTTCTTCAACCTGACCACAACCAAGACGACTCTCAATCTTCTCCCAATCTTCTTCTTCCTGACAAACCTTAAGCCTGTGATTGGTAAAGCTTTCAACAGCTTTACGATAGCCTTCATCTTTTGGAACCTTCTGGATCTCGTTGAGTGTCTTACTGTAAAGACCTATTAGAACCTCTCTCGCGTTCGGAACAACGTCTAGTCCGACGATCCCTGTTGTTTGCTTTATCCTCGCCATCAATGGCCGCGCCACCGCACGGAGAAACATCTTCGATCGGTTTCTGGTTTTCTCTTTCACGCACACTTTTCTTCGCAGAAATGGAGTGTAATACTAAGGTTTTCTTTTCTTTTTCTTCTTTGTTATTTTGGTCCGATTTTATTGGATCTATTTGGGTTGCGTTTTGGCCCATGTGTTTCACTCTTTGCATAAATTGTGATCCGATTAAAAATCACAATAAAAAATGGATTTATAAAGCATTTTTCACCGTTTAATAATGAATAATTAAAAATCACACATTGTTCGAAAATTCATGTAAAAGAGTTTTGACAAAAAAAAATATATTTTTGACTAATCTTATATTACGTTTATTTTTTTATAAATATGTTGTAAAATTTATTTTATTGCCATGTATTTTCTTTTTAATTTTAGTATACAAATTTAATTCCAACAAAATTTTCATCGATGTAAGTTATAAAACTTATTTTAAAAATTACATGTTTAAAAACAACTTTGATCTAAATTATTCCAATAAGAATTGATAAAAGTTACATTATATTCATAAATATAAAATATAAATCAATTTATATTTAACTCACTTCTAATCACAATCATTTATATTAAAAAAAAATCAAAATTTTCATAGATATTGATAAAAGTTACATTATATTCATAAATCTAAAATATAAATCTATTTATATTTAACCCACTTCCAATCACAATCATTTTTATTAAATTAATTTTTTCCAAAATAAATTATCGTTTAAAATAAATAAATTATTGTTGCTGAACACGCTTAGTGTAATCTTTTAAAGAAAACCCATATATACATTGGAAATCATCTCTAATATGAAGAATCTCAAACATAATCAATTTTTATTTAACTCACTCTAATAAAAATCAATTCTATTAAAAAAACTATCAAAATTAATTCTAATTTAAAACAAAATCAATTATTGTAACTATCAATTCTATTTGAAATATTTTTAAACTGACAGAAAAAAAGTCGTAGCTACTTATAGTGGTTTTTAAATGTAAACAACATCTTAGCAATAATTTCATAAAATTGATATTTAGAAACCAAAACAATCTCACATTATTTGGAAAGAGTTAAAGATAATTTATATACAATATTTACAAACCACAATCTAACTAAAAGCTTTTCTAAAAGATGAGGTTTTAAAAATTCTCACACCTAAAACAAACTCAGTCACATTGGCACAAATTTGAGGCCGATAAGAACATTGACACTAAAAAGAAAATATACTTGGAAATCCATTTTCTAAAGGTCTTTAACCTCAACTCAATGCGCCTTTTCACAAAATCGTGAAGATTCTCGTAGGTCGACTGGAGTATTATCATATTTGATTGTCTAGCTATAAATTTTAAATTTTTAATAATACTATTAATCAACATATTTATCATAAATCATAAAATAAATAATCCATGGTTAGTTAATCTAGTGATGATTGATATTAAATTTTGTAAAAAAAATTACGGTTTGATCCCCGTAACTTCGATTGGGAGAGAGTTAGAACAACTTGATACCATAACTGATATTCACTTAAGTACATCGTATCGAATAATTTTCACTTATTTATTTTATCTCTCATCAATTTTTTTTATATGTGAGATCATGTAGGTTCTCATGACGTTGGTAATTATACTTGTTCTGGACTGGGCCTGTCCTTGGCCCAACTCCACGAGAGGCTCAATCCAATTATGCCGGTCAAAGTATACTGAACAGTTCTGCCCTCGAGATCGTCGGGCAGCAACTCCCACTCCCCGTGAGGAGGCAACCTCACCGCACGAGGATAAACCCAGTCAGTCTTAGGAAGATCATCACCGGTCGGGAGGACCTCGAGGTCACCCTCTGACCCTCTCTCCTACCAAGATTGATCCCCTCACACGACCTCGCGTCTGGCGGGGAGCATCCACGACGAGCAGAAGCGCCTCACGAGCATCCTCCTCATAAGGATGACTGTCAACATCTCTGAATGTCGCGGAGTCTTCGTGGCCCCGGAAAGACCGCATTCATATCCTCATGATCTTGCGGAGGAAGTCATCCAGGTAGGGGAGCACGTGCAGGTCCCCACTACTCACGTAGAACCTGGCAGTCTCCATTTTAGGCTTGTTTGATCAGCCCAATGAGGAGACCTTGGCCCAGCGCTAGGGGCTATAAATACCATCTCTTTCGATAGGGTAAAGTATTGATCATTTCTTACTCTCTTGCTTGCTAGCTCATTCTACATCTCATTTTGGCATCAGAGTGTCTTGCAGGTACCCCCACCTCACTCTCAAGTTCTGCTCGAAGTAAGTTGTGACGGTCTATTCTAGTCAGGTACGATCAATGGTGCAGTCTGTGGGAAATCTGCACAACACGCCCTTCCATTTTTCAAGCTCATATGCAAAGAGGTGGCTTTCAAATGGATCGAGGAATGCGAGCAAGCCCTCCTCCATCTCAAGCAAAGCCTCTCGCAACCACCTGTATTATCACGACCATTGGACGGGGAAACCTTGTTCCTGTATCTGGCTGTCTCCATCGAGGCCGTGAGTGCAGCCCTCATCCGTGAGACTCCTGACGATCAAAAGCCATTGTATTTCACGAGCAAAGCACTTCAGGGACCCGAGATCAGGTACCAACAAATCGAGAAGGTGGCCTTGGCCCTCGTCATTGCGGCGAGAAGACTCAGACACTACTTCCTGGAACACACTATCATCATACGGACATACCAACCCGTAAGACAACTCTTAGGTCGACCAGACATGGCAGGACGAATGCTAAAGTGGTCCTTGGAGCTTTTGGAGTTCGACATCCAATATGAAAGCATGAAGGCCCTCAAGGCCCAGGCTCTGGCCGACTTCGTCACAGAGATGACCGCTCATAACCCCCCACAGGGAATGAGCACCAGTGAACCATCTTTGTGGACGGAGCTTCCAGCTCAACAGGAAGTGGAGTTAGGATCCTCCTCGAAAACGAGGAAGGCGCTGTGATTGAACACTCTCTCAATCTTTCCTTTCCAACCTCAAACAATCAGGCTGAATACGAGGCCTTGCTTGTAGGTTAAGACTGACCGAGGACCTGGGTGCCCGAGAAATACACATTTTCACTAATTCCCAACTTGTCGCATCTCAAGTTCAAGGGGGATACTAGGCTAAGAACAACAGCCTCATAGAGTATTTAAACTTGGTCAGAGAACATGTGAAAAAGTTTGACTGAGTGGAAATCACACACGTACCGCGCGAGCAGAACACGCGGGCCGACATACTTTTAAAGCTCACGAGCACGAAGAAGAAAGGTGGGAACAAACCAGTCATACAAGAATCCCTATCTCGCCCAAGTATTGAAAGGTCCACGGTGCAGCCCAAAGTGAATGCCATCGGAGACAACTCTTGTTGAATGACCCCGATATTCAACTTTCTGACAAAAGGGGAGCTTCCTCTGGATCAGAGAGAGGCGGCCGCAACCAAACGAGGAGCATGCTCATACGTGGTACTCGAACATAAATTGTACCATCGGGGATTCTCCATCCCACTCCTGAAACATGTCGAAGAATCCGTAATCCCCGAGATACTGCGGAAAATCCATGAAGGAATCGACTGTGGCCGTAGACTATTTAACCAAATGGATAGAGGCCGAAGCCCTAGCGAAAATCACTTCACACAACATCCTTCGTTTCTAAAACGAAACGTACTTGCTCGGTTTTGGATACCACGAGCATTCGTCACGGTCAACGACACTCAGTTCACCGATCAGAATTTCTAAAGCTTCATCTCCAAACTCGGCACCAAACACCATTTCACCTCGGTCGAACACCCCCAAACCAACGGGCAAGCCGAAGCCGCAAACAGGGTAATCCTGCAAGGACTCAAATGCAGGTTGGGCGAGGCCAATAAGGGATAAGTCGAAGAACTACACAACATCTTGTGGGCCTATCTAACAACGCCTCATTCAACGACGGGCGAGACACCATTATGACTAACCTACGACACTGAGGTCGTCATCCCGGTGGAAATCATGGAGCCGTCCATGTGAATCGAAAAGCCCCTCGACGAGGCCCTCAGAAATGAGCTCGACTTTTTCGAAGAAATTCAATCAGGATCAGTTCTTCGCGAGGCTACGCTAAAATAGCAGGTATCCCTATGCCATGACAACAAAGTCATAAAGCAAGAATTTCAGGTCGGCAACCTAGTCTTGCAAAGAAACTAGAAAGATTCCCGCAAAGGGAAGTTGGCCGCAAATTAGGAGGGGCCTTACCACATCCAAGGAGCTATGGGCACCAAAGCATATTACCTCGAACAATTAAACGGAGAACCATTACCTTGACCCTGGAACATTGTGAAGCTAAAACAATATTATAGTTAAGTCCTTTACCCTTTAAGGACATAGCAGTCGACCAATCCCCTCTAATCGACGAGGGGATGAGCTCGACCATGTAGGCGTGTCTAGGTATGGACATGGCCTCCAAACATCATCTAAAGGCGAGATTTATTCATTCGCGAGCAAGATCTTAGCCTGACAGGGACACCTCGATCGAGCTCTGCTGTTGAAGTACCCAACATGGTAAAACAACCAACTCGTGATGGGCAGTTCACGCCACGGGTTTAATATCTCAACCGCAATCTTACACTCATTCCCTGGATTCCTACTCCACCTCTTCGACACATCCTAACATGTGCCGAAGAATAATAGGGTCGAGCATACATCTCCGTACATAAAAAAAAAACTAACTCGCGTCGACCATGAAAAAGGTCGAGCATACATCTCCATACATGGAACTTACAAATATTCATGGGATAATAAAGTCAAAAACAACGACAAGCAAAAAATAAGCAAGCATCAGAAAAAACATAAAGGCATTGAAGCAAAGTAAATTATTTATAAATGTCGACCGCTAGATTCGATGATGTTTGAATGTTACAAAATTACGAGCATGCATGCCCAAATACAAATAGCTAAGTTAAAAAATTCTAATCACTCCTTGGAGTGCCTACTTCGACCTCGGGAGAGTTAGGAGGAAGAACCACTCGGCCATTAATCACCTGGGATAGAACCTCAGTTTCTTCAGTGTTGAGCCCCAGGTTCAACACAGACAACTGATTCACGGAAGCATCGAAGCCATCAGCCAAAGCGTCGACATAGTATGACTCAAGGAGTTGAATGCGAGCAACAAAATCGGCGTGAGTGCACAAATAAATTAAACACTCGGGTTCGTCCTCCGCGGGTGCCATAACAGCCTTCAGATCAGTGACTTCCCTCTCCATACGCTCCCTTTCACTCTTCCACAATTCTTTGTCGAGCAGTAGGCAGTCCTTTTCCTCAAGGGCTTTGTCAGCTCTCTCTTTCTCCCCTATCAAAGCATCAGTCTGGTTTCGAAACATCTCTTTGATTCGTTCAAGGGCGATCTTTAATTTATGTGTCTTTGCTTGAAGAGTCACATTCTCTGACTCCAGTTCCTTGACCTGACCAGAGGAGTTGGCCCCTTCACCCGCAAGGACCACACCCATCTTCGCCATCTTCATAACCTTGACCATATTGGAAGCCAGATGCTTCCTTCGACCTTCATCGTAGAGTCGCCTTATGATGCCGTACTCATTGTCAGACACAGGTAAAGGGAATCCCTCAAAGAAATATTTCTCCACGAAACAATGCGGGAGGCTGAAGGCTCGTGCAGTCGCCCTTCCCCCATCCCCCGGTCACACCAGTAACTCCATTTATGGGGTGACTCCTTTTCCTGCCTAACACAGTAGCTTACTGATCGACACCGTGGGTTCCCGACGACCCACTGTATTCTTCCTTGGCCGGCTCGTAAACTGAACCCATGCGTGTAGGCTGATGCGACTTCACCAACCTCTTATGGCTCTTTTTCTCTTGGGTCAACTTCAACAACCTCTCGCAACATTCTGCCATGTTACCTGTAAAAACAAAAACGGTGTCCTCGGGTTAGCCTCGACGGGAAAACAAAACAAAAGGAAAAAAGTCAAGTTAGGAAGTAAAAATATAGAAAAATAAAGCGAGCATAAACCTAAGAGATTCACGACTTCCCCATGAGAATGACACTCGACGAGCGCCTTGGTGTTGATCGGGCATGCTTCAAACATCGGCTTACCATCTTTATCGAGGATGTCATGTCCTTCCCTCGTGACCCATCTAGCAGGAAAGAACCCATCGACGAACCAATTAAAAACACCATATGCCTCTTCGTCCTCAGCGCTCATGCCACCGGCAGAAGTGTGGTAATGCCCGGGACCATGATCATAATGGCTCGAACACCAGTGGATGAGAAACTTCGAGATTCGCCTCATCTCCTGCTCGCCATTCACATCATAGAACGGTTTACCATCTTCATCCACTATGGGAGCCGGGTCAAACACGACATCCACAATAGTCTGAGAATTAGGTCGCACGATATACCATTTGTCCTTAAAGTCGTGGACAAAGTCCATGTACATCCTGAATAGCCTCTTTGACCGTTTGAGGGAGACCCAACTGTGTTTCCCGCCCCGGGACTGCCGTTGTAGATGAAAAACCCTGAAGAACAGGGGAATGGTCGCCCCGATCCCCAGGAACCGATAAGTAATCTCGAATGCCCGGATGAAGGCAATGGAATTCGGGTGAAGCTGAGAAGGTGCTAAGTTTAAGTGATTGAGCACCCCCATCTGGAAATCATTGAAGGGGAGACGAAGCCCTAGGTCTCTAAAAACGTCCTCGTACATAGGGAAGCAGTCTTCCTCGAACTTCGAGCATATCCGAGCATTGGGCGTTGGTCGCGGGATCGTGAAGTTCCTTTGGAAGCCATCCTGATTGTTGCCATGTCTGACGATAGCGTAAGCCTGCCTCCTACTATAACTATATATCGAGGTTATCCCTCGAGGCTCTGCCCTAACATAAGCCAAGGCAGGATCGTCAACCGTGTCAACCAAGTCGACACCCTCCTAGGCTACATTGGTCTCTTCGACATCAACATGCTCAGATGATTCATAAGTGTCAGCCATTTACCTTTAAAGAGGAAGAAACCGATAAATTCGACAACAAATCCAAATCCATCCTTCTGCGACATAGGTAAAAAGGTTAGGCGGTGCCCAAACCAAGTCGACAGTCCCTTATGCAGAAGGGGTAATACTCGGCCCTCGATCAGGGCACGAAAATCATGTCAGTCTTATAAAACCACATAGCGGTTATAACGACGAATGCTCATTTTCATGAATATCTCGAGCACAGGAAGAATACAGCGAGCAAAGTACGAATTTGTCGGCCAAACTCATAAATTCATCGGGGACAACACAAACTTCTTGCGCAAAATGCATGAGTTTTGCAGGGATATATGAAGACTATGGGGTAAACCCATCTAAGTGTCGGGGAAACGATGAATATCACAGGCTCAATCACGAAAGTTACGCATAAATATATGAATTCCCCGAGCAGAACCCCCCGGTCATGAAATTCTACAACTAAAACATCATCAAAACAAAGAGTATCACGAAAAAAGTACTTACTTGGACAAAGCAGATAAAGAACGATGAAGGTTGAAGAAGAACGCGCGACAGATTCTGCAGCGACAAAAGTAAACAGCACGGTGTTGGCGATAAGGATAATGGAGAGCGCGAGAATGTAACCGTAAATAATGGGCCTTGAGGCACTATATATAGAGCTGATATGGAATGCGAAATGTCGCGTCGGGCAGCTCAACAACCGCCTTTCCCCCCGAAATCTACACGATCAGCTAATGATAACCCCTACTCCCTAGGCCATCATTACAATCCCAAAGGTCATGCCATGTGCCTACACCCTGCAGGGTTTGCCCTCCCCGCGACTAGAATGGTCCCATCTTGAGTCCATTCCGAGTTCTTCTCGGGTAAACCCATGAACCGACGACTTTCTTCGTCAACATAATGAAATATCCTCGTAGAAGAAAAATTTGGACTCAAGTCATAACTCCTTCATCAAGAGTAACAACTTGGGGGGCTCCTGATCTGGAATGGGCATGCCATTGGCCCAACTCCACGAGAGGCCCAATCCAATTATGGAGGTCAAAGTATACTGACCAATTCTACCCTTGAGATGTCGGGCAGCAACTCCCACTCCACGCGAGGAAGCAGCCTCATCGCACGAGGATAAACCCAGTCAATCTTAGAAAGATCATATCCAGTCAGGAGGACCTCGAGGTCACCCTCCAATCCTCTCCCCGACCAAGACTGATCCCCTCACACGACCTCACATCTGGCAGGAAGCATTCACGACGAGCAGAAGCACCTCGCGAGCATCCTCCTTGTAGGGATGACTGTCAATGTCATCGAATATCACAAAGTCTTCATGGCCCCGGAAAGACCGCATCCATATCCTCCTGATCTTGCGGAGGAAGTCATCCAGGTGGAGGACCACGTGTGGGTTCCCACTACTCACGTAGAACCTGGCAGCCTCCACTTTGGGCCTATTTGACCAGCCCAATAAGGAGACCTTGGCCCAGCGCTGGGGGCTATAAATACCCTATCTTTCTAGAGGGTCAGGTATTGATCATTTCTTACTCTCTTGCTTGCTAGCTCATTCTGCATCTCATTTTGGCATAAGAGTGTCTTGCAGGTACCCCCCACCTCACTCTCAAGTTCTGCTCGAAGTAAGCTGTGACGGTTCATTCTAGTCAAGTACGATTAATACTAAATTACATATTAAATATAATATATAATAAACGGTATCTAGAAACACATCATTGTCATCTAAGTCACGAAAATATCATGTGATATGACAAAACCATTTTGTGATTATTTTTATGTGTACAATTACCTTTTTGCCTCATGTCTATATTAAACAGACATAGATTGTGGATCAATATGCTTAAAGATATCATCTCAAAGTTCATGGATCACCAAGATACAAGTCAATTGAGTAACTGTTTAATTTTTATGATGACAACACCTGATATCAAATGATATCTAGTGAAGTCTTTATTTGATGATGATAGCTCAAGTGATCAATAATACTCAATATGATTCATCAAGTTATCCTCTTGAATTAAGATATCATCTTACTGATGTTCTTGAAGATCAAGTCATCTCTTTTAAGTCAACAATATGGTTAAACGATGTTCAAGTGAAGACTTATGTTTCTAGGACCACCAGTGGTTTAACCTCTCAACTCTCAGACGATGGAAATCAACACGAAGTATCTCAAAACTTGTTAATAAGACTCAAGGTTCTTGTGTGATGCTAAATTAAAAAATAATGATGTCAAGACTTGAAGCTTCAGAGTTGTGAAAGAGAGGAAGTGTGAGAACTCGTATGATCGTATCCGCCTGAGTGACTAGTGTCTTATAAAGACACAAGATTGTTTTTGAAAATACTATGAAAAAATCACACACACTAAATATCTTTAAGAAGTCTCTCATATTTTGTTTAAACCACCTAAAATATTTTTATGGTCTAGCCAACTAATTAGGAGAGTGTCTAATTAATTAGAAACCTTTTTTCCAACTAAATAATTGATTAGACCAATAACCTAATTGATTATGTTTTACTTGGTTGAGTCTAAAATCGATTATGATATTCTCTTGATGATTGGTAACAGTTGAATATCAAAATTTTCCCTTTGTGGCTTGAATGAACGGTTATTTAAGGTCAATAATCAATTAGTCTGATTTATTATGGTATTGATTTGACCCATGGATTGTTTTCAAATTTATATCCTGCATTGGCCTATAAATAAAGAGCTTATTTATCATTTTTTTCACATCCAAAAAATGAGTTTTTATCTTACTTTCATTTCTCTCATCATTTTCTCTAAATCTCTCATTTCTCTAACATATATTTAGCCATAGTACTTCAAGAGTATTCTTGAGTGTAAGTGAGGATCATTATTCTTGACGAGGTCTTATTTGTAATTTACTAAGAGTGCATTATCTTTTGTGTAAAATATGCTTCCATAGGAAGTTATTTGTTTGTGAGCAAAATTATTAAAGGCTCTTATTTTTGTTTATGGGATTGTCTTAGGAAATATTTGCTTAGTTTGTGAGTTTTCTCCAAGAAGAAAAGCTCTCTTTTGATTAGATAATATCAACCATTAAAATATCCATAATGATTCTTGAGATAAGCCTAATTAAAATCTTCATCGTTTTGAGATCATCCTGATTAAAATCTAACTTGGTTTCTGAGTTCAGTTTGGTGGAAACTCAGTTGGTTCGATATCAACACGTATAAAATCTCAACCAGATTTGTGACCAATCTGTATAAATCCTTGGTTCGGTTTGGAGAATAGTCAACTCCAACCTCCATATTGGTTCGAGATTAACCTGTATAAAATCATTGTTTGCTTCAGAGGATAACCACGTTAGACCTTCTTCGTTGTTTGGAAGTTAGTCTTAAAACTTCATTTCCTTGTATAAAGAGGTTCATGGATATATCATTCTAAAAGCTCTCAAGAATAATTCTTGGGAACAGGTGTAACACGTCCAAAATAATTAAAATATTATTTTGCTTGTGTGATACGGTGGAAGAACTGTCTTGGTTGTTTTGCGTTTGATCGCAATTGTTGCGGTTTAGCAAGAGTCGCCACCAACTTTTTTTTATCCAATAAGAAAAGACTGAAAAGAACAGGAAAGACCTTTAGAGATGTTTTATTGAGTTCGGGGGGTATATTATGAAAAGGGAAGGTATTAGTACCCTTTTCATCCATGATTTTCCATGGGCTCTTAGTTACTTGCTAGATCACTTACTTTTGTTTGAATGTGCTTGTGGTGTGGGTTTTGAAAGTATTTTGAAAATGTCTTTGTAATTGTTCTCGTTCCTATAAGAACGCGTACAAAGTGTTTGTTTCGAAAATAGTTAAAAGAGGTGTTTATGTTTTTTGAAAGTGATTTTGAAAAGGGTTTTTCTTTGTAATGACTCTCATTTCTATAAGAACGCGTACAAAGTGTTGTCTTTTGAAAATATTTCAAATGAGAGTGTTGGTGTAAAAATGTTTTGTTGTGAGCAAGCGAGCAACTAGGAGCGAATTTACCTACTCAAAAGGTCTTAAGTGTTCTTTTCTTCCTCCTTTAGATGTTGATATCTTACCATTAATTTTGGCAAGAAGCCCCATCGTTGGATGTGAAGGGACGGGTGCAGAACGTTTATATAGTCATAGAAGGCAATCCATGGAACGTTTTAGCAATGTCGTTTTAGGGACTAGATCGTTTAACGAAGGCAACATCGATGGTCATCGAGGGACTATGATCTTTTATCGAGGGTATTTTGCTAAAACATCTATGTTCGAGGGACATGACTAATTTCCGATAGGCAACAAGTGAGATTACCCTAAGGGTGCGTGTGTGCAAAGTGTGTTTGATTGCATGCATTTAGTCTTGATTAGGATGATCTATTTGTTGATTTCATGTCTTGCCATACACACTCTAATTACTAGCATTATATTTGAAAAGCGATAAATTGCGGAAATATAAAGTCCTACACTATTACAATATTTAGGGATGGGGGTACAAATTTACAAATGGGGGTTATAAGAATTTGAATCCTATTTAACTATTACAACCATATTGAAATGTACCATGCAAGAAAGAAAAATGAATTATTTTGAAAATTGTTTTTTTATCTTAAAGAATAAATAAATAAATAAATAAATAAATAAATAAATAAATAAATAAATTAACTAAAAAAGGAAAATATTTTTTATGTCAGTTTTTTATATTAATAAAAAAGATGTTAATGTAAAAAATGATAGAAAGGAAAATAATGAGAGAAAAGAATCAGCATGTTGCTGAAAGCAAAGCAACGGGGATCAGAAGTTCTGATGCCGGGCGCGCTGTGGTTCAGCATGAAACATTAGAGAAAATAAGAAGTTATGAATTGATACACTTTGAGGTCCTGCAAGAAACGTTAGAGGGAAAACACAAAAGTTCTGGGTTGCTACGTGCTGAAGTTCTGAATGTGAGAGCAGTGAGAAAATCTTAGAAGCTCTGTACGTGTTAAAACAGTGGGAAGAACTCAAAAGTTATGTATTGTGCTAAGATAGTGAGTCAACATCAGAAGTTCAGTGTGTTATCAGCGTATGAAAATCAGAAGTTCTAAGTGTTAAAATAGTGAGTGGAAACATCAGAAGTTCAATGTGTTTAACAGTAAGGAGAACTCAGAAGTTCTGTATTGTGCTAAAACAATGAGTGAAAATCAGAGGTTCTATGCCACATTTTAACTCTTTCCTTATATTAAACAGAAAATTATAAGGATAAAAGCACAACAGTTTATAGAAGTTCTAATCCTAAATCTGAGCCTAGCCCTAATCAAGAAGTTCTGATCCACAGTTTTTCTACTTGTGCAATGATATGAACAACATTAATACTGTGATATTTACATATTAATGATGTTCTGAATAAAAAGATGCAAAGTCAGAAATACTTACGTTGAATCTGAAGCGTGTGTTTGGAACTTGAACCGCTTCCTTCAGATGTTCTAGAGTCAGCAAGAGCAACGAAAGAGAAAATGCCAAGTTCTTTGATTCAAAAGGGAGAATAAAGGTTTGGTTTCCTGTTTGGGAATTCTGGATTTTTGACAAAGGTTTCACAATTTTCTTTTCTATCCTTTGACGATTCTCTCTCTCCAAAGACCATCCCCTTGAAAGTGTGATAGAGCAACTTATTTATAAACGGGTTTGTTGTGGTTTTGGGGGGAAAAACAAATGGGATTTTCAACCTTTTTGGCACACTGTTCCATTTCTTTTTAAACACAATTTTTGTATGCTAGTTTGGTGCAAATATGGGATTTGGGAAAATGCAGGCTTGGACTGGATTAGTTGCTGGTTATAGGACTGGGCTGTAACAATGCAGTAGGTTGTTTAAACAAGGCTTTGGGATTTGATGATGTTCTGACCGAAGTGTTGAACATAACCTTCATATGTTAGGGTGCTGCCTTGTTCTTGAAGCAAGTATGGTGGTTAGCAGCTTTTAGCCGTGCCTAAGCTGGATTTGTAAGCATGAATTAAGGAAAAGTACCCTCAGAGGCAAAAACAAAGCATGAGCCTAGCATAACCTTGTACAAAAGTTTTCTTTTCAAGGATAACAACAGTACTTCTATCTCACACGTGGGGAAATCCTTTGGATAAAGACTCAAAAGTGATTGTGAGCATTAAATGATGATGAGATTTATCAAACCAGAAATCCTGCAATATGAGATTGTGTATCATAGCTTAATCTGGATCAGAAGTTCAGCGTCAGCGCAACTTAGAACAAACATCCAACTTCTGATCTTTGAATCTCTTTGCTCCAGCATGTTCTGAAGGAGCTCTCGGACTTTCCAGGAGGCTTGCAACACGCATTATAAACCTTCTTTGAATTACCCTGGCAAACTCTGACTGAACCTTTTGAAAACTGGCCCAGAAGTTGTAACCAAACTCTGTCTTGGAAGTGTCCAGAATTTGCTGAGTGTTCCAGTTTCATGGACGTGTCTTTGAGGAGTCATAACTTGAAATCCCAACATTTCTAAAAGAAGTTATGTTTTGCAATGTATTAGATGTCATTGAAATCTATAACTTTTGTGTCATAAGTTCTTCTAGAATCAGCTTGCATCATGGTGATAATGTGATCAGAAGTTCTGAGCTTGTCATATTTCTTAAACACTTAGAAAAATTCTAAGTATTTAGAAATTTGACTTTTCCAAAGTAATTATGACTTTTTAATATCTTAATGAAACAAATCTCACATTCTAACATGTCTTGATAAAATATGATTCTTGAAGCTTGATTTTGATGTAGAAGTCAAAGTTTTACTTTTTAGTATGCAAATGACCATTTTGCCCTTGTGAATGACTTTCTTGGAAAGTTTGTAATTCAAAGCTTGAAATTGAATGGAAGCAAACCTAAGGGTCCAGGATGATCCCTTGAGAAATGAGAGGGAAAATTTTGGGGTACAACAACTTCCCATGTTCAATCTTCTTACACCTGAAGAGTTAGATTGGTAAATCTGCCATTCGTGACTTGAAGGTGGAAGATGATTGAACACTAGAGTGCCTAGAAATTTGCACTCGATGGTGTTGTGGTTGATTATGTAGGTAATGGGCTTAAAGATACCATTTGGGGAAATGATGGATAGTTGTTGGAGATGGGCTTAAAGATGCCATCCGAAGGTGATTGTATCTGGATTGTATTTGAGTGACAAAATGACATCTGAATCTGGATCGTAGCTGGACTATATATGAAAGCTGAATCTGAATGAGTATCAGGATGGCATCTGTATCTAGAGCGTATTTGAACTGTATTTGAAAGCTGAATCTGAATGAGTATCAGAATGGCATCCGTATCTGGAGCGTATCCAAACTGTATCTGAAAGCTCAGCAGGATGATGAAGGAATCTTGGATGATTACTACCTCAGCAGGATGATGAAGGAATCTTGGATGATTACTACCTCAGCAGGATGATGAAGGAATCTTGGACGATTACTACCTAAGCAAGATGATGAGGAATCTTGGACGATTACTACCTCAGCAGGATGATGAAGGAATCTTGGACGATTACTACCTCAGTAGGATGATGAAGGAATCTTGGATGATTACTACCTCAACAGGATGATGAAGGAATATTGGAAGATTACTACCTCAGCAGGGTAATGAAGGAATCTTGGACGATTACTACCTCAACAGGATGATGAAGGAATCTTGGATGATTAGTACCTCAGCAGGATGATGAAGGAATCTTAGACGATTACTACCTCAGCAGGATGATGAAGGAATCTTAGACAATTAGTACCTCAGCAGGATGATAAAGGAATCTTGGACGATTACTACCTCAGCAGGATGATGAAGAAATCTTGGACGATTACTACCTCAGTAGGATGATGAAGGAATCTTGGATGATTACTACCTCAGTAGGATGATGAAGGAATCTTGGACGATTACTACCTCAACAGGATGATGAAGAAATCTTGGACGATTACTACCTCAGCAGGATGATGAAGGAATCTTGGACGATTACTACCTCAGCAGGATGATGAAGAAATCTTGGACGATTACTACCTCAGCAGGATGATGAAGGAATCTTGGACGATTACTACCTCAGCAGGATAATGAAGGAATCTTGGACGATTACTACCTCAGCAGGATGATGAAGGAATCTTGGACAATTACTACCTCAGCAGGATGATGAAGGAATCTTGGATGATTACTACCTCAGTAGGATGATGACCTTTATTTGTTGATTGATCTTTCCTGAAAAGGTAAATAGTTAGTTGTATGCAATGTCATGATGTATGCATTGTGTAATGATGTTCTCAAAATAAATGAGATTGTGTCGTATGTATCTGGAAACTGTGTGAGGGAGTGTCAGAATGAATCTATGTTGTGATTGTATCTGAATGGAAAAATATACTGAATGAGTATCAGAATGGAATCCGTATCTGGAGCGTATCTGAACTGTATCTAAAAGCTGAATCTGAATGAGTATCTGAATGGCGTCCGTATCTGGAGCATATCTGAACTGTATCTGAAAGATGAATCTGAATGAGTATCATAATGACATCCGTATCTGGAGCGTATTTGAACTGTATCTGAAAGCTGAATCTAAATGAGTATCAAAATGGCATCCGTATCTAGAGCGTATCTGAACTGTATCTGAAAGCTGAATCTGAATGAGTATCAGAATGGCATCTGTATCTAGAGCATATCTAAACTGTATCTGAAAGCTGGATCTGAATGAGTATCAGAATGGCATCCGTATCTGGAGTGTATCTGAATTGTATCTGAAAGTTGAATCTGAATGAGTATCAGAATGACATCTGTATCTGGAGCATATCTGAACTGTATCTGAAAGTTGAATCTGAATGAGTATCAGAATGGCATCCGTATCTGAATCATATCTGAACTGTATCTGAAAGCTGAATCTGAATGAGTATCAAAATGGCATCCATATTTGGAGTGTATCTGAACTGTATCTGAAAGCTGAATCTGAATGAGTATCATAATGGCATCCGTATCTGGAGCATATCTGAACTGTATCTGAAAGCTGAATCTGAATGAGTATCAGAATGGCATCCGTATCTGGAGCGTATCTGAACTGTATCTGAAAGCTGAATCTGAATGAGTATCAGAATGGCATCCGTATCTGGAGCGTATCTGAGCTGTATCTGAAAGTTGAATTTGAATGAGTATCAAAATGGAATCCGTATTTGGAGCGTTTCTGAACTGTATCTGAAAGCTGAATCTGAATAAGTATCAGAATGGCATCCGTATCTGGAGTGTATTTGAACTGTATTTGAAAGCTGAATCTGAATGAGTATCAGGATGGCATCCGTATCTGGAGCGTATCTGAACTGTATCTGAAAGCTCAGCAGGATGATGAAGGAATCTTGGATGATTACTACCTCCATAAGATGATGACCTTTATCTGTTGATTGATCTTTCTTGAAAAGGTAAAGAGTTAGTTGTATGCAACGTCATGATGTATGCATTGCGTAATGACGTTCTCAAAATAAAAGAGATTTGTGTTATATGTATTTTGTATACATATTCTATGGATGTTGTTGAAATGTAATTTTGTCTTGGAAAATAAATCCTTGACACGCGCTGGGGGTTATTAAATCCCGGATTGCTGTTGAAGGGTAAGTGTGTCTTCAAACTTTGCTTGGAATCTTTTCGCTGAGGATCCCTGTTTTGTTGAGGAGAACTCCGCTGGGGGAAGTTGAAAACTCTGTGGAGAGTGTTGATTCCTTCTTGGGGAAAAAGTTCAGGAGCCTCGATTGTCTGTTGCTCTACTGGGGAGTCAAAGTTGAACTGATGTCTGGTCGGGTCCAGGCTTCACAGTAACTTGATGGGGATTGTAGAGTAGTCTATCGGGGAAGAGGAGTTGTGGTCCTTTAATTTATAGTAGTCGGAGAGGCCACCTCAAGCTGGGGAGTCCGTAGTTTGTTGGGGAAATAAACCCTGTTGTCAGTCTATTGGATAAGATAGCGACTTCACTGGGGAAAATCCTTAAGGATTCTTGAGGTCGACTCAGTCGGAAAAGTTTCCAGAGATTGAAACTTTGCCTGGGAGTCATCCTATGATAAGGATGCTGGGGAGACTTGTCATTTCCCCTAGTAGTAAGTGTTTGTGGCACTTCCAGGAAATGTTGGATTGTATGTAACCCAATCAATGCCCCCAGTGATGGAAATGGTGACTTGCCCCCGATTATTCTACATTTCTTAAGAGATTTATGGGAATCTTGACTTGACTGCCCCCGGTGTGCTGGATAGTGATATGTCATGCCCCCCTTGTTTATAGGAGATTTTTCATTGGAAGTGTCATCCCACTTGAAGTGATTTTATTCACCGAGAGAGTTTTCATTCATCGGATATTCGTTGTGTGAATTTATCTGCTGTCAAACAAATAGCCATATGCAAACAACAATATTTAAATAATTCAAAGTTTATGCTTGTCTTGAGGTTTTGAAAATGCATTTTAGCAAGTAAAGAGTAAGAATATGAAATCAACTTCATAATTTAGAATAAAGCCTTACAGGAGTCAGGATACCTTTTGTAACAATATGCTTTCGAACTAACCCATGCTTCAATTAGGACTTTTGAAGGGTTGTAATGTGGCCTGGTTCACGGTTTAAGAAGCAAAGGATAAGGCTCAAAGTGTATTTGTACCTTCCCATTCTTCGTGATGTTCTTCAATCCTAAACTCAGTTAATTGTGTGTTTGAACTCTAATTGAGTCTGGAATAACGTCTTGGTGATGGTTCAAACAAGTTAAGTTTGTCGGAAGGCAGTCAATTTTGCAACATTTTTTATGTTGTTGAGGATTTGTAGTGACCTCTTTCTTTTGATTTTCTATCCCTAATTTTTGCCTGACTGTTCTTGTTTTTAGATTACGGTCAGCGGGATGCCCCCGTTTTTCTTAAGTCTCCTTTGTAGGTTTTGACTTAGTGGGATTTTTTTTGAGAGATAAAGACTGCCAATGTGATAAGGAACCATCATTGTCTTTTGATTCCAGAGGAAAGTTTTTAATGTCATTCATTGTGTTATGAGATGAGAGTTTGCGATTTCAACATGCATTTGAATTAACTGAGAGACTACCCTGCCCCAGGTTTTGATTAAAGGTTTCAATTTGTGTAAAAAAGAAAACTTCTACTTCTTTGACTCGAAGGAGCTGACTAGGGATTATCTTCCTTATAACTCCAGTGTTTAGGATTTGAAAGAACGCCTGTACATCGTCAGTAAGGTCTGTTCAAAAGCATACTATATGAGATTATGGCATTGTTTTCGTCATCCTCCCTCTAAAGGCTTGTGTTGTACCCCAAAATTTGCCCTCCCATATTCTTCAAGGTTTGCTAAGATCATGCTTCAAAATCTCCCAAGGGTTGCACAGTCCAATTGCCTCCTAACAGTATAAAATTAGGGTTTTGGTTCTGGCAAAGAAATAAAAGTTTCCAAGGGTCCAATCAAGTCCCACATGCCTATAAACATTGTCAAGCATCCATATGCCAAGTTTCAAGACTCACAGCACCAGATTGCACAGTCAAAAACCCTAAATGCTTCACAGTCAACTGTAGGGGCAAAATGGTCATTTGACAGTCAAAAGTCAAAATTTTGGTCAACATCTTATTTTGAAGCCACAAACATCATTTGATCAATTCTTGATCATGATTCTCAAAGCATGGCTCAAAAGGTCTCAAGATGCAAAAGTTTCTATTTTTGGACAGTTGAGAAAGTCAACTGCAAATTGACCAGGGCATAACTTCCACATGGTTTGTCAGAAAAATTCCATCCAAATCTCATTTTGAAGAGAATGACATTTCCTACAACTCATCTTCACACTTCAAATCCAAGAAATGCTCTCACAAAAAGTTATCAATTTCAACATTATAGGTCATTTTCAAAAGTCAACAAAAAGGCACTTTAAGTCAAAGACCATAACTTGAGATTGGTAAATCAAAATGACATGGGACCAAAGACATTGGTTAGAGGACTTCAAGACCTTTCCAAAATGTCCAAGAACATGATCAAAGCTTAAAAATTGAGCAAGATATGCCTTGTGGAAGTTGGGAAATTTTGGGAATTTTGAAAAGTCAACTTTACTTCAAATGCCTCAAAATTGCTAATGGGCCTCAATTTCTTCCATGAATCATTACCCAAAGGCCATGCACGACCCATTGACCTAAAGGGGAGTTATTTTCTTATTTTTAATTAATTAATTGAATTTTTAATCTTATTAATTCATTTAATTAAAATTAATTATGAGAAAAATACTAAATCATGTTTTTCAAATCCTTTTGTGCAGCCAATTCACTCATTATGACCTCAATATCTCGTGTATCAATCACCAAGGATAAAATCATCCAAATTTGGCATAATTGGCATGAAAAAGATTGAAAAAAAGATATGGAAAATAAAATATTCAAAATCATAAATGGATGGATTTTGGGCTGGCTTTTTGACCTAATTCTACTCACATACATATGCAAGACTGAAACCTAATGCATGAGACACAGAAGCTGCGCAGGAATCAAAGAACAACATTGCACATTTTCATAAAAATATTGAAAACTGTTTTCATACATAGAGGCCGAGTCAAGGCTTGAAAGGAATTCCAAAAGCTTGCCAAGACATCCAGGAAACAATTCCAATCAAAACCGGCCCTCCATACTCAAGGAATTGGTAGAATGAAGTCTCACTTTTCATAAAAATTTTCATAATCGTGTTTGAACTTTCATGCATTATTCATGCCTTTTAACCATTGATTTATACTAATATGAATGTGCTGAAGCTAATGGTACCCTTGAATTGAACTAATACTGCCTGTACAAGAATTCACCATGAACGGATTTTAGGGTTTCAGGAGCTTTGAATTAGGGATTCCTTCATCTGGCAAAATTGGCCGTTCAAACTGGCACCATTGAAATCAGGACATCAAGACGAACTAAACAACCACCTCGCGCCCTTTTTATGTTCACTCATATGCTAATCGCTATTTTTATGCATTGCAGTCAGCGGGGGTTTAAAACCCCCTCTATTTGGTATTATTTGCAGGAACAAAAGGAAGACGATGCTGGCGTGGCTTGATCTTACTGGGTAGTTTGAATACTGGCGCGCGTTTTTGTTAAATACCACTAATGCTTGCTTTTTCTCTCATAATAATCATTATCCATTAACTATACAAAGTAACGCGTTGGTTCAGTTGGTTGATGCACTGGCTTGCAGTTACTGTGACCTGGGTTCGATTCCCAGGTCCCCCCAAACGCTTAATAATTTTGGTCTCAAGGTGTTCCAGTATAGCGCCTCATCTAAAGTCCACCATGTACGTTCATGCTGGTGCCCTGCCAAATGTCCATGAAATTCAATCTGAAGGCTACCAAAAGACGTCCACCATGTACCTCAGTCCATGAATGAGCATTCAAACTGGAAAAGTCAACGTGGCCAGATTTCTAGTGGGCCTGAATTCCTTGCATAAACCTCCTCTAGGGGCCAGACACCCCCATGGTTTGCATATTTTTATTCTTTATTTTAATTTTCCTTTTTATTCTTTTATTTGTTTTATTGTTTTATTTAATTCACAAAAATAATTTTCATAACACAAAAATCAGAAATCAAAAAATAAAATATGTTTATTTAATATTTAATCCATTAATATTTTTGTAAATAAATTTTAATAATCAACTTAGTAAAATTAGGTTAAAATTTTAATGTTTTTCTTAAATAACTAAAATATGTAGAAATTAGGTTTTTAACATTTTTTATCCTTTTTTAATAAACAATTTTTTCTTATTATCATCATTATTAACTATTAATTAATTTTGTAAATAAACATCTAATTAATTAATTAGGGTAAATTAGGTTTTAAACTTTAACTTTTTTTAATAATTAAAAACAACTTAGAACTAGGGTTTTATTTAATTTCTAATTTTAATTTTAATTTTCTTTATTTCATAAATACCAAAAAACATAAAAAACATTCCTTTTCTTATTAAATAATTAATTAATTTTTAATTTCATTTAATTTCTTTAAAGGGTCCAACGCCCTCGAACATTCGATTTTAATTTCTTTTCGCGCGTTTGTCCTTATTTTTTGTTTCAAATATTATGTAATTGCCCAAGCCTTGTAATAGTAATTAGGAAATTTATTTACTTTCTGCATTTTATTAAAAAACGGGTCTTTGTAATTTGGCGATGTATAGACCCGCTCCTTGTAATAGCGTAGGATTTTACTTTCCGCACTTTAATTTCCGCACTTTTAAACTGCTAATCGCATGAAAGAATGTATGGCCTAAAGTAAAAACAAGCGTAGATCACCATAATGTCTGACAAGATAAAACATAACTGAAAACAATACACAAATTCACACACCACTCTTAGGGTACGCCTCACTGTTGCCTTGCCCCTCGAAACGTGGTCGTCGAGTATAGGACGTTTTAGTAAGTCCTTATGTCCATGCCCCATGGCATAAGGGTAGCTTCTAAGGTGTCCTACTGTTGCTCTGGTAACCACACTCTCCCTAACAAACTAATTGACCCGAACACCTCCAACGGTGGTGCTACCTACCTCTCAATGGTGGGATGGCACTACCTTAAGGACTTCTACACAGCCTAATTCCTTAGGGTAGGTAGATGACTCGTAGATACTTGCTCTAATTAAAAACAAATCAAAAACTCTTTTCACACTGACACTTTCAAAAAGACTTTCAAAAACAATTTTTCAAACACTCTTGAGGACTGATACAAGAGTCGATCTGAAACTTTCAAAGAAACTTTTTCAAACTCACTCACACTTTGAAAAGCAAACAAACATTTTGAAAACACAAATGAGCAAGTATCTAAGAGCCCATGGATAACCATGGATAGAAAGGGTGCTAACACCTTCCCTTTCTATAAATCTACCTCCCGAACCGAGAGATAACTCATAAGGAATTTTGCTGTGCTTTTGTCCTGTCCATGTTGGAGAAAATAAAAGACAATGGCGACTCTTGCTTCCGCGACATTTCGCGAACCAGCGTTAAACAGTCAGTTCCAGATCCACCGATCACAGAACTGGCGACTCTGCTGGGGAAACTTTATAAAGTGAGGTGTACCTTAGGATAGCTCAGACTTGTGTTTTCAATTGCCTGAATTGTTTGCTTTAAATTGTGGGTTGCATCGGAGTTGCATAGATCCTAACCCGGATCTGGGGATACCCTGTTAGGTAGCATAAGCTGTGAGGGACCTGTCCGGCGTAGACCGACATGGGTGAAGCAGTGGCTACGTTGGTGTGGCGCCTTGGTCTGTACCGATATCCCTTGTGTCGCAACGAGGAGAATATGGGTATTCTGAGGAGTCATTAAGCACCAACCGACCTTAGAACCTTAAATGACCCAACTTGGCCAATAGAACAGTAGCAGTATGCTACGCCCATTGAGGCTAAACTCTCGTGATGGTTCTGGCCGCAAGAAAAGATTGCGATGCTGGAGTTATGACCGATTGAGGGTAGTCAGTGATATTGGGATCCTCTAGAACCCGGTTACTTCTGATAGGACAGGTCTTAACCAACAAATTGAAAGAGGGTAATACCTAGACCCCATGCTGGCCTAAACTCTAAGGACTTGTCTTGTGTGACTTGTGTGCCTTATCATGTTTGCCTTTGTGAATATTTGTGGTGTGCTTTATCATAACATCATGCCATCATAAACATTGCATGCATCCTGCATAAGGACTGACCATTTCAAAGACAAGAGGGTTTCACCTTTGCTCTGTTTTGTAGGACATCATGATGCCTATGCGAAGGAATACTATCCGGTTCAACTTTGTTCATCCACCTGAGTTGCTTGAAGAGCTGGTTAGCAGAATTCCAAATACTACTTCCTTCATCCAGAGGCATGGTTCTCTTCCCAGTTTAGTCACGGAAAAATGGGACCAACAACTGATGAGTGTCTTGACCCAGTTTTATGACCCTCTGTACCAGTGCTTCACCTTTCAAGACTTCCAGCTGGTCCCTACCCTGGAAGAGTTCTCTGATTTGCTTGGCATCCCTATCTTGGATCAGACTCCCTACACTGGGTGGGAAAAGACTCTTAGGCTTGAGGAGATTGCTGCAGCTCTTCCCTTGACCCACAAGGAGGTAATGGACAACTGGGTGACTAGAAGCAAAGTTAAGGGTTTCTTGGCCAAGTTTCTGATTGGTAAGGCTAATAGTTTCTGGAATGACTTGGACTTTAGGGCGTATGAAGACATTCTGGCTCTCTTAATATATGGTCTAGTCTTATTTCCTAATCCTGATAACTTCATTAACGTCACTGCCATAAGGATCTACATGTCTCGGAACCCTGTGCCTACTCTCTTGGGTGACATCCTGCAACAACTCTATGCTCGTACTGCCCGAAGACGAGGAACTCTGTGGTGTTGTATTCCTTTGTTAGTGGGGTGGTTTATTTCGCACCTCCCTAAGTCCGTGCTGAAGAACAAAGAAGGAAGAGGTTGGGCTCATAGGTTAATGTCTCTCACTGATAAGGACATAATTTGGACTCTCAGAGGTTTGGATGAGGTAGCTGTTATTGATTGTTCCGGAGAATATCCTAATGTTCCTTTGATTGGTACCCAAGGAGGGATCTCTTATAATCCATGTCTAGCTCTCCGTCAGTTTGGAAGAGCCAGAAGAGCAGGGCCTCATGAGATGTTGGTGCCTCACATCAGTTTCGAGTTTCAGGTAAATAGTGACGAGCTGCGTCGGAGGTTCATCAAGGCTTAGGACAGAATTCCCAAAGCTGACCCACAAGAGTTGGGACCAAAGACTTCTCTACCTATGGAAGCCTACTACAAATGGGTCCGCATCCGTGCTCAGAAGTTAGGTATGCCGTACAAAGCTGTCAGACCCATCATTCTTGAGTATCCTGATAAAGATGGGGTTCCTCCAACTGTTCTCCCTCCTCAGATACCTACTGATATTGATACACTGAAGAGGTCTTGGGCGCAACTGCGAGAAGAATGGGATTCTTATCGGGAAAAGTTCAACGAGCAAGAATTGAAGATCCAGAAGCTGACAAAGCAGTTGGAGAATGAGCGAGCTCTGAACGACTACATTCGTACTGAGAAGAGGAGACCCTGGGATCAATGATAAGCTTTGGATGTTCTTTTACAGTTTTATTTCCCTTTTTAGTATTTCCATTTTTATGTAACGCCTAAGGGCAATCTGTTGAACAATTTAAACTTCAAAGTTGAATCTAATGAAGTGTGTTCCTTTTTGTTTACAAAGTTGATTCTCGATTGTCTTTGAAAACATAAATCATACGCATTCCATTCATCATGTGCATCACAGGAACTCTTCTTTTCAGGATGCTTAATGTTCTTCGCTGTTTATTTCAGCATCATGAACCCTGAATAATCTACCGAGCAGTCTATCAAGGCCCTTCAGGCGCAGAACGCCCAATTTCAAGAGCTGATCATGGGTTTTGCCCAAGGTCAAGAGGAGATGAAGGCTCTGCTGGTTAAGAAGAAGAAGAAGAGAACTGTTCTATTCAACACGGGCCGGAGATTTGGTAACACACTGCAGAATGAGGAAGCTGGTTCTTCTGTAGGCAAAGACAGTCCCCAGGGGGGAAGGGCTCCAAGTCCGGTGGTCTTTGACAATGAGACTGATTTTAATGAGGAGCAGTATCCTCCAGCTGAAGACAGATACAAGCAGTTGGAAGATCGTCTGAATGCCATGGAAATTCAACAAGTGCCTGGTTTGGATTTCGGAGACTTGGGTTTATCTTCTGGTGTGATCATCCCGCACAAGTTTAAAGCACCATCTTTCGCAAAGTACGACGGGGCGTCCTTCCCTAAGTTGCACCTCAGATCTTATGTGCGGAAGATTCAGCCGTATACAGTGGACAAGAACTTGTGGATCCACTTCTTCCAGGAGAGTCTTTCAGGGACTCATCTCGAATGGTTCTATCAGCTGGATGGAACCAAGGTTCGTAACTGGGAGGAGTTGGCTACTGCTTTTTACAAGCAGTATCAATATAATGCCAACCTCGCTCCTACACGTACCCAACTCCAGGGTATGTCGCTAGGATCGGGAGAAGGTTTTAAAGAGTATGCGCAGAAGTGGAGGGACTTGGCTGGCAGGGTGCAGCCACCATTAACAGACCGTGAATTGGTAGATATGTTCTTGGGGACCCTATTCGGGCCGTTTTTCAATCATCTTATTGGTAATTCATCTGCAGGATTCACAGACCTTATTATGACTGGGGAAAGGATAGAGGCTGGCATGAAATCAGGGAAGATTCAGAAGGGTACATCTTCAAGTTCTAAGAAGAAACCTTTTAAGAAGGAGGCCAGTGCTGTGTATGGGCCTAGAAGGTAAGACAAACCAGAGCGCCGCCAAGCTGTCAACGCGGTGGTAATTGCTAAACCTGCTGCTGCTCCTCGGCAACTTAACCAACCTAGGGGTGAGAGACCCAGAAGAGAATACACTCGACTGAGTATGACCTTGTCACAAATCTTGCCGCAGTTACTATCGACCAACTTGGTGACCGTCAGAGAGGCTCCGAAGGTTGTGAATACTGCATCTCCTAAGTATAATCCAAATGCCCGCTGTGCTTATCACTCTGATAGCCCGGGGAATTCTATTGATGATTGCTGGGCCCTAAGGAATAAGGTTCAAGACCTTATTGATGCGAAGGAAATACAATTTGAGGCGCCTGAGAGGCCAAATGTTGTGACTGCTCCTATGCCCCAGCATGGAGTAAATGCTGTTGATGAAGACTTGTATGCCGTTTCTGTGAATGATGTTGCTACACCTCTATTGACTGTTAAGAGGAACCTACTGCTGGCCGGTTTATTTCCGGGTTGTGGCAAGGGTTGCCTTTTGTGTGCTGTTTCCCCTACTGGTTGTCCGCTGCTGAAATCAGGTATCCAAAGCCTGATGGACAGCAAAGAGATTTTGTTCAAGAAGACCGCTGTTCCTTGTATTCCTGTGGAAGAAGTATCTGTCGTTATAATTTTCAACAATCCAATCAAGGCTCCCCCGAGGAGGCCAGTTAAAATCATGTCTGTTGCACCCATTATTATTACTGTTCCGGGGCCCCTCCCCTATGAATCTGACAAGGCTGTCCCATGGCACTATGGGGCAGATGTATATGTACTGGGGGTGAAGCAGGAGTTCAACACCGGTACCAGTATCAGCAATATCACTGGTCCAGCCAAAGTAACTCGCAGTGGCAGGCTCTTCTCGCCTGACATTGCTCCACCAGTTATCCGAAGACCTCTTATAATAACGCCTGCAAGTGCGCCTGTTTCCACTTCTGATCAAGTTGCTTCCCCTACTGCCGAGTCATCTAATACTCGGGGCAAAGGGATTGATGATGAGCCTGCCCGGATGGAGGCACCAAAGTCTGTGAATGTTGAAGCCTCCCAGCAAGAGATGGAGGAAATTCTTAAGATAATCAAGAAGAGCGACTTCAATGTCGTTGAACAGCTGGGGCATACCCCCTCTAAGATCTCTATGCTCTCATTACTGCTGTGCTCAGAGGCCCATGCTAAGGCCCTGATTTCATTTCTGAAGACGGCCCATGTGCCACAAGAGACCTCTACAGATCAATTCACTGACTGTGTGGCCAATTTGACAGCTGACAATGGTTTGGGTTTCTCAGATGCTGATCTTACCGCTAAGGGAAAGAACCACAATGATGCCCTGCATGCCTCTATAGAATGCAGGGGCACTACTCTTGCTCACGTGTTGGTGGACACCGGTTCTTCCCTGAATGTGTTACCCAAGAAGGCCTTAGACCGGTTGGATTGTGAGGGCCTGGAATTGAAGCCTAGCAACATCATTGTTAGAGCCTTCGACGGTTCTAAGAGGATGGTTCATGGTGAGGTAGACATTCCTATTCGTGTGGGTTCTCAAGTATTCGACTCAACTTTCTATGTGATGGATATTCGTCCATCTTATTCCTGTTTACTGGGTCGACCTTGGATTCACAAAGTTGGGGCAGTGACTTCCACTCTACACCAGAAGCTCAAGTACCCTGTCAGAGGGAAGATTGTTACTATGCAGGGGGAGGAAGAATACATGGTTAGTCATTTGAATTCCTTCCGGTATATTGAGATGGACGGGGAGTTTATTGAAACCCCCTTTCAACATTTTGAAGAGGTACCTCCAACATTGGCAGCAGCGGAAGCAGTGACCGAAGAGAGTTCTCCTTTGAAGATGGCCTCCTTAAAGGACGCCCGGGCTGTAATCGAGAAAGGTGAATGTGCTAACTGGGGCAGGCTCCCTGATTTCACTCCTAAAACTGACAAGTTTGGACTGGGTTTTACTGCAGAGGCTTAGAGGGCTGTGCGCAAGGCTAGGATCGGAAGACCTCCTGTGCTCATCACCAATCCAAGAGTGAATGCTATTGGGGATGAAGACGAAGTGGAAGAATCAGAGTTCGATAGCTGGATCTACCCGACGACTGACGGTGGATTGAACAATTGGACCGCAAAAGATCATACACCTGTTACTTTTGTTACGCAGTAATGAATTCCTTTGTTTTTGTTATTTGTAATAAACAATAAACTGGAACTTTATGGCCCTGTGTCTTACCCGGGGCACCGTTGGCTTCATTTGTGAGGGCTTATAACTGTCATTTACATATATCATGAATAAAGACCTTGGACGTTTTTTCGCATTTCAAATTTTGTGCTCCCTTTCGTTCTTTCTTTCTTTATATATTGCAAAACAGCTATATTTACACACACTCACCCATACAGGTTTCAATCCACTCTGGATCTCACTGGTAACGACTCTGCTACTGCCAGTTATGACTTCGAAAATCCGATCAACTTAGCCGAAGACGAAGGTGAAGATGTTTGTGAATTGCCTAGTGAGCTTGCAAGACTGTTACTCCAGGAAGAGAGGGAAATTCAACCACATGAAGAGCCAGTGGAAACAATAAATCTGGGTACTGAGACAGATAGAAAGGAGGTTAAGATTGGTGCCAATATGGAGCTCAGCGTAAAACAACGGTTGACTCAGATGTTACATGATTATGTGGAGATCTTTGCCTGGTCCTACGAAGACATGCCCGGGTTGAATACTGACATTGTGGTCCATCATTTGCCTACCAAGGAAGACTGCCCTCCGGTTAAGCAAAAGATCCGCCGTATGCGTCCAGAGATGTCTGAGAAGATCAAAGCTGAGGTTATGAAGCAATTTGACGCCGGTTTTCTTGCAGTGACTTCTTACCCTCAGTGGGTTGCCAATGTGGTGCCGGTACCGAAGAAGGATGGTAAGGTCAGAATGTGTGTTGATTACAAGGATCTGAATAGGGCCAGCCCCAAGGATGACTTTCCCCTACCTCACATTGACGTCCTGGTTGACAATACTGCTCAGCACAAGGTGTTCTCCTTCATGGATGGTTTTTCAGGTTACAATCAAATCAAGATGGCTCCTGAAGATATGGAAAAGACTACCTTTGTCACTCAGTGGGGCACCTTCTGCTACAAGGTCATGCCTTTTGGATTGAAAAATGCTGGGGCAACCTACCAACGTGCCATGGTTGCTTTATTTCATGACATGATCCATCATGAGATTGAAGTGTATGTCGACGATATGATCACAAGGTCCCAAACTGAGGAGGAACACCTTGACCATCTGCAGAAACTGTTTGATCGTTTGAAACTGTACAAGCTGAGGTTGAACCCGAACAAGTGTACCTTCGGGGTAAGATCTGGAAAGTTGCTAGGCTTCGTCGTAAGTGACAAGGGTATTCAAGTGGACCCTGCTAAGGTTAAAGCCATTCAAGAGATGCCAGTTCCTAAGACAGAGAAAGAGGTCAGGGGCTTTTTAGGACGCCTGAATTACATTGCCCGGTTCATCTCTCATCTAACTGTTACCTGTGAGCCAATCTTCAAGCTGCTGAAGAAAGATCAGGTATTACGTTGGAATGATGAATGTCAGGCCGCTTTTGACAGAATCAAAGAGTATCTCCAAGAACCACCCATCCTTATGCCACCAGTTGAAGGGAGACCTCTGATACTATACTTGACAGTACTTGACAGCTCAATGGGGTGTGTGTTGGGGCAGCATGACGAGTCTGGCCGAAAAGAGCATGCCATTTATTACCTTAGCAAAAAGTTTACCGACTGTGAGACCCGATACTCACTGCTCGAGAAGACTTGTTGCGCTTTGGTATGGGCTGCTCGCCGGCTGAGACAGTATATGCTGACTCACACTACCTTGTGGATTTCAAAGATGGATCCAATAAAGTACATATTTGAAAAGCCTGCTCTGTCTGGGAGAATAGCAAGATGGCAAATGATCTTGACAGAATACGACATCCAGTACACAACTCAGAAAGCCATCAAAGGAAGTGTATTGGCAGACCACTTGGCACACCAGGCAGTAGACGACTACCAGTCAATGAACTTTGAATTTCCTGACGAGAGCATCATGATTGTGACTGATTGTGAAGTACCTGGACCGGATGAAGGACCTGAGGAAGGATCCCGATGGTCTATGCACTTTGACGGAGCATCCAACGCTTTGGGTAACGGCATCGGCGCTGTGATCATCTCCCCTCAAGGCACTCATACTCCACTCACTGCCCGGCTATGTTTCAACTGCACCAACAACATGGCGGAGTATGAGGCGTGCATCATGGGTCTTCAAGCTGCGATTGACTTAAGGATCAAGTTTCTGAGTGTCTTCGGAGATTCCGCTCTCGTGATCAATCAGATCAAAGGAGAGTGGGATACGAAACATTCGAACCTTATTCCTTACAAAGAATGTGTGTTGACATTGATCCCCCACTTCACAGAGATAACTTTTGAACATTTCCCAAGAGAGGAGAATCAGTTGGCGGACGCGTTAGCTACGATGTCTTCCATGTTCAAAGTCAAATGGGACAACGAGGCTCCCCGGATCATCATCTGGAAATTGGACGAACCGGCATACTGTTGTGATCTTGAGGCTGAGGTAGTGACTGAAAAACCTTGGTACCATGAGGTAAAGAGATCCTTGGAAGCTCAAGAATACACTGAAGGTGCATCTGTCAACGACAAGAAGTTTCTGAGAAGGTTTGCAGCAAAGTTCTTCCTCAGCAACGACATTCTATACAAGCGAAACCATGATTCGACCTTACTGCGTTGTGTGGATAAGACTGAAGAAGAAAGGATCATGGCAGAGCTACATGAAGGAACCTTCGGAACGCATTCCAGTGGACATACCATGGCAAAGAAGATCCTTCGGGCAGGATATTTCTGGTCCACAATGGAAGCTGATTGTTACCAACATTCTCGGACATGTCATAAATGCCAGATTTATGCAGATAAGGTGCATGTTCCTCCGGTTCCCCTGAATGTCTTGACTGCACCTTGGCCTTTTGCAATGTGGGGAATTGATATGATCAGTGAGATTAAACCTACAGCATCCAACGGGCATCGCTTCATCCTGGTAGCGATTGATTACTTTACAAAGTGGGTTGAAGCAGCTTCCTATGCCACTGTAACCAAGAACGTCGTAGCACGATTCATTCGGCATAACCTGATCTGTCGATACGGTGTCCCAGAAAGGATCATTACGGACAATGGTACCAATCTTAATAACAAGATGATCACTGAGCTCTGCGAGCAATTCAAGATACAGCACCACAACTCTTCTCCTTACCGGCCGAAGATGAATGGGGCTGTAGAAGCGGTAAATAAGAATATCAAGAAAATTGTGTAGAAGATGACAGTGACCTATAAAGATTGGCACGAGATGTTACCGTTCGCTCTTCATGGGTACCGTACCTCAGCAAGGACGTCAACCGGGGCAACTCCTTTTTATTTGGTCTACGACATGGAGGCAGTCTTGCCGATTGAAGTGCAAATACCCTCTCTCCGGATAATGAAGGATGCAGATCTGAGCGAAGATGATTGGATCCAGACACGACTTGATCAATTAAATCTAATTGACGAAAAGAGACTAGCTGCTATATGTCATGGTCAAACGTACCAAAAACGGATGATCAGGGCATTTTACAAGAAAGTCAGACCACAAGAGTATCAAGTTGGGGATCTGGTAATCAAACGCATCATCCTTCCTCAGAGTGATCCCAGGGGCAAATGGACCCCCACCTACGAAGGGCCATTTGTGGTTAAACATGTGTTCTCAGGAGGAGCCATGATCCTAACCACCATGGATGGTGACGACCTTCCTCACCCCGCCAATGCAGACATAGTAAAAAGATACTACGCATGATAAAAGACCCGCTAGGTTGATATACCTAGGCAAAAATTAGGGCTTCCTGGCGAACCAAAAGGGTTCGGGCAAAATGAGGGATGAAATGAAAAAAATCTGTACACCCGGCAAGTCGAAAACCTGAAAAGGCGACTTGGGCAAAAATGGGTATCCCGGTGGACTGAAAACCCGAAAGGGCGGTCCAGGCAAAAGTTAGGGATTAAAGCGTAATACTATGTCTCATTGGATCACTTCGCATCCAGAATCCGGTATCAACATCAAGTTCAGACGACATCGATCAATCAGCTTCATCGTCAACTGAGCAACAAAGTGATGAGACGCTCAAAGATATAAAGGCGATAGCAGAGTTGAAACCCAGTGGGATTATTCTTTTCACATAGCTGTTTTGTTTGCCCGTTTTCACAAATTGTATAAACTCTTCTATTCGGCGGCGTTCTCCTACTAGGACGTCAGCCTCTTGTACATAAACGCCTATTTACAGGCAAATTCAAAAATCAATATAAATGCACTTTTCAGACCAATTGCCAATTGTTTTTCCTTTTTCTGTTTTGTTTTTGCGAAGAATGTCCAAGGTTCAATTTGTGATATATGCATTTGACACTAATTGCTAACTCATAAATATTTGCATATGAAACAAAGGATTAATTACAGGTAACATTAGAAACAGGGGAAATAATGAGTTGTCTAAGCGATCTAATTGCTCTATCCATCAAGGTACCAAGGTAGGTTCAGCTGAAGAACATAACCAAGATATCTTAAGTCCCCAGAGAGTGAGCTAGCAAGTCAATGCACTCTCCCCAAGCAGAGTTATCCTGTCAGCCTTAAGGAAGTTGGGTATCCTCCAGCAGATCTCAACATTCCCCAGCACAATATACGAACATTCCTAACAAGCATCCCCGACAGTCTTGATCTAAGATTATTCCCCGGCGGTATATCAGATATTCAGTGGAGCCACCTCCCCAATATATCTCAAAAGTTTCCCCAGGAGAGTCCAGTCTGAAGTTCCCCCAGGAAAGTGGAATCCATCTCCCCAGCAGTAAGCTTATCCCCAGTAGATTCTGGAAGCTTATCCTCTGCAGAGCACAAACGCGTCCCCCGGCTTTATTCAAAGGTTATTTCCCTACCAGGATATAACTGGGTTATCCTCATCCTAAAACCACGGAAAGATCGTCCTCGGCGAAGTCTTCTCATCCCCAGCGGAGTCTATTAAAACTTCCAACATAACAACGGTATCCACAGCGAAGTTATCATCAACATCTCAACAGAGTACCTCTCTTCCCACAGAGTATTGTTCCCCAGCAAGGTCGCTAGAGTAATTTCCTCCCACAGAGTATTCGCCAAGTTTATTCCTCAACGGAGTCATCTTCTCCTACCGGTATTCTTGCAACCATCACTCCCCAGTGGAAACAAAAGCTCTACATCAGCCCAGGATTTAACTTCCCGACATTCGTCAAGGATTTACTTTCCTAGACGAAAATACATTCATAAACAACACATTTTCATACATTACAGCATGCATATACGCATCATGAACATACAATCTCATCTCGCATGTCATACATCATGACATTACGCACAACTAACGTTTTGTCTTTTCAGGATAAAGGTTAATACAAAGATAATTACTATCAACGGTCGCAACTAAAGATCTGATTCCTGTATCTTGCCAGGGTGTATCTGTTGACGACTAGCATTACCAGACCCGATTCCTGTATCTTGCCAGGGTGCGTCTGAAGAATTTGAGGATCCGATTCCTGTATCTTGCCAGGGTGTATCTGTTGACGACTAGCATTACCAGACCCGATTCCTGTATCTTGTCAGGGTGCGTCTGAAGAATTTGAGGATCCGATTCCTGTATCTTGCCAGGGTGTATCTGTTGACGACTAGCATTACCAGACCCGATTCCTGTATCTTGCCAGGGTGCGTCTGAAGAGTTTGAGGATCCGATTCCTGTATCTTGCCAGGGTGTATCTGTTGACGACTAGCATTACCAGACCCGATTCCTGTATCTTGCCAGGGTGCGTCTGAAGAGTTTGAGGACCCAATTCCTGTATCTTGCCAGGGTGTATCTGTTGACGACTAGCATTACCAGACCCGATTCCTGTATCTTGCCAGGGTGCGTCTGAAGAGTTTGAGGATCCGATTCCTGTATCTTGCCAGGGTGTATCTGTTGATGACTAGCACTACCAGACCCGATTCCTGTATCTTGCCAGGGTGCGTCTGAAGAGTTTGAGGATCCGATTTCTGTATCTTGCCAGGGTGTATCTGTTGACAACTAGCATTACCAGACCCGATTCCTGTATCTTGCCAGGGTGCGTCTGAAGAGTTTGAGGATCCGATTCCTGTATCTTGCCAGGGTGTATCTGTTGACGACTAACATTACCAGACCCGATTCCTGTATCTTGCCAGGGTGCGTCTGAAGGGTTCGAAGATCCGATTCCTGTATCTTGCCAGGGTGTATCTGTTGACGACCAGCATTACCAGACTCGATTCCTGTATCTTGCCAGGGCACGTCTGAAGAGTTCGAAGATCCGATTCCTGTATCCTGCCAGGGTGTATCTGTTGAAGACTGTATTCTCCGGACTCGATTCCTGTATCTCGCCAGGGTACGTCTGAAGAGTTTAAAGATCCGATTCCTGTATCCAGCCAGGGCGCATCTACACCAAGAGTTTGAAGATCAACTCCTGTAACAGGCCAGGTATTTACTTTCTTTCTCAGGTACGCAAATTCTCGCTAAGGAATCTCTTACGCGATCGACAACCTCCAAATGGCATCTATAAGCCCATTCCCACCATCACACTGCTAACATGTGAGCGCAAATTTCTAGGCACTCTAGTGTTCAATCATCTTCCACCTTCGGATTACGAAAGGCACGATAGCCAATCTACATCCTCAGGTCTAAGAAGATTGAACAGGGGCAACTGTTGTACCCCAAAATTTTCCCTCCCATATTCTTCAAGGTTTGCTAAGATCATGCTTCAAAATCTCCCAAGGGTTGCACAGTCCAATTGCCTCCTAACAGTCAAAAATTAGGGTTTTGGTTCTGGCAAAGAAATAAAAGTTTCCAAGGGTCCAATCAAGTCCCACATGCCTATAAACATTGTCAAGCATCCATATGCCAAGTTTCAAGACTCACATCACCAGATTGCACAGTCAAAAACCCTAAATGCTTCACAGTCAACTGCAGGGGCAAAATGGTCATTTGACAGTCAAAAGTCAAAATTTTTGGTCAACATCTTATTTTGAAGCCACAAACATCATTTGATCAATTCTTGATCATGATTCTCAAAGCATGGCTCAAAACGTCTCAAGATGCAAAAGTTTCTATTTTTGGACAGTTGAGAAAGTCAACTGCAAATTGACCAGGGCATAACTTCCAGATGGTTTGTCAGAAAAATTCCATCCAAAGCTCATTTTTAAGATAATGACATTTCCTACAACTCATCTTCACACTTCAAATCCAATAAATGCTCTCATAAAAAGTTATCAATTTCAACATTATAGGTCATTTTCAAAAGTCAACAAAAAGGTACTTTAAGTCAAAGACCATAACTTGCAATTGGTAAATCAAAATGACATGGGACCAAAGACATTGGTTAGAGGACTTCAAGACCTTTCCAAAATGTCCAAGAACATGATCAAAGCTTAAAAATTGAGAAAGATATGCCTTGTGGAAGTTGGGAAATTTTTGGGATTTTTGAAAAGTCAACTTTACTTCAAATGCCTCAAAATTGCTAATGGGCCTCAATTTCTTCCATGAATCATTACCCAAAGGCCATGCACGACCCATTGACCTAAAGGGGAGTTATTTTCTTATTTTTAATTAATTAATTGAATTTTTAATCTTATTAATTCATTTAATTAAAATTAATTATGAGAAAAATACTAAATCATGTTTTTCAAATCCTTTTGTGCAGCCAATTCACTCATTATGACCTCAATATCTCGTGTATCAATCACCAAGGATAAAATCATCCAAATTTGGCATAATTGGCATGAAAAAGATTGAAAAAAAGATATGGAAAATAAAATATTCAAAATCATAAATGGATGGATTTTGGGCTGGCTTTTTGACCTAATTCTACTCACATACATATGCAAGACTGAAACCTAATGCATGAGACACAGAAGCTGCGCAGGAATCAAAGAACAACATTGCACATTTTCATAAAAATATTGAAAACTGTTTTCATACATAGAGGCCGAGTCAAGGCTTGAAAGGCATTCCAAAAGCTTGCCAAGACATCCAGGAAACGATTCCAATCAAAACCGGCCCTCCATACTCAAGGAATTGGTAGAATGAAGTCTCACTTTTCATAAAATTTTTCATAATCGTGTTTGAACTTTCATGCATTATTCTTGCCTTTTAACCATTGATTTATACTAATATGAATGTGCTGAAGCTAATGGTACCCTTGAATTGAACTAATACTGCCTGTACAAGAATTCACCATGAACGGATTTTAGGGTTTCAGGAGCTTTGAATTAGGGATTCCTTCATCTGGCAAAATTGGCCGTTCAAACTGGCACCATTGAAATCAGGACATCAAGACGAACTAAACAACCACCTCGCGCCCTTTTTATGTTCACTCATATGCTAATCGCTATTTTTATGCATTGCAGTCAGCGGGGGTTTAAAACCCCCTCTATTTGGTATTATTTGCAGGAACAAAAGGAAGACGATGCTGGCGTGGCTTGATCTTACTGGGTAGTTTGAATACTGGCGCGCATTTTTGTTAAATACCACTAATGCTTGCTTTCTCTCTCATAATAATCATTATCCATTAACTATACAAAGTAACGCGTTGGTTCAGTTGGTTGATGCACTGGCTTGCAGTTACTGTGACCTGGGTTCGATTCCCAGGTCCCCCCAAACGCTTAATAATTTTGGTCTCAAGGTGTTCCAGTATAGCGCCTCATCTAAAGTCCACCATGCACGTTCATGCTGGTGCCTGCCAAATGTCCATGAAATTCAATCTGAAGGCTACCAAAAGACGTCCACCATGTACCTCAGTCCATGAATGAGCATTCAAACTGGAAAAGTCAACGTGGCCAGATTTCTAGTGGGCCTGAATTCCTTGCATAAACCTCCTCTAGGGGCCAGACACCCCCATGGTTTGCATATTTTTATTCTTTATTTTAATTTTCCTTTTTATTCTTTTATTTGTTTTATTGTTTTATTTAATTCACAAAAATAATTTTCATAACACAAAAATCAGAAATCAAAAAATAAAATATGTTTATTTAATATTTAATCCATTAATATTTTTGTAAATAAATTTTAATAATCAACTTAGTAAAATTAGGTTAAAATTTTAATGTTTTTCTTAAATAACTAAAATATGTAGAAATTAGGTTTTTAACATTTTTTATCCTTTTTTAATAAACAATTTTTTCTTATTATCATCATTATTAACTATTAATTAATTTTGTAAATAAACATCTAATTAATTAATTAGGGTAAATTAGGTTTTAAACTTTAACTTTTTTTAATAATTAAAAACAACTTAGAACTAGGGTTTTATTTAATTTCTAATTTTAATTTTAATTTTCTTTATTTCATAAATACCAAAAAACATAAAAAACATTCCTTTTCTTATTAAATAATTAATTAATTTTTAATTTCATTTAATTTCTTTAAAGGGTCCAACGCCCTCGAACATTCGATTCTAATTTCTTTTCGCGCGTTTGTCCTTATTTTTTGTTTCAAATATTATGTAATTGCCCAAGCCTTGTAATAGTAATTAGGAAATTTATTTACTTTCTGCATTTTATTAAAAAACGGGTCTTTGTAATTTGGCGATGTATAGATCCGCGCCTTGTAATAGCGTAGGATTTTACTTTCCGCACTTTAATTTCCTCACTTTTAAACTGCTAATCGCATGAAAGAATGTATGGCCTAAAGTAAAAACAAGCGTAGATCACCATAATGCCTGACAAGATAAAACATAACTGAAAACAATACACAAATTCACACACCACTCTTAGGGTACGCCTCACTGTTGCCTTGCCCCTCGAAACGTGGTCGTCGAGTATATGACGTTTTAGTAAGTCCTTATGTCCATGTCCCATGGCATAACGGTAGCTTCTAAGGTGTCCTACTGTTGCTCTGGTGACCACACTGTCCCTAACAAACGAATTGACCCGAACACCTCCAACGGTGGTGCTACCTACCTCTCAATGGTGGGATGGCACTACCTTAAGGACTTCTACACAGCCTAATTCCTTAGGGTAGGTAGATGACTCGTAGATACTTGCTCTAATTCAAAACAAATCAAAAACTCTTTTCACACTGACACTTTCAAAAACAATTTTTCAAACACTCTTGAGGACTGATACAAGAGTCGATCTGAAACTTTCAAATAAACTTTTTCAAACTCACTCACACTTTGAAAAGCAAACAAACATTTTGAAAACACAAATGAGCAAGTATCTAAGAGCCCATGGATAACCATGGATAGAAAGGGTGCTAACACCTTCCCTTTCTATAAATCTACCTCCCGAACCGAGAGATAATCTCATAAGGAATTTTGCTGTGCTTTTGTCCTGTCCATGTTGGAGAAAATAAAAGACGGTGGCGACTCTTGCTTCCGCGACATTTCGCGAACCAGCGTTAAACAGTCAGTTCCAGATCCACCGATCACAGCTTGTAAATTTTAGTAAGAGTTGAATGTCATAAAGAGAGTAAAAAGCATAGTTTAAATGTAATAAGAACGAATGGATCAATTCAAGACAAACATATGTTATGCATTAATGAAATAGGGTTTAACATTAATAAATAAGTGTTTAAACAACAAAATAGATTACAATTGAAAATTCAAATGAACAGAAGCCTCTTTGTCTAAACTTGTCACTTTAGGTGGTAAGCCTTTGAGGGACGGCAGAAAAAACCAGTCTGTCCATCTTGTGTGAACTCCAACGCTCCTCTGTCGATCAAGTTTTGAATCTTGTACTTCAGCGCCCAACAATCATTAGTATCATGCCCGGGACTTCCAGAATGATAAGCACACGTTGCATTAGGATTGTAGTTAGGAGAATAAGTTTTGGGGTTTGGATGAGGTCCTATCAACGTAATCAGATTCATCCTCAACATGTGTTTCAATGCTTGAGACAGTGGCATGTTAATGTTAGTAAACTGTCTCTCGGGTTTGTTTTGCCTTTGCTGATTTTCCCGTTGATGTTGATGAGGTCATTGTTGAGCTCGTGATGTGGCAGCAAATTGGGAAGGTCTTCCAACTTCTTGTCTCATGGGAGGCTGAGTAGTGACTTGATTTCCAATTCTAGTTGTTTGCCCCATACAGTTGCAACCGTCTTGACGAACTTGGTTGGCAAGAACCTTTAGCTCTTCTTGTCCTTGAGCCAAATTTTGGATAAGAGCCATTTGGCCCACCAGTTGTCCCGTCATTTGGACCTTCATTATGGCTATCTCGGTTTGTAGTCATTCCAACTGATCATCCTTGGTGCCCTCTGGACTCCCCATGACCATGCCCCTTGTGAGGTGAGCTTTCACTTCTTCTTGCCCCTTGGATAGGTTCAAGAACATCTCTTGAAGTTGAGTGCTTTGAATCTGAATGCTCTTGATGGTCTGCTCTAGGGTCATCTCTACTGAAATAAACAGTATGAAGATGAGAGACCTGTGCGAGAAAAGCCTGTCATGATATGATGCATGATATATGGATGCATGTTTTCAAGGATCTCGCGGGGTGAATGTTAGTAATCACTTACAATTTTGATTTGGGAACTTTGTATCGATGGATGTCCTTCCACGAGAATTAAGCTCACCATGTCAAATGGGTTGTAGCCCTTGACTCAAGTTGTTGTACTTGATCTTTGGCGGCGTTTGGTTATAGGAAAATAAATCCTCTTGTCCCTTGCTAGACTTCTGGTTCAACGTGACCTTGCATTAAAGGCCCTTGAGATCCTTGAAATGGTTATTGAAAATGCTATAGTATAATGTCACGATGTTATGTATAAGTATGTAAAGTAAGCAAGTTTATATACAAATAATCATATTCACACAAAGCAGACAAGTCCTTAGGTTTAGGCTTGCATGGAGTTTGTAGGTAAGTACCCTCTTGAAGTTGGATTGGTTTAACCTGTCCTATAAATAGTAACCGGGTTCTAAGGGATCTCAATATCACTGACCTTTCCCACAAGCTTCTTTTGATAGGTGATTGACTCGCAATCAAACAAAACTCAGGAGTCAAGTCTCAATGAGTGTAGTATCGAGTATCAACCAATCTTCGATCAAAACCAAAGCCGACTATCTCACTACTTCCTAATGGCCAAGTTGGTCAAGTAAAGGTTCTAAAAGTGAGTTAGTGCTTCATGACATCACTCAGCGGCCCCGTATTCTCCTTGACTACTCAAGGTCTACAGATACCCATAAATATGTCACACTAATATAGCTATTTCTTAGACCATGTCGGTATACCCCGCACAGTTTTCACAATGTATTGCTACTTACCTGTAAGGTATCCCAAATCCGGGTAGAGGATTTAAGCCCAAACAAGGAACAAAAATGTAAAGCAAGCAAGTCAAACAATGAAATCAAATAAAGGTGATCTAGCCCTAAGGTAACCCCACTTTTAAGCACTTTCCCCAGTAGAGTCTCTAGTTTCAGCGATACGGTGGGAGAACTGTCTTTGTTGTTTTGTGTTTGATCGCAATTGTTGCGGTTTAGCAAGAGTCGCCACCGACTTTTCTTTTATCCAATAAGGAAAGGCTGAAAAGAACAAGAAAGACCTTTAGAGATGTTTTCTTGAGTTCGGGGGGTAGATTATGAAAAGGGAAGGTATTAGCACCCTTTTCATCCATGGTTTTCCATGGGCTCTTAGTTACTTGCTAGATCACTTGCTTTTGTTTGAATGTGCTTGTGGTGTGGCTTTTGAAAGTATTTTGAAAATGTCTTTGTAATGGTTCTCGTTTCTATAAGAACGCGTATAAAGTGTTTGTTTCGAAAATAGTTCAAAGAGGTGTTTATGTTTTTTGAAAGTGATTTTGAAAAGGGTTTTCTTTGTAATGGCTCTCGTTTCTATAAGAACACATACAAAGTGTTGTCTTTTGAAAATATTTCAAATGAGAGTGTTGGTGTAAAATTTTGTTGTTGTGAGCAAGCGAGCAACTAGGAGCAAATCTACCTACTCAAAAGGTCTTAAGTGTTCTTTTCTTCCTCCTTTAGATGTTTCTATCTTACCATTGATTTTGGAAAGAAGCCCCATCATTGGATGTGAAGGTACGGGTGCAGGACGTTTATATAGTCATAGAAGGCAACCCATGGAACATTTTAGCAACATCGTTTTAGGGACTAGATCGTTTACCGAAGGCAACATCGAGGGTTATCGAGGGACTATGATCTTTTATCGAGGGTCTTTTGCTAAATTTCCCATGTTCAAGGGACATGATTAATTTCCGATAGGCAACATGTGAGAATACCCTAATGGTGCGTGTGTGCAAAGTGTGTTTGATTGCATGCATTTAGTCTTGATTAGGATGATCTATTTGTTGATTTCATGTCTTGCCATACACACCCTAATTACTAGTATTATATTTGAAAAGCGATAAATTACAGAAATATAAATTCCTACGCTATTACAATATTTAGGGATAGGGGTACAAATTTACAAATGGGGGGTTATAAGAATTTGAATCCTATTTAACTATTACAACCATATTGAAATGTACCATGCAAGAAAGAAAAAGGATTTGTTTTGAAAATGGTTTTTTGTCTTAATGAATAAATAAATAAATAAAAAAGAAATAAATTAACTAAAAAAAGAAAATATTTTTTATGTCTGTTTTTTATATTAATAAAAAGGATGTTAATGTTAAAAATGATAGAAAGGAAAATAACAAGAGAAAAGAATCAGCATGTTGCTGAAAGCAAAGTAATGGGGATAAGAAGTTTTGATGCCGGGCGCGCTGTGGTTCAGCATGAAACATCAGAGAAAATAAGAAGTTCTGAGTTAATACACTCTGAGGTCCTGCAAGAAACGTTAGAGGGAAAACACAGAAGTTATGGGTTGTTACGTGCTGAAGTTCTGAATGTGAGAGCAGTGAGAAAATATTAGAAGCTCTGTACGTGTTAAAACAGTGGGAAGAACTCAGAAATTTTGTATGGTGCTAAGACAGTGAGTGAACATCAGAAGTTCACTGCGTTATCAGCGTATGAAAATCAGAAGTTCTAAGTGTTAAAACAGTGAGTGGAAACATCAGAAGTTGAGTGTGTTTAACAGTAAGGAGAACTCATAAATTCTGTATTATGCTAAAACAATGAGTTAAAATCAGAGGTTCTATGCCACATTTCAACTCTTTCCTCATATTAATCAGCACATTAGCAATTTATTCAGTTCTTAATAAACATCAAATCATAAGGATAAAAGCACAACAATTTATAGAAGTTCTAATCCTAAATCTGAGCCTAGCCCTAATCAAGAAGTTTTGATCCACAGTTTTTCTACTTATGCAATGATATGGACAACATTAATACTGTGATATTTACATATTAATGATGTTCTGAATGAAAAGATGCAAAGTCAGAAAGACTTACTTTGAATCTGAAGCGTGTGTTTGGAACTTGACCGCTGCCTTCAAATGTTCTGGAGTCAGCAAGAGCAACGAAAGAGAAAATGCCAAGTTCTTTGATTCAAAGGGGAGAATAAAGGTTTGGTTTTCTGTTTGGGAATTCTGGATTTTTGACGAAGGTTTCACAATTTTCTTTTCTCTCCTTTGACGATTCTCTCTCTCTAAAGACATGCCCCTTGAAAGTGTGATGGAGCAACTTATTTATAGACGAGTTTGTTGTGGTTTTGGTGGGAAAAACAAATGGGATTTTCAACCTTTTTGGCATACTGTTCCATTTCTTTTTAAACACAATTTTCATATGCTAGTTTGGTGAAAATATGGGATTTGGGAAAATGCAGGTGTGGACTAGATTAGTTGTTGGTTATAGGACTGAGCTGTAACAGTGCAATAGGTTGTTTAAACGAGGCTTTGGGATTTGGTGATGTTCTGACCAAAGTGTTGAACAAAGCCTTCATATGCTAGGGTGCTGCCTTGTTCTTGAAGTAAGTATGGTGGTTAACAGCTTTTAGCCGTGCCTAAGCTGGATTTGTAAGCATGAATAAAGGAAAGTACCCTCATAGGAAAAAGAAAAGCATGGGCCTAGCATAACCTTGTACAAAAGTTTGCTTTTCAAGGATAGCAACGGTACTTCTATCTCACACGTGGGGAAATCCTTTGGATAAAGACTCAAAAGTTGTTGTGAGCATTAAATGATGATGGGATTTATCAAACCATAAATCCCACAATATGAGATTGTGTATCATAGCTTAATCTGGATCAGAAGTTCAGCGTCAACGCAACTTAGAACAAACATCCAACTTCTGATCTTTGAATCTCTTTTCTCCAACATGTTCTGAAGGAGCTCTCAGACTTTCCAGGAGGCTTGCAACACGCTTTGTAAACCTTCTTTGAATTACCCTGGCAAACTCTGACTGAACCTTTTGAAAACTAGCCCAGAAGTTGTAACCAAACTCTGTCTTGGAAGTATCTAGAATTTGCTAAGTGTTCCAGTTTCATGGACGTGTCTTTGAGGAGTCGTAACTTGAAATCACAACATTTCTAAAAGAAGTTCTGTTCTGCAATGTTTTAGATCTCATTGAAATATATAACTTTTGTGTCAGAAGTTCTTCCAGAATCAGCTTGCATCATGGTGATAATCTGGTCAGAAGTTCTGAGCTTGTCATATTTCTTAAACACTTAGAAAAATTCTAAGTATTTAGAAATTTGACTTTTCCAAAGTAATTCTGACTTTTGAACATCTTGATGAAACAAATCTCACATTCTAAAATTTCTTGATGAAATGTGATTCTTGAAGCTTGATTTTGATCCAAAAGTCAAAGTTTGACTTTTTAGTGTGCAAATGACCATTTGGCCCTTATGAATGACTTTCTTGGAAAGTTTGTAATTCAAGGCTTGAAATTGGATAGAAGCAAACCTAAGGGTCCGGGATGATCCCTTGAGAAATGAGAGGGAAAATTTTGGCGTACAACAACTTGTTATTTCAATTTTTTTATTTTATTTTATTTTTATGATTTTTATTATCCTTAATATTGTTATTAGTATTATTGTTGTTGTTGTTGTTGTTGTTAGTATGATGATTATTTTAAAAATAAAGAATATTGTTATTTTATTATTAGGATTATTAGCATATTAGTAATAAGAAGATTAATTGGATTTATATTATTTTATCAAATTAAGTAATTTAGTACAAATAAAGGGAGAAGAGAGTTGAATATGAAGATTTAGTGGGGAGTGAACAAGAGTTAAGGGAATTAAAAATCAGATTTTAAGAAAAAAGATAAAAGCATGAGAAAAGTAGATGAAATGTAGGGGCAGAGAGAGAAAAGGAAAAAATATTTAAAAAAAGTTACATGCAATAGAGGGCATGCAAGGGGGTATTATTGTCATTGTTAAGAGTTTCGTGCAAAATTTTATGCCAACACAAAGTGATGTGAGATTATTCTATAATGGGTATATTAGCGTGTAAGATAGTATGGTTTCCCTTGAACCCCGACTTCCGTCTAATTCCTTGTGGAACTTCCCTAAGTGATTATTAATTATGAGTCATATATTGAGGTTTGATTCTTGAATGATAGTTTCATAGGTTATTGTGTAAATTAATGTGTTTCTCCATAACCACATATATGATCGTTAATAGTGTGTTTTTCTTTGATGAAAATGTGTTATGATGAATTAATTGTGTCAAATTGAAGGTTAAATGATGTCGTGATGTATTATGTTCTATAATATCTATTGTACCCCAAAATTTGCCCTCCCATTTCCTCAACATTTTCTCATCACAAGACCCTTGGAGCTCAAGATCAAGTTAGGGTTTACTCTGCTCAAGACTCCTCCTTGCACTGTTGACCCAAATTAGGGTTTGAGTTTGCACAAAGATGTTTTGACCTAAAAGGCCCAAAGTGACTTTCATGCTTCATCTTGGACTCACAAGTTTATCCATACCAAGTTTCAAGCCTTGATTCCAATCTTTGCCCAGTCAATTGGACAGTTGACCTAGAAATCAGCTGTATTGGGGAAAAAGTCAAATGTGGTCAATTGACAGTCAAACCTCATGATTTTTGACCCATATCAACATTATGAACTCATATGAACCATTTGGTCAAGTTTGGATCACAAATCCACAAGAAATTTGATCAGATCACCAAAAGGGCAAAATGGTCATTTTTAGGGTTTTGACTGTACAAAGGCAATTTTTGACTGTTTGACCTAGCCAATGGCAAACCAAGCTCACATATGGACTCAAGGACTCAATGGCATTGTCTTGACATGTTCAACAAGTTCAAAATATCCCAAGTGCACAAGATTGACAGATGAATTTTCCAGTCAACTGATTAAAATTTGACTGTATACTGAAAAGTCAAACTTTGACTTTTTGGTCAAAATCAAGTGTCAAGATCCATTTTTCATCAAGACATGTCAAATTATGAAACTTGTCTATCAAGAAATCAAAAATTACAAATTAGGGTTTGAAATGAAGAAATTTCATAACTTAGAAATTTTCTAAGTTATGAAATTTCCTAATTTTTTCCTAACTTTGTCCCATCTTTTCATCAAGATACATTTGGATTCAAACAAAACTCAAAACATGAAAGTTATAGTACATTGCAAAATCTACAACTTTTATTCACAAAGTTTCCTCAAAAGAAGCTTGTAGCTCAAGTTATGATTTTTGGAACAAGGGTGCAAAACATTCTTAACTTAGAAATATTTTGACCTATTTTAGGCAGGATTTTTGCCCAACTTCATGGCCACTTTTCACATGCTTCCACTTGGAATTTCAACTTGCATTACAAAGATGGATTGTAGTACACATTCCAAGATTTCCAAATTTTCCAAGAACTCATCAAACATCCTTGTGGTTAGGGAGAATCGAATTGGCAAAGTTGGGCAAAAGTCACTTTTGTTCTTGACCAAATGCATGTTCATAACACTTTGCATTTTCAAACCCAGCATGCACAAGCTAGGTTATAGGCCTCTAATCCATTTCTCACTCAATAATTCAATGCTAAACCATTGTGCCAAGGTGTTATTTTGTGCATTTGGTCATTACATGAAGGATTAGTCTTAAAATGGAAAAAGCATTTTATCTATTCTTGTAAAGTTACACTTTATGTCAAGTTTACAATCTAAGAGGTACAAAGCAAATCTCTGAGGCACAAATATGTGGACATATCCCACTGATCAAGAACAAGCTTTGCAGCATGTTTAGGGGGCCTGCATAAGCTTGTAACCCAACTTGGCAACTTTGGCTTAAGATAGAAGAAACTTTGCAAAACTAAACACAACTCTCATTACTGTGACAACTAGCCAAAGCAAACATTATGAACATATTCCATACTCCCTAACAGACCTAAGGCACGACCTAACCACCTTCAATACTTCCCCAAACATCAAAACACCATTTTGCTGCACAAAACAGGGCATCCCTGCAGATTGAGTTGCACAACTCAGTTTGCTCGTGCGTTTTGGCCAAAGTTTGCTCATACACATTCCATAACATCCATACAAGCTATCCCAAGCCCTAGCTACAGACTGTAACACCTCTAACCAAGTTCACCATTTTCATTTTTTCAGTTGTGCAGGTTGAGTTACATAGCTCGTTTCAGTTAGTTTCAAAGCAAGCTAGAGGTTGGAAGAGCATCCTTGGACCTCAAGCAAGTTGTACAAGTCCTCACATTGCATTGAAAGTACCTCCATTGTTGTACACGATTCAAGCTGAACAGGTAAGTTTTTGAACTTCTATCTCTCTATCCAAGCATATCTAGGCTTAGGTTTGTGAAGAAGTTATGTCCTACTCATGGCCCTGAAGCTACCCATATTCTCACTTTTCATTTATATTGTGTGTGTTAAGAGAATTTGGGACCTGAACATAAGAAAAAACTTAGGTCAGAAATTGGGGGAGAAGAAATTCTCTCTCATTTCTGAGAGTTAGATCAAGTTTTTTATATGTATGAACTCGTGACATGATGCTCTATAACATTGTTGTTGTAAGTTTTTGTTGAAAATCAAAGGATCAAGAGATAGCAGGGACAAGAGAAAACGCGTGTTTTTTTATTTCAAAGATGCTGGAGGTTGAAGACAACTCCCTGGGCTGGGCCTGAGTTTTGTTTTTTCTGTTTACACCACCTTTTCACACATACACCCCCTTGGCCCATTGTGCTTTATTTTTATCATTTTTGGTTTTTTCTTTTTGTTTCTGACTTGTTTATTTTTTGTCAAAACATAAAAAATATTAAAAATATTTTCCATACATTTTTGCATTTATTTTGAATTTATTTGCTTTTATTTGAACTTGTACATATAAATAAACATACATACTTTTATTTGAAAATACTAAAAAAATAATACAAAATACATTCTATTTTCTGATTTTATTTTATTTTATCTTTTGAAGACATTTTCTAAAAAAATATATTTTTTTTGTAAAATAATTAATATTTTATTTTTGTGTATATTTAATATATTTAATATATAATATAAATACTTATATAATTATTAGAATATTTAGGATAAAAACATAAAAATAATACTTTTTTTTTTCTTATTAATATTTAACCTCAAAAATCACTTTTTTACAATATACTTCCTTTTTATTTATTTCTTGTACATAATTAATAAATATTGTATATGATGAATAATAAATACTATTTATTTGCAAAAATTAGGGTTTTGCCCTAAACATGAAAATATCCAAAATCAACCTTTTTTCATTATTTTTATTTCACTTGTAAATAATTATATACACTTACACAAATCCATTTACACATACACATTTACTTATTCCTATACATTGATACATATTACATTTGCGATTGATTCGATTTGGTTGTAAATATTGGGACACCACTCTCCTATTTAAGTCTCATCCCCATTTGAACATTTGTATCCCCATCCCCATGACTATTTTGTAATAACTTAGGACTTTAAATTCCACATTTTAAAGCTTTTTAAATATGCCATGATAGACTTAGGGTTTGTATGCAAATCAAAAACAACAAATAGTTTGACCTAATTCAAAGACAAAAAAAAGCATGAAAATGGACAACACCAATCACACTTGCACCCCTAGGGTTACTCCACTTGTTGCCTTCAATAATGGGCCATGTTGCATGTTGAGTTTCTTTGGAAAAAACAAAACAAACCAAATGATCATAGTCCCTCGATGACGCTTTCGAAAGTTGCCTAAAAATGATCAAGTCCCTTAAAGGAAAAATTGCCAAAGACACTTGGCACCATTGCAATCATGGTCTAAACGATGACCCGCGCCCGTCCCTTTAACATCCTAACACAAGATTGTCCACCAAATACAATGGTGGAACAAAATTGTTAAAAGGGTTAAAACATGGGAAAAACCTTTTGAGTAAATTTAGGGGTAGACAACTCTTAGTTACTTGAATCAAACTTGCAAAAACACTTGCCTACTTTTCAAAAACACACATCACAACACACTTTCAAAACAACTTTCAAAAACATTGAAAACTTTTCAAAAGATAAGTACACCTTTGTATACATTCAAACATGGATCATTACAAAGGTTGCCACCACATTGGCCTCTTTTCAAAACATTTTCAAACCCACACACAAAGCACCATTTCAAACAATTGAAAATACAAGGCAAGTGATCTAAGCAAGTAACTAAGAGCCCATGGATAACCATGGATAGAAAGGGTGCTAATACCTTCCCTTTCTATAATCTACCCCCCGAACCCAAGATAACATCTCAAAGGTTTTTGCTGTGCTTTTTAACCTTTCCTTAGGATAAAATAAAAAGTCGGTGGCGACTCTTGCTCAACCGAAACATTTGCGAAAACAAACGCAAAACCTCAAGTCAGTTCTCCCACCGTATCACAGAATTGGCGACTCTGCTGGGGATTAACTTTAAAAGTGGGGTTACCTTAGGGTTTAGATCACTCTTGTTTTCAATTGCTTGCTTTGTTTGCTTTTATATTTGTGGGCTTTGCATCGGAGTTTCATAGATCCTAACCCGGATCTGGGGAATACCCTTTAGGTAGCATAAGCTGTGAGGGACCTGTCCGGCGTAGACCAACATGGGTGAAGCAGTGGCTGCATTTGTGTGACACCTTGGTCTGTACCGATATCCCTTGTGTTGCAACGAGGAGAATATGGGTCTTCTAAGGAGTCATTAAACACCAACCGACCTTAGAACCCTAAATTGACCCAACTTGGCCATAGAATGGTAGCAGTATGCTACACTCATTGAGGCTAAACTCTCGTGATGGTTCTGGCCACAAGAAAAGATTGCGATGCTGGAGTTATGACCTATTGAGGGTAGTCAATGATATTGAGATCCTCTAGAACCCGGTTACTTTTGATAGGACAGGTCTTAACCAACGAAACTAAAAGAGGGTAACACCTAAACTTCATGCTGGCCTAAACCCTAAGGGTTGTCTTGTGTGACTTGTGTGCCTTATCATGCTTGCCTTTGTGAATACTTGTGGTATGCTTTATCATAAACATCATACCATCATACCATTGCATGCATCCTGCATAAGGACTGACCCATTTCAAAGACAAGAGGGTTTCATCTTTGCTCTATTTTGTAGGACATCATGATGCCCATGCGTAGGAATACTATCTGGCTCAACTTTGTTCAACCACCTACTTTGCTCAAGGATTTGGTTGGTAGGATTCCAAACACTACTTCCTTCATCAAGAGGCATGGTTCTCTCCTTAGGTTAGTCACTTCAAAATGGGACCAACAACTGATGAGTGTCCTGACCCAGTTTTATGATCCCCTGTATCATTGCTTCACCTTTCAAGACTTCCAGCTGGTCCCTACCCTGGAAGAATTCTCTGATTTGCTTGGTATCCCTGTTTTGGAGCAGATTCTATTCACCGGTTGGGAGAAGACTCTTAGGCCTGAAGAGATTGCTGCAGCCCTTCCCTTGACCAAAGAAGAGGTATTGGCTAACTGGGAGACTAGAAGTGGAGTTAAGGGCTTTTTGGCTAAGTTTCTGGTTGGCAAAGCTAATAGTTTCTGGAATAACTTAGACTTCAAGGTATACGAAGACATTCTGGCTCTCTTAATCTATGGTCTAGTTTTGTTTCCAAATCCTGATACCTTTATTAGTGTCAACGCCATAAGGATCTTCATGTCTCGGAAACCTGTACCCACTCTCTTGGGTGATATCCTGCAACAGCTCTATGCTCGTACTGCCCGAAGACGGGGAACTCTGTGGTGTTGTGCTCCTTTGTTAGTGAGGTGGTTTATTTCGCACCTTCCTAAGTTCGTGCTGAAGAATGAAGAAGGAAAGGGTTGGGATCATAGGATAATGTCCCTCACTGATAATGACATCATTTGGATTCTCAGAGGTTTGGATAAGGTAGCCGTTATTGATTGTTGCGGAGAATATCCTAATGTTCCATTGATCGGTACCCAGGGAGGAATCTCTTATAATCCATGTTTAGCTCTCCGTCAGTTTGGAAGAGCCAGAAGAGCAGGACCTCATGAGATGTTGGTACCTCACATCAGTTTTGAGTTTCAGGTAGACAGTGACGAGCTGCGTCGTAGATTCATCAAGGGTTGGGACAGAATTCACAAAGCTGACCCACACGAGTTGGGATCGAAGACTTCTCTACCAATGGAACCCTACTTCAGATGGGTCCGCATCCGTGCTCATAAGTTAGGTATGCCATACGAAGCTGTCAGGCCTATCATTCTTGAATTTCCTGATGAAGACGGGGTTCCTCCAACTGTCCTCCCTCCTCAGATACCCACTGATGTTGATACACTAAAGAGATCTTGGGTGCAGCTACAAGAAGAATTGGATTTTTATCGGGAAAAGTTCAACGAACAGGAACAAAAGATCCAGAAGCTGACTAAGCAATTGGAGGAGGAGCGGATCCTGAACGACTATATCCGTACTGAGAAGAGGAGGCCATGGGAGCACTGATGAGCTTTGGATGTTTCTTTTACAGCTTTTATTTCCTTTTCAGTATTTTCATTCTTGTAATGCCTAAGGGCAAATTGTTGAACAATTTAAAAGTTTGAATCTAATGAAGTGTGTTTCCTTTTTGTCTACAAAGTTGAATCCCGGTTGTCTTTAAAAACATAAAACATACGCATCTCATTGCATCATATGCATAACAGGTACTCTTCTTCTACAGGTTGCTTAATCTTCTTCGCTGTTTATTTCAGCACTCAATCATCATGTCTTCCGAGCCTACTACCGAACAAGCTATCAAGGCCCTCCAGGCCCAGAACGCCCAGTTTCAGGAGCTGGTCATGAGCTTAGCCCAGGGTCAACAGGAGTTGAAGACTCTGCTCTTGAAGAAGAAGAAGAAGAAGAGGACTGCGCTGTTTAACACTGGACGGAGGTTTAGGAATGCACTGCAGAATGAGGCTGATCAAGCTACTTCCTCTACAGAGAAAGACAGTCCTTAAGGGGGAAGGGCTCCTAGTCCTGTGGTCTCCGACAACGAGACGAATTACAATGATGAACAATACCCTCCTACTGAAGACAGGTACAAGCAACTAGAGGACCGTTTAAGTGCCATGGAGATCCAACATGTGCCGTGGTTGGATTTTGGAGATCTAGGTTTATCTTCTGGGGTGGTGATCCCACACAAGTTCAAGGAACTTGCCTTTGCGAAGTACGACGGGGCTTCCTGCCCTAAGCTGCATCTCAGATCATATGTAAGGAAGATCCAACCTTACACTGCAGACAAGAACCTATGGATCCATTTCTTCCAGGATAGCCTTTCGGGGTCTCAACTCGAATGGTTCTATCAGCTGGATGGAGCTAGTATTCGAAACTGGGAGGACTTGGCTACTGCATTTTATAAGCAGTATCAGTACAATTCTGACCTCTCTCCCACGCGTACCCAGCTCCAGGGTAGTTCACTGGGGACGGGCGAAGGATTCAAGGAGTATGCGCAAAAGTGGAGAGACCTGGCTGGCAGGGTGCAGCCACCGCTGATTGACCGTGAACTTGTTGACATGTTCCTGGGGACCCTGTCTGGTCCGTTCTTCAACCACCTTATTGGTAATTCTTTTGCTGGGTTCACAGACCTGATCTTAATCGGTGAGAGGATAGAAGCTGGTATCAAGTCAGGGAAGATACATAAAGGTGCCTCCGCGAGTACTGAAAAGAAGCCCTTCAAGAAGGAAGCCAGTGCTGTTTATGGTCCCAGAAGACAAATTAAGCCGGAACATTGCCAAGCTGTCAACGCGGTGGTAATTTCAAAGCCTGCTGCTGCTCCTCAGCAGTATAACCAACCAAGGGGTGAGAGACCCAAAAGGCAGTACACTCGACTCAGCATGACCCTGTCTCAGATTTTGCCGCAACTACTGTCAACCAATCTGGTAACTGTCAAAGAAGCGCCGAAGGTAGTGAACACAGCTTCTCCAAAGTACAACCCCAACGCCCGTTGCACTTATCACTCTGATAGCCCGAGGCATACTACGGATGATTGCTGGGCTCTGAGGAATAAGGTTCAAGACCTTATTGATGCTAAGGAAATACAGTTTGAGGCGCTCGAAAGGCCCAATGTTGTGACTGCTCCCATGCCCCAGCATGGAGTGAATGCTGTGGAAGAAGACCGGTATGTAGCCTCCGTGGAAGAGATTGTTACTCCGTTGTTGACCGTCAAAAGGAACCTGTTGCTAGCCGGTTTATTTCCGGGATGTATTAAAGGTTGGCATCTGTGTGCTATTTCACCTGCTGGTTGTCCCTTGCTGAAGTCAGGCGTCCAAAACCTGATGGATAGCAAAGAGATCTTGTTCGAGAAGATTGTTGTTCCTGCTATCCCTGCTGAAGAAGTTTCTATTATCACTATTTTCAACAACCCTCCTAAGGCTCCTTCTAAGAAGCCTGTCAAAATCATGTCCACTCAAAAGATTGCTCCTATCATCATCACTGTTCCGGGGCCCCTCCCCTATACGTCTGACAAAGCTGTCCCGTGGCACTATGGGGCAGACGTTTATGTGCTTGGAGTTAAACAAGAGTTTGATACTAGTACCGGTGTCAGCAACATCACCGGGCCTGCTAAAGTTACTCTCAGTGGTAGGCTGTTCTCACCAGATATTGCACCACCAGCTATTCAGAGACCTCTTATCATCACACCTACAAGCGTGCCTGCTTCCCTTCCTGATCAAGTTTCTGTTTCTACCCCTGCTTCCGAGTCATCTGACACTCGGGGCAAAGGGATTGCTACTGATTTGCCTGCCCTGACGGAGGCACCGAAGACAACCACTTTTGAAGCTTCCCAGCAAGAGATGGAAGAGATTCTCAAGATCATTAAGAAGAGTGATTTCAACGTAGTTGAGCAGTTGGGGCACACCCCATCAAAAATTTCTATGCTATCACTGTTGCTGTGTTCAAAGGCCCATGCCAAGGCCCTGATTTCCTTCCTGAAGACGGCCCATGTGCCACAAGAAACGTCTGCCGATCAATTTACCGATTGTGTGGCTAACTTGACTGTCGATAATGGGTTGGGCTTCTCTGATGCCGATCTGACTGCCAAAGGAAAGAACCATAATGATGCCCTGCATGTCTCCATTGAATGCAGGGTCACTACTCTTGCCCATGTGTTGGTAGACACCGGTTCTTCATTGAACGTATTGCCCAAGAAGGCCATAGACAGGTTGGATTGTGAGGGTTTAGAGCTCAAGCCTAGTAACATTGTTGTCCGAGCCTTTGACGGTTCGAAAAGGATGGTACATGGGGAAGTTGACATTCTAATCAGGGTTGGTTCTCAAGTGTTTGATTCTACTTTCTATGTGATGGACATCCGACCATCCTATTCTTGTTTGCTGGGTCATCCATGGATCCACAAGGCTGGAGCTGTGACCTCCACATTACATCAGAAGCTTAAGTACCCGGTCAGGGGGAAAATTGTGACAGTTCAAGGGGAAGAAGAATATATGGTCAGCCACCTCAACTCATTCCGGTACATAGAAATGGATGGGGAATTCATTAAGACTCCATTCCAGCACTTTGAAGAGGTGCCTCAGACACTGGCATCAGCTGAAACTGTTATAGAAGACTCTCCTTTGAAGATGGCTTCCTTAAAGGATGCCCGGGCTGTGGTTAAGAAGGGTGAGTGTGCAAACTGGGGCCGACTTCCTGATTTCACTCCAAAGACTGACAAGTTTGGTTTGGGCTTCACTGCAGAACCTCAGAGGGCTGTTCGTAAGGCAAGAATTGGAAAACCTCCTGTGTTCATCACCAACCCGGGAGTGAATGCTATTGAAGACGACGTGGAGGAATCTGAATTCGACAGCTGGATCTACCCAACAACCGACGGTGGACCAAGCAACTGGACTGCCAAAGACTTCACACCTATTACTTTTGTCACACAGTAATGAACTCTTTTGTTTTGAATTTGTAACAGACAATATTTTGAAACTTCTATGGCTCGGTGTCTTACCCGGGGCACCGTGGCTTCATTTGTGAGGGCTTTTGTGTGTCATTTTCATATGTCATTAATAAAAACATTGGACGTTTGTTGCATTTCAAAATCTTGCGCTCCTTTTCTTTCTTTGTTATATATTGCAAAACAGCTATATTTACACACACTCGCTTATACAGGTTCCAATCCACTCTGGATCTCACTGGTAACGACTCTGCTACTGTCAGTTATGACTTCGAAAATCCGATTAACTTAGCCGAAGACAAAGGTGAAGATGATTGCGAAGTGCCTGGTGAACTTACAAGACTACTACTCCAGGAAGAGAGGGCCATTCAGCCACATGAAGAGCCAGTGGAAACGGTAAATCTGGGTACTGAGACAGACAGAAAGGAAGTCAAGATTGGTGCCAATCTAGAGCTCAGTGTGAAACAACGGTTAATTCAGATGCTGCATAACTATGTGGAAATCTTTGCCTGGTCTTACGAAGACATGCCTGGGTTGGATACCGACATTGTGGTTCATCACTTGCCTACCAAGGAAGATTGCCCTCCGGTAAAACAGAAGGTCCGCTGTATGCGTCCAGAAATGTCCGAGAAAATCAAAGTTGAGGTTATGAAACAATTTGATGCCGGGTTTCTAGCAGTGACTTCTTACCCTCAGTGGATTGCCAACGTGGTTCCAGTGCCGAAGAAGGATGGTAAGATCCAGATGTGTGTTGATTACAGGGATTTGAACAGGGCGAGCCCTAAGGATGATTTCCCTCTACCTCATATCGACGTTCTGGTTGACAACACTGCTCAGCATAAAGTATTCTCCTTCATGGACGGCTTCTCCGGTTATAATCAGATCAAGATGGCTCCTGAATACATGGAGAAGACCACTTTTGTTACTCAGTGGGGCACCTTTTGCTACAAGGTCATGCCTTTTGGGTTGAAAAATGCTGGGGCAACCTACCAACGTGCCATGGTTGCTTTATTTCATGATATGATCCATCACGAGATAGAAGTGTATGTCGATGACATGATTGCAAGGTCCCAAACTGAGGAGGAACACCTTGACCATCTACGGAAGCTGTTTGACCGTCTGAAGTTGTACAAGCTGAGGTTGAACCCAAACAAGTGCACCTTTGGGGTGAGATCTGGAAAATTGCTAGGCTTCGTCGTAAGCGACAAATGCATTCAAGTGGACCCTGCCAAAGTGAAAGCCATACAAGAGATGCCAACTCCTAAGACAAAGAAAGAAGTCAGAGGCTTTCTAGGACGATTGAACTACATTGCCCGATTCATCTCGCATCTAACTGCTACCTGTGAACCAATCTTCAAGCTACTGAAGAAAGATCAAGTAGTACGTTGGAATGATGAATGTCAGGCCGCTTTTGAAAGAATCAAAGATTATCTCCAAGAACCACCCATTCTTATGCCGCCGGTTGAAGGGAGACCTCTAATCTTATACTTGATAGTACTGGACAACTCAATGGGGTGTGTGCTGGGGCAGCATGACGAGTCTGGCCGAAAAGAACACACCATTTATTACCTTAGCAAAAAGTTTACCGACTGTGAGACCCGATACTCACTGCTCGAGAAAACTTGCTGCGCTTTGGTATGGGCTGCTCGCCGGCTGAGACAGTATATGTTGACTCACACTACTCTGTTGATTTCAAAAATGGATCCAATCAAGTACATATTCGAAAAGCCTGCCTTGTCCGGAAGAATAGCAAGATGGCAAATGATCTTGACTGAATACGACATCCAGTACACGACTCAAAAAGCAATCAAGGGAAGTGTATTGGCAGACCATTTGGCACACCAGGCAGTGGACGACTACCAGTCGATGAACTTTGAATTTCCAGACGAGGATATCATGGTAGTGACTGATTGTGAAGTACCTGGACCGGATGAAGGACCTGAGGAAGGATCCCGATGGTCTATGCACTTTGACGGAGCCTCGAACGCTTTGGGTAATGGAATCGGCGCTGTGATCATATCCCCTAAAGGCACTCATACTCCACTCACCGCCCGACTATGTTTCAACTGCACCAATAACATGGCAGAATAAGAGGCATGTATCATGGGTCTTCAAGCTGCAGTTGACTTAAGGATCAAGTTTCTGAGTGTCTTCGGAGATTCCGCTCTCGTGATCAATCAGATCAAAGGCGAGTGGGATACGAAACACCCAAATCTTATTCCTTACAAGGAGTATGTGCTAACATTGCTTCCCCACTTCGAGGAGATAACTTTTGAACACTTCCCAAGAGAGGAGAATCAGTTAGCGGACGCGTTGGCTACAATGTCTTCTATGTTCAAAGTCAAATTGGACAACGAGGCGCCCCAGATCATTATTTGGAAGTTGGATGAACCTGCACATTGCTGCGATCTCGAGACCGAAGAGGTAACAGAAAAACCTTGGTATCATGAAGTGAAGAGGTACTTGGAAGCTCAAGAATACCCCGAAGGCGCATCTGTTAATGACAAGAAGTTCCTGAGAAGGTTTGCAGCCAAATTCTTCCTTAGCAATGGCATTCTCTACAAGCGAAACCATGATTCAACCTTACTGCATTGTGTGGATAAGACTGAAGTAGAAAGGATCATGGCAGAGCTACATGAAGGTACCTTCGGAACACATTCCAGTGGACATACCATGGCAAAGAAAATCCTTCGGACAGGATATTTCTGGTCCACAATGGAAGCCGACTGTTATCAGCATTCTCGAACTTGTCATAAATGCCAGATCTATGCTGATAAGGTGCACATTCCTCCGGTTCCTCTGAACGTCCTGACAGCACCTTGGCCTTTTGCAATGTGGGGGATTGATATGATCGGCGAAATCAGACCTACGGCTTCCAACGGGCATCGCTTCATCCTAGTAGCGATTGATTACTTCACAAAATGGGTTGAAGCAGCCTCCTACGCTACGGTAACCAAGAACGTCGTGGCACGGTTCATTCGGCACAACCTGATCTGTCGATACGGTGTACCTGAGAGGATCATTATGGACAATGGTACCAATCTCAACAACAAAATGATCACTGAACTCTGCGAGCAATTCAAGATACAGCACCACAACTTTTCTCCCTACCGGCCGAAGATGAACGGGGCTGTAGAAGCAGCGAATAAGAACATCAAGAAGATTGTGCAGAAGATGACAGTGACCTACAAAGATTGGCACAAAATGTTACCATTTTCTCTTCATGGGTACCGTACCTCAGCACGAACGTCAACAGGGGCAACTCCCTTTTCCTTGGTCTATGGCATGGAGGCAGTCTTGCCTATTGAAGTCCAGATACCCTCTCTCCGGATAATGAAGGATGCAAGTTTGAGCGAAGATGACTGGATCCAGACTCGGCTTGATCAATTAAACCTAATTGATGAAAAGAGACTCACTGCTATTTGTCATGGTCAGACGTACCAAAAACGGATGATCAGGGCATTTAACAAGAAAGTCAGACGACAAGAGTATCAAGTCGGAGACCTGGTAATCAAGCGCATCATTCTTCCTCAAAGTGATCCCAGGGGAAAATGGACCCCTACGTACGAAGGGCCATTTGTGGTTAAACATATCTTCTCAGGAGGAGCTATGATTCTAACCACCATGGATGGTGACGACCTTCCTAACCCCGCCAATGCAGACATAGTAAAAAGATACTACACATGAATTAAAGACCCGCTAGGTTGACACACCTAGGCAAAAATAAGGGCTTCCCGGCGAACCAAAAGGGTTCGGGCAAAAATAAGGGACGAAATGAAAAAATCTGTACACCCGGCAAGTCGAAAACCTGAAAAGGCGGCTTGGGCAAAAATGGGTATCCCGATGGACTGAAAACCCGAAAGGGCGGTCCAGGTAAAAGTTAGGGATAAAGCGTAATACTATATCTCATTGGATCACCTTGCATCTGGAATTCGGCATCAACTATCGGGCTCAGATGACTCCAATCAATCAGATTCATCTTCAACTAAGCAGCAAAGTAATGAGACGCTTGAAGACATAAAGGCGATAGCAGAGTTGGAACCCAGTGGGATTATGTTTTCACACAGTTGTTTTGTTTCCTTTTAACAAAATTGTATAAACTCTATTTTGCTCGGCGGCGTTCTCTTACTAGGACATCATCCTCCTGTACACAAAACGCCTATTTACAGGCAAATTTCAAAATCAATACAAGCTCACTTTTCCAGACAAATTGCCAATTGTTGTTCCTTTTTCTGTTTTGTTTTGCAAAGAACGTCCAATGTCCATTTTTGATATATGCATTTAACATTAATTGCTAATCATAAATATTTGCATGCGAAACAAAGGATTAATTACAGGTGACATCAGAAACAGGGGCAATAATAATGGTCTAAGTGGTTTAGTTGCTCTGTCCACTAAGGTACCAAGGTAGGTTCGGCTGAAGAATGTAACCAAGATACCTTCACTCCCCACAGAGTAAGACCAGAATCGGCAATACTCTCCCCCAAGCAGAGTTGGTCTCCCGTCAGCTCCGAAAAGGCACAGTATTCCCCAGCAAGTCAGTGATGCTCTCCCCGAGCAGAGTTAATCTACTGTCGGCCTTAAGGAAGTTGGGTATCCCCAGAAGATCTCAACATTCCCCAGCAGAGTATAGATATTCCTCAGCAAGCATCCCCGACAGTCTTAATATAAGATTGTTCCCCCGGCGGAATACCAGACACCCCAGTGGAGCCCCTTCCCTAGTACAGTCTGAAAAGTTTCCCCAGGAAAGTTGAATCATTATCCCCAGTAGAGTTTGGAAGCTTATCCCCTGCAGAGTATGAACGTCTCTCCCCGACTTTATTCAAAGGTTATTTCCCACCAGGGTATAACTGGGTTATCCTCAGCTAATTACCACGGAAAGATCATCCTCAGCGAATTTCTTCCTATCCCCGGCGGAGTTCATCAAGTTCCCCAACATAACTTATCAGTGGAATCCCCAGCGGAGCTCTCATCAAAACCTCAGCGAAGTATCTCTTCTCACAGAGTAATCTTTCTAACAAGTTTATTCCCCAACAGAGTCGTCTTCTCCTACCGGTTTATTCTTGCAACCATCATCCCCAGCGGAAACGAAGAACTCCACTCTTCGACATCAGCCCAGGATTCCACAAACTCCCGGCAGTCGCCAAGGATTTATTTTCCTAGACAAAAATACATTCATAGACATTTCACATTTCATACATCCTGTTTACATACATGATAAAGTTCATACAACACTATCTCATTTTGAGCCTCATGACATCATGCATTTCATACATCATAACATTACATACAACTGATGTTTTGCCTTTTCAGGAAAAGGTCAATCCAAAGATGATTACTATCAACTGTCATAATTCCAGATTCGATTTCTATATCTAGCCAGGGCATATCTGTGAGTGTTTGATTGTAGATTCGATACCTGTATCCAGCCAGGGCATATCTGCATGAAGAGTTTAGAGATTCGATACCTGTACCCAGCCAGGGCATATCTGTAGACGACAATTCCAGATTTGACTCCTGTATCCAGCCAGGGCATATCTGTAGACGACAAATTCCAGATTCAATACCTGTAGCCAGCCAGGGCATATCTGTAGACGACCAATTCCAGATTCGATTCTTGTATCCAGCCAGGGCATATCTGTGAGTATCAAATTCCAGATTCGATACCTGCATCTAGCCAGGGCATATCTGTAGACGACCAATTCCAGATTCGATTCCTGTATCCAGCCAGGGCATATCTATAGACGACCAATTCCAGATTCGATTCCTGTATCCAGCCAGGGCATATCTGTGAGTATCAAATTCCAGATTCGATACCTGCATCCAGCCAGGGCATATCTGTAGACGACCAATTCCATATTCGATTCCTGTATCCAGCCAGGGCATATCTGTGAGTATCAAATTCCAGATTCAATTCCTGTATCCAGCCAGGGCATATCTGCATGAAGAGTTTGAAGATCAACACCTGTAACAGGCCAGGAAACCATCTTCCTTTCTCAAAATACGCAAGTTCTCGCTAAGGAATCTCTTACGCAATCAAGACTTCCAAATGGCATCTATAAGCCCATTCCCGACAAGGTTCTGTCACGTCTCCAGATGGCATCTATAAGCCCATCCTCCTATCCATCCTATCTCCAAATGGCATCTATAAGCCTATTCCCGACATCACATTGCTGATACTCCAGCACACGAGTGCAAATTTCTGGGCACTTTAGTGTTCAATCATCTTCCACCTTCGGATCACGAAAGGCACGCAAGCCAATCTACATCCTCAGGTCTAAGAAGATTGAACAGGGGAAACTGTTGTACCCCAAAATTTTCCCTCCCATTTCCTCAACATTTTCTCATCACAAGACCCTTGGAGCTCAAGATCAAGTTAGGGTTTACTCTGCTCAAGACTCCTCCTTGCACTGTTGACCCAAATTAGGGTTTGAGTTTGCACAAAGATGTTTTGACCTAAAAGGACCAAAGTGACTTTAATGCTTCATGTTGGACTCACAAGTTTATCCATACCAAGTTTCAAGCCTTGATTCCAATCTTTGCCCAGTCAATTGGACAGTTGACCTAGAAATCAGCTGTATTGGGGAAAAAGTCAACTGTGGTCAATTGACAGTCAAACCTCATGATTTTTGACCCATATCAACATTATGAACTCATATGAACCATTTGGTCAAGTTTGGATCACAAATCCACAAGAAATTTGATCAGATCACCAAAAGGGCAAAATGGTCATTTTTAGGGTTTTGACTGCACAAAGGCAATTTTTGACTGTTTGACCTAGCCAATGGCAAACCAAGCTCACATATGGACTCAAGGACTCAATGGCATTGTCTTGACATGTTCAACAAGTTCAAAAGATCCCAAGTGCACAAGATTGACAGATGAATTTTCCAGTCAACTGATCAAAATTTGACTGTATACTGAAAAGTCAAACTTTGACTTTTTGGTCAAAATCAAGTGTCAAGATCCATTTTTCATCAAGACATGTCAAATTATGAAACTTGTCTATCAAGAAATCAAAAATTACAAATTAGGGTTTGGAATGAAGAAATTTCATAACTTAGAAATTTTCTAAGTTATGAAATTTCCTAATTTTTTCCTAACTTTGTCCCATCTTTTCATCAAGATACATTTGGATTCAAACAAAAATCAAAACATGAAAGTTATAGTCCATTGTAAAATCTACAACTTTGAGTCACAAAGTTTCCTCAAAAGAAGCTTGTAGCTCAAGTTATGATTTTTGGAACAAGGGTGCAAAACATTCTTAACTTAGAAATATTTTGACCTATTTTAGGCAGGATTTTTGCCCAACTTCATGGTCACTTTTCACATGCTTCCACTTGGAATTTCAACTTGCATTACAAATATGGATTGTATTACACATTCCAAGCTTTCCAAATTGTCCAAGAACTCATCAAACACCCTTGTGGTTAGGGAGAATCGAATTGGCAAAGTTGGGCAAAAGTCACTTTTGTTCTTGACCAAATGCATGTTCATAACACTTTGCATTTTCAAACTCAGCATGCACAAGCTAAGTTACAGGCCTCTAATCCCTTTCTCACTCAATAATTCAATGCTAAACCATTGTGCCAAGGTGTTATTTTGTGCATTTGGTCATTACATGAAGGATTAGTCTTAAAATGGAAAAAGCATTTTATCTATTCTTGTAAAGTTACACTTTATGTCAAGTTTACAATCTAAGAGGTACAAAGCAAATCTCTGAGGCACAAATGTGTGGACATATCCCACTGATCAAGAACAAACTTTGCAGCATGTTTAGGGGGCCTGCATAAGCTTGTAACCCAACTTGGCAACTTTGGCTTAAGATAGAAGAAACTTTGCAAAACTAAACACAACTCTCATTACTGTGACAACTAGCCAAAGCAAACATTGTGAACACATTCCATACTCCCTAACAGACCTAAGGCACGACCTAACCACCTTCAATACTTCCCCAAACATCAAAACACCATTTTGCTGCACAAAACAGGGCATCCCTGCAGATTGAGTTGCACAACTCAGTTTGCTCGTGCGTTTTGGCCAAAGTTTGCTCATACACATTCCATAACATCCATACAAGCTATCCCAAGCCCTAGCTACAGACTGTAACACCTCTAACCAAGTTCACCATTTTCATTTTTTCAGTTGTGCAGGTTGAGTTACATAGCTCGTTTCAGTTAGTTTCAAAGCAAGCTAGAGGTTGGAAGAGCATCCTTGGACCTCAAGCAAGCTGTACAAGTCCTCACATTGCATTGAAAGTACATCCATTGTTGTACACGATTCAAGCTGAACAGGTAAGTTTTTGAACTTCTATCTCTCTATCCAAGCATATCTAGGCTTAGGTTTGTGAAGAAGTTATGTCCTACTCATGGCCCTGAAGCTACACATATTCTCACTTTTCATTTATATTGTGTGTGTTAAGAGAATTTAGGACCTGAACATTAGAAAAAATTTAGGTCAGAAATTGGGGGAGAAGAAATTCTCTCTCATTTCTGAGAGTTAGATCAAGTTTTTTATATGTATGAACTCGTGACATGATGCTCTATAACATTGCTGTTGTAAGTTTTTGTTGAAAATCAAAGGATCAAGAGATAGCAGGGACAAGAGAAAACGCGCGTTTTTTTGTTTCAAAGATGCTGGAGGTTGAAGACAACTCCCTGGGCTGGGCCTGAGTTTTGTTTTTTCTGTTTACACCACCTTTTCACACATACACCCCCTTGGCCCATTGTGCTTTATTTTTATCATTTTTGATTTTTTCTTTTTGTTTCTGACTTGTTTATTTTTTGTCAAAACATAAAAAATTTTAAAAATATTTTCCATACATTTTTGCATTTATTTTGAATTTATTTTCTTTTATTTGAACTTGTACATATAAATAAACATACATACTTTTATTTGAAAATACTAAAAAAATAATACAAAATACATTCTATTTTCTGATTTTATTTTATTTTATCTTTTGAAGACATTTTCTAAAAAAATATATTTTTTTTGTAAAATAATTAATATTTTATTTTTGTGTATATTTAATATATTTAATATATAATATAAATACTTATATAATTATTAGAATATTTAGGATAAAAACATAAAAATAATACTTTTTTTTCTTATTAATATTTAACCTCAAAAATCACTTTTTTACAATATACTTCCTTTTTATTTATTTCGTGTACATAATTAATAAATATTGTATATGATGAATAATAAATACTATTTATTTGCAAAAATTAGGGTTTTGCCCTAAACATGAAAATATTCAAAATCAACCTTTTTTCATTTTTTTTATTTCACTTGTAAATAATTATATACACTTACACAAATCCATTTACACATACACATTTACTTATTCCTATACATTGATACATATTACATTTGCGATTGATTCGATTTGGTTGTAAATATTGGGACACCACTCTCCTATTTAAGTCTCATCCCCATTTGAACATTTGTATCCCCATCCCCATGACTATTTTGTAATAACTTAGGACTTTAAATTCCACATTTTAAAGCTTTTTAAATATGCCATGATAGACTTAGGGTTTGTATGCAAATCAAAAACAACAAATAGTTTGACCTAATTCAAAGACAAAAAAAATCATGAAAATGGACAACACCAATCACACTTGCACCCCTAGGGTTACTCCACTTGTTGCCTTCAATAATGGGCCATGTTGCATGTTGAGTTTCTTTGGAAAAAACAAACCAAACCAAATGATCATAGTCCCTCGATGACGCTTTCGAAAGTTGCCTAAAAATGATCAAGTCCCTTAAAGGAAAAATTGCCAAAGACACTTGGCACCATTGCAATCCTGGTCTAAACGATGACCCGCGCCCGTCCCGTTAACATCCTAACACAAGATTGTCCACCAAATACAATGGTGGAACAAAATTGTTAAAAGGGTTAAAACATGGGAAAAACCTTTTGAGTAAATTTAGGGGTAGACAACTCTTAGTTACTTGAATCAAACTTGCAAAAACACTTGCCTACTTTTCAAAAACACACATCACAACACACTTTCAAAACAACTTTCAAAAACATTGAAAACTTTTCAAAAGATAAGTACACCTTTGTATACATTCAAACATGGATCATTACAAAGGTTGCCACCACATTGGCCTCTTTTCAAAACATTTTCAAACCCACACACAAAGCACCATTTCAAACAATTGAAAATACAAGGCAAGTGATCTAAGCAAGTAACTAAGAGCCCATGGATAACCATGGATAGAAAGGGTGCTAATACCTTCCCTTTCTATAATCTACCCCCCGAACCCAAGAAAACATCTCAAAGGTTTTTGCTGTGCTTTTTAACCTTTCCTTAGGATAAAATAAAAAGTCGGTGGCGACTCTTGCTCAACCGAAACATTTGCAAAAACAAACGCAAAACCTCAAGTCAGTTCTCCCACCGTATCACAATATCATACTTGAACCACTTTTTTGAGTTTTAGGTAAAGCTGCATATCTCTAGGGGAGATTATTGCATGTCCCTAACACACGCATGAGGACCACCCTAATATGGTTATTTTTTTTGCTTGTCTTATCACTTTTGTTTATTATCGTTTATTGGGTCTCCTTCACGATTGCACATTTTTTGAATCAAGATTGAAATCCATTCATTATTCATTTTAGCATGCATAAATCAATGTCTATATTTGAACTTGATCGTGATTCTTTTAGTTAATTGCATGAGTCGGTGAAATAAAGACTATATGTGTTTTTAATCCAAGTTTGGTGCAAATAAAAAACTCAAAGTACTTTTAAAACCATGAAAATTTGAGATTTTGTGTGTTTGATTTGAATTAATTGGATCAAGTATACATCCTGATTCAAATCAAATTTAACAAAGGCAAACTGAGGATTTTGTAACATTGTGATTCAAATGAGAGTATACACTTTGTAACACCCCATTTTCCCATATGAATATTTATAATGAAATATACGACAAATGCATCAGAGTTCATAATGGGATGCCACATAAATCATAAAATCCATAAAGTTCTCAAAATACTTTATTACTTCGTGTATCCAAAAATGGTTATTCGGCAGCGGAAAATCAACATAAAAGTAGTTCATTGGAATTCTAGCCTTAACAACAATTCAAATCCATAATACGTGGTCCATCATAAGTTTAAAAGAAAATGTGCAACATTTGAAATCATACAAAACATAATGAAAATCCCAAATCCCGTGTTACATGTCAAAGTGACATCCTAAGACTCGATCTGATAACATCACTTCAAGCACTACTCGGGTACCTGATTATCTGTACTCCCGAAGAGTACATAAACAACAACACAAAAGAGGTGAGAATTTCATTCAATAATTACACGGTGAAATAAAACATGCTAAGGAGCAGTAAATCACAACATACAGAAAATTCATCACAAACAACCATCATCACATCGTACAACATCAATTCAGTGTTTATGAAATGCAATAGTCCTACCTCAACATGCACGTGGTACCATCAAGGCATAAGCATTCAACTCAATGCCAATTGGGCAATAACAGCATAAGCCCTCAACACAATGCATATCCAGGCTAACATTAGGGCATAAGCCCTCATCCATGAATGCATGCAATATGAACATGAAAAAACGTGAAATCATACAACCCCAAGGCATAATCCTTTATCACCATGGAAATTTAAGCCATCCATATCATCCTCATTATAATCACCAACATTGCCTCATACCGGCATCATCAACAAAAGAACATCGCAAGAAAACAACCCACTATTTCAGTGTAACAATGGGGAATAATTCCTATTTTAACTTAGATACTAGAATTATCCTTCTAAATCTTTACTTTAATCCTTATAAATATAGTTCATCGCGTTAGTTATCTAACGCTTTGAATGACACCTCAAACGGAGTCCGGAAACTCAAGTTACGACCTTTAGAAAAATCTGTCAAAAATTGGATTTCTTGAGTCGATGCATGCCCCCTTTGAGCCGACGCATAGGTATTCTATCTGCCCCGGGTGTGCTCAAGTCAACCCAATGAGTTGACGCATACTGAGTCTTGATCCTGCATGAGTAGATGCACGACCTCTTTGAATCGACACATGTTGTTTTGTGCTGGATTTTTCTGCGATTTCACTACTTTTTGGGTCCTAAAACATCATCTAATCATAGGTAATCATCATCTATTATCATCCTACATTTCTAAATCAATTATACATCATTTGGGAATCATTATTCATCTTATATTTCATCAAATCCTCATCCAAAATCCTAAAATCCTAATTCTCGTTACTCATAGGTTCTAGATTGGGGTTTTATGCAACAATCATCATAACAACACAAATCACAACAATAATCATAACATAGAATCATAGATCCATGTATAATCATATACAACACATCAATTCAATCAAACCAAACAAATTATGCATCAATCATATAAAACAACCTAAGAGGGAAAGGAACCTCACTACCCTCTGATGTAAGATCACCAATTAGAGAATCCATTCACCCCCTTACCTTATGATTATTGTTAGCTTTCGATTCCTCTTCTCATTCTAAAAATTCCTCTTTGCCTCCATGTCTCCTTGCGCCCTAGATTTTCCCTTCTCCTTGCCTTTTCTTGTTCTACGGTCTATTTTTTCGTACTCTCATTCTTGTTTTTCTTATAACACACTTTAGACCCCTAATACCTATATCCCAAAAATGCCCTGACATAACATTATACCATTTACCACCATGCCCTCACTCTTTCTACTAATTACCATCTTGTCCTTATTTTCTTTACAATTCTATTATTCTATTATTCTATTATTCTAATTACTTAAATCCAAATAATTCCAATTAATCACTATTAAATCTAAATAATTCCAAAATAATTATTTAAATTCTAAACCTTCTTACTAACTCATCCTACACCACACAACTCATCATTTTAAACACCTTATTCATCAAATAATCGCTATTTGCATCATAATTGCATCACGAATACACATTGTTGTACCCCAAAATTTGCCCTCCCATTTTTCATTCAAGATGTTATCCTAGGGTTTCTCAAATGCTCAAGATGGCTCAGGAGTTGATCAGACAGATTCTCCTCTTAAGCATTTAGTCCATGACTAGGGCTTGGTAATTCTCAAGAAAAATTGAGTTTCCAAGGTTTCAAGTGGTCTTCATGGTTCTTCACGTATTCTCAAGGATGCTCATGCCAAGTTTTAAGCCTTGCACCGCAAGTTTGCTCAGTCAATGGTTCAGATGACTGAAAGTCAACCGCATTGACCCAAAAGTCGACCTTTTCAAGATCAAGTTCAAATGATTGTAACTTCTTCATTATTCTATATTTTTAGTGGTTATTTTTGCGTATGACTCTCCTTGACATCATCTCTAACTTCTCTTTACAAGTCAAGAGCCGATTATGTGTGAAAGATCATCAAAAATTCAAATACTTTAGAGGTTACTTTATGGATTTTGACCTGATCTCAAGTAACTGTTACTTGACTTCCAAGAATCATAATTTCCTCAATTTTCAAGATCTTAAGACGTTTATTATTGAATCATGTCATAAGCAATATAATCAACCAACTCTCTTCAAGGATCAAAGGAAAACTGTGTTTAGAAGACCTTGAAAGTTATCGAATTGTCATAAGTCGTTTTCTTAATTTAGAATGTTCTTTTAAACTTCTAATTTCAACTTATACCATAATTGTTTTCTCAAGACTATGATTCTCATGTTGATATTATTCATGGGACAAGATGTTGAGTTCGGAGATTCATAATGAGTTCGAACAAAATAATGCTTATAATACAAGTGTGATACGGTGGGAGAACTGACTTGAGTGTTTTGGATCTTATCGCAAATGTTGCGGTTAGCAAGAGTCGCCATCGACTTTTCTTTTATCCAAAAGGAAAGGCTGAAAAGAACAGGAAAGGCCTTTGAGATTATTTCTTGAGTTCGGGGGATAAATCATGAAAAGGGAAGGTATTAGCACCCTTTTCATCCATAGTTATCTATGGGCTCTTAGTTGCTTGCTAGATCACTTGCTTTTGTTTGAAAATATGCTTTGTGTGGTTTTTAAAAGTATTTTTGAAAAGGCGCCTTCGTTTAGGCAAACTTTGTAATAGTTCTCGTTCGTAAGAACGTATACAAAGTGTTGGGCTTTTGAAAATATTTCATGTTTGGAAAATGTTTTGAAAGTGTTTTTGAAAGTGTTTGGTGTTTGTTTTGAAAATAAGCAAGGATGTTTGATTTGAAAATGAGCAAGCAACTAGGAACAATCTACCTACTCAAAAGTATTTATTCATTTCTTCCTTTCCTTTGATATTGCTATCTTACCATTGATTTGGTAAGAAGCCTTATCTTTGGATGTAAATGGACGGCCATGGGTCATCGTATAGCCACGATAGCATTGTTGTAAGATGTCTTAGCATTTCTCTATAAGGGACTAAGATTATTTTGAAAGGCAACATTTGTTAGTGTCATCGAGGGACTATGATCTTGTATTTTTGATTGCTTTTTGTTAAGATATCTCACATACATAACATGGCCATTTTTGTAAGGCAACAAAGTGGAATTACCCTAAGGGTGCAAGTGTGGAAATGTGTTTGATTTACATGCATTGTTTATCTTGAATTAGGGTTTGCTATTTGTGATGATCAGGTTAGCTTCCTCAAGTTCCCAGGAAGCTAATGCAATGATTAGCTTGAGCAACAGATGGCTGGAATGGCTTGGAGAAGTCAATGTGCAATACTCTATTTTTGGTTATGGAGTTTGATGCAAATGGTGTTACAGTCATGTAACAGCGACATGGATAGGTTATGTTTGATTTATAGGAGCTTTAAAAACTAAAAGTCCAAAGAACGCACGTGGGAAACAGAAGATACAAGTTCAAGGTCAGAACCTGCACAAAATGGAGTTTGTGTGCAATTTTTGGCTAGAGGGAGTTTGAGAGAGTTTCAGGCTTGCAAAAATCGTGTCCTAAGTTGCATAATAATGTCTCAAGTTATAGGAAAAGGTTTTGAGAGCTTGTGGTGATCAGAAGTACAAGTTCACATGTTATGGCTCTTTGTCTTGTTTTTGAAGCAAGTTTGATACACATTGTCCCAATGCATAGTACAAGGATATCTAGGGTGGTTACAAGCTTTAAACATGCTTATCTGATTGTGTAGAGGATTCTTGTGCAGAAAAAACAAAAGCAAAGCTGAAGACAAGTTGACTTTGTGGTTAAATCCACTTTACTAGAATGACAATGTTACTTTGTGCCATTAATGGAAATGCAACTTGGATAATGGCTCAAATGCCTGGACAATGGCTCTATCAGTTATGTAAACATTCAATTATTGAGTGATTATCAAGTTTGAAGCCTACAAAGCAAGATTTTTACGATATGCTTGAAGATTGGATAAAGTGTTCTTCACAAATTTGCCTTGCAAAACAAGAATGAAACCCTAATTTCTTGCCTTCGATTCTCCTTGCTCAAGTATGATATCAATGACTTAATTGGCATTTTGGAAAGCTTTTAACATCCTCTACAACCTCTATGTTGGACATTTTTAAAGATTCATCTTGGAACCATGTGAAAAATTTCCATGAAGTTAGGTCAAAATCCTGCCTAAACTAGGGAAAATTTCACTAAGTTTTTCAAGTTTCATGAACATGTCTTCTTAAAATAATAACTTGAGATCCATGAATTTATAGAAAAAGTTTTGTTCTACAATGTTATAGATCTCGTTGAGATCTAAAACTTTCATGTTAGAAGTTTCTTTTGAATCTTCTTGCATCATGGTGAAAATTTGGCATAAAGTTGTGAAAAAAATATGAATTTTCCAACACTTGGAAAAATTTCTAAGTTTAGAAAATTTGACTTTTCCAAATGAAATCTTGACTTTTTAATTTATCGATCAACAAGTTTCATATTTTTACATGTCTTGATGAATTGTGATCTTTGATACTTAATTTTGACCAAAAAGTCAAAGTTTGACTTTTCAGTGTACAATTGACTTTTCATCAACTAGCTAAAATTCATCTGTCAATCAATTAATATTGAGAGATGTTTTGAACCATGCCATTAGGTAAAAATGAAGCATTTTAATCCTTGAGATCATGCCTCAAACCAAAAAGTCATTTTCTAGGTCAAAAATCATAAATTGCACCTTCTCAGTCAAAACCCTAATTTTGACCATTTTGCCCTTTTGATGATCTGATCAAATTTCTTGAGGAATTGTGATCCAAACTTGATCAAATGACATATATGAGTTCATGATGTTAATATGGGTAAAAAATTATGAAGTTTGGCTGCAAATTGACTACAATTATCTTTTTCCCCAATACAACTGATTTTAGGTCAATTGATCAACTGACTGAGCAAAAATGTGATCCAAGACTTGAAACTTGACATGAGAAAACTTGAAAGTCCAAAATGATCCATGAAAGTCATATGGGTCATTTAAAGTCCATTTGTCCTTGTGCAATCTCAAACCTTAATTTGAGTCACTAGTGCTAGAGGAGGTGTCTTGAGCTGATCAAACTTTATGTAGTCTTGAATCCAAGGAGATATTGTGAGAGATTATTTAAGAAATGAGAGGGAAAATTTTGGGGTTCAATAGTTTCCCCTGTTCAATCTTTTTAAACCTGAAAAGTTAGATTGGCGGATCCGCCATTCGTGACTTAAAGGTGGAAGATGATTGAACACTAGAGTGCCCAGAAATTTGCACTTGAAGATGTATTGGGAATAGGCTTATAGATGCCATTTGGAGGAAGGATGATAAATACTGGAAGAAGTATCAACACAAATCTTTGGTCGACTCATACTAAAGCTTGATGTTTCACCTGTAGGAAAAAGGGTTAGTAAAATGCAGATGTATGCATGATGTTCATAAGACGTGGTACTATGCTAAATGCATTTTGTATGTATATGCTATGATGTATAAATGTGAGATGTATGTTTGTTCGGGAAAATAAATCCCTGACTGCTGCTTAGAAATTTTGAATCCCGGATTGCTGTTGGGGATTATCTCTTGAATGTTAATTGTTATCTGGTCGGATCTAGGCTTCACAACTTGCTGGGGATGAGAAAGTCAATTGCTATCTGGCCAGACCCAGGCTTCATGGTAACTTACTGGGGAAGAATAAATTAAATGTTATCTGGTCGGATTCTAGGCTTCACAGAAAATTTCTTAGGGAGAATGAAGTTAGGCTGTTATCTGGTTAAATTCTCAGCTTCACAACAACTTGTTGGGGATAAGGAAGTTAACTATTATCTGGTCGGGTCCAGGCTTCGAAGTAACTTGCTAGAAAGGATGAAGTTGAACTGATATCTGGTCGGGTCCAGGCTTCATAGTAACTTGAAATGGTAACTACTAACTGGTCGGTTCTAGGCTTCATAATAACTTGAAATGGTAACTACTAACTGGCTGGGTCCAGGATTCATAGTTTTTGAAAAGTTATACTATTATCTGGTCGGGTCCAGGCTTCATAGTGAATTGAAGTGGTAACTACTATTTGGTCATGTCCATGCTTCATAGTTTTCAAAAAGTTGTACTATTATCTGGTCGGGTCCAGGCTTCGTAGTGTTTTACTGGAGATTATAGCTAGTTGTTATCTGGTTGGGTCCAGGCTTCACAATGACTTTCTTGAATAAACGAAGTTGAGCTAATATCTTGTCGAATCCAGGCTTTACAGATTTTGAGGTGGATGAAGTTAATGGTTATATGGTCGGGTCCAGGCTTCACAATACACTTGTCTGAAGAGATAGAGTTGAACTGGTATCTGGTTAGGTCCAGGTTTTACAGTAACTCGCTGGGAAATTAGTTGTTATCTGGTCGGATTCCAGGTTTCACAATGAACTTCTTAGGGGAATTGCTATTTGGTCGGATCTAGGCTTCAAAATAACTTACTTGAAAATATGAAGTTGAAAACTGATATCTGGTCGGATCCAGGCTTCACAATAACTTGTTGGGGTAGAGGCAAACTCTGCTGGGGAAAAGAAGTTAAACCTTGGTCCAGTTGAGTCCAGGTTCTTCAATATCTTTGGAGAGTTAAGCTATTATCTGGTCGGGCCAGGTTTCATAGTATTCTGAAAGTAGTAATATTATCTGGTCAGGTCCAAGCTTCATAGTAACTTGAAAATTATACTAATATCTGGTCGGGTCCAGGCTTCATAGTATCTTTTGAAGATAGTAAAGGTTTTGTTGACGACTTCACTGGGGATTAGGGGTTGTGGCCCTATGATTTGCAATAGTCTGAAAGGAAAACTTAAGCTGGAGAGGATAAACTCAGCTGGGGAAGACATGCTTAGCTGGGGAGGATAGACTCAGCTGTGGAAGATATACTATGCCAGGGGAAATCAAACTCAGCTGGGGAGTTATGCTACTCGTTGTTTGTTGGGGAAATAAACCCTGTTGATGAGTACTCGATGAACTGCGGATGAGATGAGTTCTTGGAGGAAGAGATCCACAAGGCTTCTTCTTGTAGGATCAACTTAGGTGGGAGAGAGCTGTCAAGAGATTGAGACTCTGGTTGGAGATTAACCTATGCAAGGAGGCTTTATGGGTAACTCTGTTGAGGATTGGTTTATTGTAGCCGTCTTATGCAGATAATGCTAACGAAATAACTCTGTGGGGATATTCCATATACATTAAAGAGATGTTTGTTACTGCTTAGCAGGACACATGTGCCAAATAGTTTTAATTATGTTCATATGCATATGTTCGTTCAATTTCAGTCATTGGACAAGTTTGTATTCAAAACAAAAAAAAAACAGAAATTTTGCACTTCAAAATATATTTGTATTGATATTTTTCCCATGAATAGGTATTTTTGTACAGAAAGACGGAGTTCCTAGTAAGAGGAAATCGTGGAAAGGAAAATAAAAACAAATAGCCGTATGGAAATGATCTCATTGCATTCCAACTCTACTATTGCCCCAATGTCTTCGAATTCCCCTTGCCGTTGTCAGAAGTTGACTGGATTGATCTTGGACCGTTTGAACTCAGACCTTGGTGATAAAGTTGACTGTGGTGATTCCACGGGACATAGTCATACGTTTTCAAGCCTTAACTTTTTCCTGGACCGCCCTTTCGAGTTTTCATCCCACCAGGATACCCATTTTTGCCCAAGTCGCCCTTTCAAGTTTTCAACTTACCGGGTGTACAATCTTTTGCATATATCCCTAATTTTTGCCCAAAACTTTTGGTTTGTTGGGATGCCCTTATTTTGCCTAGGTGTGTCAACCTAGCGGGTCTCTTATGCGTAGTATTTTTTAACTATGTCTGCGTTTACAGGATGTGGGAAGTCTTTACCATCCATGGTAGTCAGTATCATGGCACTGCCAGAGAAAACTCTCTTGACAACAAATGTCCCTTCATAGGTGGGAGTCCATTTGCCCCTGGGGTCGCCTTGCGGCAGAATGATGTGCTTTATCACCAAGTCACCATCTTGATATACTTGGGGCTTGATCTTTTTGTTGAAAGCCTTGATCATGCATTTTTGGTACGTCTGACCATGACAAACAGAAGCCAGTCATTTCTCGTCGATCAAGTTCAACTGATCCAATCTCGTATGAATCCACTCGTCTTCGCCTAAGCCTACCTCATTCATAATCCTTAGTAAGGGAATCTGAACTTCCACTGGTAAAACAACTTCCATGCCATAGACTAAAGAAAAGGTAGTTTCCCCAGTTGATGTGCTAGCTGAAGTACGATAGCCATGCAAAGCAAATGGTAACATCTCATGCCAATCCTTATAGGTTAATACCATCTTCTACACAATCTTCTTAATGTTTTGTTGACCGCTTCGACTGCGCCATTTATTTTAGGTCTATATGGAGAACAATTGTGATGCTTGATCTTGAACTGAGTGCAAAGTTCAGTAATCATAGCATTGTTAAGGTTGGTCCCATTGTCGGTGATGATCCTTTCGGGGATACCATAGCGACAAATGAGGTTATGTTTGATGAATCTGGCTACCACATTCTTGGTGACTGAGGCAAATGAGGCAGCTTCGACCCATTTGGTGAAATAATCAATAGCGACCAAAATGAAGTGATGTCTATTGGAAGCGGTGGGCTTGATCTCCCCAATCATGTCAATGCCCCACATTGCAAATGGCCACAGAGCGGTCATGACGTTCAAAGGGATAGGAGACACATGAACCTTGTCAGCGTAGATTTGGGATTTGTGGCAAGTCCTAGAGTGTTGATGGCAATCGGCCTCCATTGTTGACCAATAGTAACCAGCCCTTAGGATTTTCTTGGCCATCATATGTCCGCTTGAGTGAGTGCCAAAGAGACCATTGTGCATGTATTCCATAATTTCCTCTGCCTCCTTCTTGTCCATACATCGGAGTAGAGAAGAGTCATGGTTACGCTTGTATAATATTCAGTTACTTAGGAAGAATTTGGCTGAAAATCTCCGTAAGAACTTTCTGTAATTGATGGATGCTCCCTCAGGGTACTCTTGTGTTTCAAGATATCTCATCACCTCGTGGTACCATGGCTTTTCTGTGTCAGCATCAGGCTCACAACAGTGTGCAGGTTCGTCAAATCTCTCAATTGTAATCATAGGAGCTTCGTTGTCCCATGTGACCTTGAACATTGAAGACATGGTGGCCAAGGCGTCAGCCAACTAATTTTCTTCCCTAGGGAAGTGCTCAAAGGTGATCTCTTCAAAGTAGGGAATCAGGGATAGCACAAGTTCCTTATAGGGGATGCGATTAGGGTGTTTAGTATCCCAATCTCCTTTTACTTGGCTAATCACTAGAGTGGAGTCCCCAAACACGTTCAAATGCTTGATCCTCAAATCAATGGCAACCTTCAGACCCAAAATGCATGCTTCGTACTCAACCATGTTGTTCGTGAAATCGAAGCAAAGTATGGCAGTGAAAGGAGTATGGAAACCTTCAAGGGAGATGATCACAACACCAATTTCGTTACCCAAGGCATTGTAAGCCCCATCAAAGACCATAGTCCATCGGGATCCTTGTTCAGGTCTGTCATACGGTCCAAGTTTCACACAATCGGTTACCAGTATGATGTTCTCATCAGGGAAGTCGAAGTTCATGGACTGATAATCATCCACAACTTGATGGGCCAAATGATCTTCTAGTGTGCTTCCTTTGATGGCCTTTTGTGTTGTGTATTAAATGTCGTACTTAGTCAAGATCATTTTCCATGTTGCTATCCGTCCGGAAAGAGCAGATTTCTCGAAGATGTACTTGATTGGGTCCATCTTAGAAATCAACAGAGTGGTATGAGTAAACATATAGTGTCTTATCCGGCGAGAAGCCCATACCAGAGCACAAAAAGTTTTCTTGAGCAGTGAATATCTGGTTTCATAGTCGGTAAACTTTTTGCTCAGGTAATAAATAGCATGCTCTTTTTGGCCAAACTGGTCATGTTGTCCCAAAACACACCCCATAGAGTTCTCTAGTACTGTCAAGTACATGATCAAGGGTCTTCCCTCAACTGGAGGCATGAGAATAGGAGGCTCTTGTAGATATTGTTTGATTTTGTCGAAGGTAGCTTGACATTCATCATTCCATCTGACTACCTGATCCTTCTTCAAGAGTTTGAAGATTGGCTCACAAGTAGCAGTCACGTGAGATATGAAGCGGGCGATGTAATTAAGACGACCCAAGAATCCTATAACTTCCTTTTCAGAGTGGGGGACTGGCATTTCTTGGATGGCCTTTACCTTGGCAGGATCAACTTCAATTCCTTTGCCGCTGACAACAAAACCTAGAAGCTTTCCAGATCGTACCCCAAATGTGCACTTGTTAGGGTTCAACTTTAACTTGTACTTTTTTAACCTTTCGAATAGCTTGTACAGGTGATCAAGATGTTCCTCTTTAGTTTATGATCTGGAAATCATATAATCCATATATACCTCTATTTCATGATGAATCATGTCATGAAACAAAGCTACCATAGCCCTTTGATATGTTGCCCCTGCATTCTTCAATTCGAACGACATGACCTTGTAGCAAAAGGTTCCCCACTGCGTAATGAAATTGTCTTCTCCATGTCTTAGGGAGCCATCCTTATATGATTATAGCCAGAGAAACCATCCATTAAAGAGAAGACTTTATGCTGAGAAGTGTTATCGACCAAGACGTCAATGTGTGGTAGAGGGAAGTCATCTTTGGGGCTTGCCCTACTCAGATCCCTATAGTCTATGCACATGTGAACTTTTCCGTCTTTCTTCGGCACTGGGACCACATTAGGGATAATATGTCATGGCTAGGAACCCTGCGTCAAATTGTTTCATCACTTCAGCTTTAATCTTTTCAGACATGCCAGGCCTCATGCGATGAACTTTTTGTTTGACAGGAGGACAATCTTCCTTTGTGGGAAGACGATGGACTATGATGTCGGTATCCAACCCTGGAATATCTTTATAAGACCAAGCAAATACTTCCACATAATCATGCAATATCCTAACCAACCTACTCTTGACACTGCTTTCCAAGTTAGCACCGATCCTGATTTCCTTTTTGTCTGCATCAGTACCCAGATTGATGACTTCAACTGACTCTCCGTGCAATTGAATAGCTTTTTCCTCTTGTAATAGAAGTCTGGCTAGTTCTCCCGATATTTCACAATCTTTCGCACCTTTGTCTTCGGCTTGGTTAATTGGACATTAGAAGTCATAGTCGGCAAAAGTAGAGTCATTGGCAATAAGATCCAGAGTGGATGAGGACCTGCAAGAGTGTGTGCGTGCGCATGTAAGATACATGGCTATTTTGAAAAATGTATTTGAAGGAAAAGAAATACAATGAACACAAAGATTTAAATGCAAAAGAGTCTAATGATTTATATTGAATGATCATATGATTAGATGAACATAATTAAAACCCTTGAGAAATGGACCAAAGTGCCCCGGGCTAGGCACATGGCTTAAAAGTCATTGTTAAATATTACAGAAAAAATATTATTGAATTCAATAAAAAGCAATAAACAAGTAGATTACTCCTCAATGAAGGAGATAAGCACAAAGTCCTTTGCATGCCAATTCTTCAGCTCCGTTGTAGTAGGATACACCCAATCTTCAAATGCAACTTCATCATCCGAATCACCCATAGCGTTGACTTCATGGCTTCCAATACGAAGAGATAGCTTTCCTGCACGAGCACGCCTCACTTCCTTCTGAGCCTTGACGGTGAAACCCAAACCAAACTTGTCCGCTTTGAATGGGATATCGAGGAGTTTCCCCCAAGTATCGCAGCTTCCTTCTTCAATTGCAGCACGAGCATCTTTGATCGAAACCATCTTTGGAACGACTTTAATAGCTTTGGACTCATCAGAGGAACATTTGGTAGCATCAATCATTGGTGGCACAACTTCAAAGGCTTGACACGGGGTCTCAATGAATTCTCCATCCATCTCTACGTACTTGAACGAGTTGAGGTGGCTTACCATAAACTCTTCCTCACCACAGATGGTGACAATTCTTCCCTTTATAGGATACTTAAGCTTTTGATGGAGAGTTGAGGTTACTGCCCCAGCTTTATGGATCCAAGGGAGACCTAACAAACAAGAATAGGCAGGACGGATATCCATGATGTAGAAGGTGGAGTTGAAAGTTTGTGAGCCCACCTTGATTGGAAGATCTACCTCCCCATGAACTGTCCTTTTTGATCCATCGAAGGCCCTTACAATAATATCACTGGGTTTTAGAGCTAAACCTTCACAGTCTAGACGGTCTAACGCCCCCTTTGGTAGCACGTTTAAAGAAGAACCAATGTCGACCAGAACATGTGCCAAGGTAGTCCCTTTGCACTCGATGAAAACATGTAGAGCTTTATTGTGGTTCTTCCCAAGCGGTGTTATATCGACATCTGAGAACCCAAAGCCATTATCACCCGTCAAACTCGGCACGCAATTCTCAAACTGGTCAGTTGTGGTCTCATGAGGGACATGAGCCTTCTTCAAGAATTTGATTAATGTCCGAGCATGGGCATCAGAACAGAGTAGCAATGACAACATAGAAATATTAGAAGGGGTTTGCCACAACTGTTCCATAATCTTGAAATCTCTTTGTGATGCGGTGGGAGAACTGACTTGAAATTTTGCGTTTGTGTTTGCAAATATTGCGGTTAGCAAGAGTCGCCACCGACTTTTATTTTATCCAAAAGGAAAGGTAAAAAAGCACAAGAAAGACCTTTGAGATGTTTTTTTGAGTTCGAGGGGTAGATTATGAAAAGGGAAGGTATTAGCACCCTTTTCATCCATGGTTTTCCATGGGCTCTTAGTTACTTGTTTAGATCACTTGATTTGCTTTTGAAATTGTTTGAAATGGTGCTTTGTATGGTTTTGAAAGTATTTTGAAAAGAGGCTTTTGTTTAGGAAATCTTTGTAATGATTCTTGTTCGTAAGAATGTATACAAAGATGTTTGTCTTTTGAAAAATGTTTCAATTTTTTGAAAGTTGTTTGGAAATGTTTTGAAAATGTGTGTGTGTTTGTTTGAAATAGCAAGGATTGTTTTGAAATTGATCAAGTAACTAGAAGCTATCTACCTACTCAAAAGTATTTCTTGTACATTTTTATTCCTTTGACATTGTTGATTTACCATTGATTTGGTAATCAACTCTATCTTTGGATGTTAAACGGGACGGGCGTGGGTCTTCGTATGACCATGATAGCAATATTGCCAAGTATCTTAGCAAGTTTTGAGGGACCAGTATCATTTGTTTAGGCAACCTTTTGACAGCGTCATCGAGGGACTATGATCTTTTGTTTTGCTTTGCCAAGATACTTTGCATGCATACCATGGCCATTTTATTTAGGCAACCAAGTGGGTGAAACCCTTGGGTGCTTGTGTGCAATGTGTGTCATTTTACATGCATTGATTTATCTTGTATTAGGTCTTTGCTATTTGTTTGATTTTTGTCTTATCATACAAACCCTAATTTTACTAAACATGTATATAATGCGATAAATTGCGTAAAATAAATCTAAGCTATTACAACAATTATTATGGGAGGGGGGGGGGGGGTACAAATTTTGAATGGGGATATTTTGCACAAAATAAAACCCTAAAATACTATTACAACCCAATTGAATATTTGTACAATAAATAAATAAACAAATATTAAAAATGCAATAAAAATGTAAATATGCAAAAAAATGTTTTGTATTTGTTTTATGTATGAGAGAATAATATTATTTAAGTCCTAAAAATAAGAAAAATAATATTGTTATTTTTGAAAGGGGTAAAACCCTAGTTTTTGATTAAAAGAAATATATACTCTATATTTATTTTATTTTGTCTATTTTTATACAATAAATAATAAATAATATTGTTAATAAATATTAAAAATTAAAATATGCATAAAAGTAATATTTTATGTGTATGAATAATAAAAATAAAAATGTATGATGTTTTTAAATGTGTTTACTATTTATTTTAAGAAAATAGATTCTATTTATTCTAAATAATCAATATTTTATGCAAAAAATAAGATAAAAAATAAAATAAAATGCAAAAAGTAAATATATTTTTCATGATTTTTTTATGTTCAGAAAAATAAATAAAAGCAATAAATATAAAAATGAAAAGAAAATATGAAAAATAAACAAAATATGCCAAGGGAGTGTGGATAGTGGATCAGGGGGGTGTGAAAAGTCAAAACAGGAGGCCCAAGGCGCGCCAGGCCCATGACTTCATCCCTGTCCTCCAGCCTCTCCCAAACGCGCGCGTTTTTGATTCAAACCTATATCTTGCTCTAGCTTGCATAAACAAAAACTTATAACACAAAAAATGTAGCATTTCATCTCACGATTCCAATGATATAAAATTTGTAAACTAACTCTCAAAGTTCAGAGAGAATTTCTGTAGCCCTAATTTCTGACCTAATTTTTTCATGAACTTCAAGCTTCAAATTCTCACTACTCAGTTAATATAAATGACAACTATGCATATGTACAACTTCACTATGTTAAGGACTACATCTTTGCTTCACAAATCAAAGCTTGAGGATTCCTAAATGGAGAGATAGATTTTTGAAAAATACCTTGTTCAGCTGAGTTTGGATATGGCAATGTGGCAACTTTGAGTGAGGCCTGAGGATCGTGTGAGCTTCCTTGAAGTTCCCTCAAGCTTTTCCAATGCTTAGCTGGCCTTGTGGATGGCTGAAACTTCCTACACGAGTCAACCTGCAACCTTCCAAAATGAAAATGGTAATGTCTGAAATAGGGCTTACAGAACCAGGACAAGGGCTTGGATAGTTTGGATATGATGTATGGAAGGTGTTTAAAGTGTTGAATCAAGAAACGCACGAGCCAATATTAAGTTGGCAAGAGTTTTGCAGAAGCTTCCCTGTTTGGGCAGAAAAATGTGTTTTCTGAGTTTGAGAGTGTTTTAGATGTTGTGCATTCGTGTATTTGCTTACAACAAGTTTGTGAAGTCCTTTTGAATGATTCCAAGCCCTCTCTTTATCAGATGTCCAAGTTCTCTTGACTTTTGCAACTTTTCTTGCTTTTGAAGAAAAGTGACAAGACTTATGCCATCATGCTTGTCCTTGTTTGCTTGCTAGCTGCAGAGGTTGGTATACTTTGCTTGTGATCTATGGAAAATTCCTGTACTCAAGGAACTAGTCCAAGGCTCAAGGCTGATAAAGTTTGCAAAAGCTTGCTTTATCAAAATGGCAATGTGCCCTTTATGCCATTTATGGATTAATCTTTTGTACAATGCTCCAAAGGTGAAAACAAAGGCTTTAACCACTGAGTTAGAATTAAATTATGGAGTGTATAAGGAGTTAGGAACTGTAATATAAGGTACAAGCATGCTAGGATCTGATTTGCAACTTGAAGCATTATGAACATGGCTTGAACAAAAGTGACAAATTGCCATTTTCTCTTCTTCGATTCTCCCTAACCACAATTGATCTTGGAGAGTTCTTGGACATTTTGGAAAGCTTGCAAAATTCTCTACAATACATCTTTGAAATGCATTTTGAGATACCTCTTAGAAATAGGTGAAAAATGCCCATGAAGTTAGGTCAAAAACCTGCCTAAATTAGGGCAAATTTTCACTAAGTTAAAAAGTTTATGGACCCCTATTCACAAATTCATAACTTGAGATCCAAGCATCTTTTGGGAAAACTTTGTGAATAAAAGTTGTATATTTCATGGAAGACTACAAATTTCATGTTGGAAGTTTCCTTTGAATCCAATTACATCATGGTGAAAAAGTTGTGGAAAGTTGGGAAAAAATAAGAAATTTTCCATACTTAGAAAAATTCTAAGTTATGGAAAATTTCAAATTAAAACCCTAATTTGCAATTTTAGGTTTCTTGATCAAAAAGTTTCACATTTTGACATATCTTGATGAATTATGACCCTTGGCACTTGATTTTGACTAAAAAGTCAAAGTTTGACTTTTCAATGTACAATTGACTTTTGATTAGTTGACTGCAAAATTCATCTGTCAATCCTATGCATTTGAGATCTTTTGAACATTGTGATTAGGTCAAGATGATTCTATTGAGGCATTGAAATAATTCTTGAACCCAATTGGCCATTGGCTAGGTTAAAAATCAGAAATTGCCCTTTCTCAGTCAAAACCCTAATTTTGACCATTTTGCCCTTTTGATGATTTGATCAAATTTCTTGAGGAGTTGTGATCCAAACTTGATCAAATGGTACATAGGAGTCTAAAATGTTGTTGTGTATAAAAAATTATGAATTTTGACCGTAAATTGGCCATGGTTGACTTTTTCCCCAATACAGCTGATTTTTAGGTTAACTGTCCAATTGACTGGGCAACAATGTGATTCAAGGCTTGAAACTTGTCATGAGCAATATTAGGGGTCCAAGATGGTGTATGAAAGTAACATGAAGCAATGATGGTCCAAAATTCCTTGTGCAAACTCAAACCCTAATTTCAGGTCATTAGTGCAAGATGATGTCTTGAGCTGAGCAAACCCTAAATTTGTCTGGAGTCCAAGAAATCTTGTGAGGAAAATCTTGATAAATGAGAGGGAAAATTTTGTGGTACAAAACTCTCCTTTTTATTATCCTTAAGATCTCGTCAATCTCACGAGCAGAAGTTTCTTCATCAAAAACGTCCTTTGCAGGTATTTCCGTCACGACCGACTCAACAACTTTCTCTTTCCCTCTTGTATCAGTACTTGACTTAGCAGCAGTAACGCAGATGGGTGTCTTTGTAACAACTGGTGGTGAGATATTGGGTGAAAATATTCTCCCAGTTCGAGTTACCTTACTTGAGCCAGTTATGTTACCAACATCATCAACTTTTTCTTCTTCGATCCAAGAGTCTTGTTTTATCCCATGGTAAAACACCACATCACCATAGTAACATGGCACCGCCTTGTTTGAAGAGTAGGAAATTGGTCCGAGATTGGTAATTATTAAGGGAGAAACAGTTGGTTCGTTTGAAATCCTGATAGGACCTTTGTAAGAGATCCTAAGAGGCTTGTTTGAGATGGTTATAATGGATGGATCTTCACATTTATCAGTCAAACTTTTGACAAGCACAGTCTTCTCAAATAGAATTTCGTGGCTATCCATCAGGCGTTGAATGCCTTCCTTCTGCCCTTTGCATCCATTGAGTTGTTTGGTACATCAAACACAATCTTTCACACAGCCAGGGAAGATCCCGTCTTTTAATAGATTCTTTTTGATGATATTCAACGGAGTAGTAAAGTCTTCAACATAGGCAACAAAAATTGTATCTTCAACAACATTGACACCCTTGCCATGATTTGGCATAGGTGCGGTGATTACATTCAGAGTTGGAGGAGGATCAAACTAAATAGTCTTGTTATCGATCAAATCCTGAATTTTATTCTTCAAGGCCCAGCATTGGTCAGTCTCATGCCTGGGGCTAGTTGAGTGGTAAGCACATTTGGCGTTCATATTATACTTTGGTGAAGAAGTATCAGGGTTGGCAGGAGGATCGCGCAATGTCACCAAATTATCCTTGAAAAAGTGTTGTAAGGCTTGAGATAATGACATGCCTAACCTCGTGAATTGTCTTCTCGGAGTTTCAAAATGTTGATGATTAGCATATGGGTTTTGAGCAGGAGTTAGATTGGAGATTCAAACAACATTAACAGACGGATGGTCACTCTTCTTGGTACGGGCCCTTGCCCCGTACACAAAATTGATTTCCTTCTTTGCAGCAAAAGGTTTCTTTACAGGATTGGAAGTGGAGTCAGACGCCATGGAGATCTTTCCGCTTTTGATGCTACTTTCAACTCTTTCACCAGTTAAGATTAGCTCGGTGAAACCAGAAGAAGAGAAGCCAACCAATAGATTAAAGAATGGACCAGATAAAGTTCCCATAAACATGTCAATGTGCTCCCTATCAGTCAAAGGTGGTTGAACCCTACTGGCAAGGTCTCTTCACTTTTGTGCATATTCATTAAATCCTTCATTCTTCCCCATTGCCATATCTTGCAACTGAACTCTTACCGGTGCCAAGTCGGCATTATACTGGTACTGATGGAAGAAGGCGGTAGCTAAGTCCTACCAAGTGTTGATACGGGAACCATCTAACTGATAAAAACATTCTAGTTGCGTTTTGGCTAAGCTCTCTTGGAAAAAGTGAACCCAAAGTTTCTTATCAGCAGTGTGCAGTTGTATCTTGCGCACATAAGATTTCAGGTAGAGTTTTGGACAAGAAACCCCATCGTACTTTGCAAAGACTGGTATTTTGAATATGTGGGGAATGACAACTCCAGAGATCAAACCCAAATCATCAAAATCTAAACCGGGGACGACTTGGATCTCGACGGCCTTCAATCTGTCTTCTAACTTCTTATACTTGACAATGGCGCGTGGATACTGCTCGTCAAAATAATCATCTTCAGACGCTTGATCATTAATACAATCAACCTGGGTACTTCTAACTTCACCATCTAACTCTCATCTTCCTCAGATTAGTATTACACTACTGGGATCTGATGGACTGACTCTTTGAACCTTTGACCCATGTTTACCAGGGCTCTCTTCTTGGGTTTCTTCTTAACTGCCAACAATGCCATCATATCTTGTTACCCCCTTGGCTAGGGCCAATAGAGTCTCTTGGAATTGAAAGTTTTGTGCCTGAAGATCCTTCACTGTTTTCTCTAGATCCATCTTGCTGAAATAAACAACAGAAAGATAAGGAAACCTGTTATGTGAAAACCTGTCATGTTATGATGCATGGAAGATGTATATGCAAATGATTTCAAGGATTTATGGAATTTAAATTTGTATAGACAAAAGAATGAACAAACTTAAATTTTCATTAATTAGTTCAAAAATGATTACAACACGCCTCTTGGGCTTACAAAGTAACTCTCTAAGATAAAAAGACTGAGCATATCCTCTTCGGCACACTCTATTGGCCCTAGCCAAGGGGCAACAAGATATGATGACATTGCTGGCAACTAAGAAGAAACCCAAGAAGAGAGCCTTGGTAAACATGGGTCGAATGTTCAAAGAGTCAGTCCGTCAGATCCCAGTAGTGGAAGACTCATCTGAGGAAGATGAGAATCAGATGGTGAAGTTAGAAGTACCCAGGTTGACTGTATTAATGATCAAGCGTCCGATGATGATTATTTTGACGAGCAGTATCCACCCGCCGTTGTCAAGTATAAGCAGTTAGAAGACAGATTGAAGGCCGTCGAGATCCAAGCCGTGCTTTGTAAGCTCCAAGAACCTCTTCTCACTAGCGTAGAATTGAGCTTCGAAAGTATCTCATTCTTCTTTTAGCTGAATCCAACCCTTTTGCAAGTCTTCAAGAGAGGTAGGCATGTTGGGATGGAGGACAGTGTACGAGACATCTCCTTCAACCACAGGCTCCATGATAACTGGTAAGATGGAGGGATAAGGCATCACAAGTTTCTGAGCACGAGTTCGTACCCACTTAAGGTAAGGCTCAAGGGGAATGGAGTTCTTGTGTCCCAGCGTCTTACTATCCAGTTTGCTCACCATTCTCCAAGCTCATATAAACCTTTGACGATAGCTTTGATCGTTGCTCTCATAGTCGAATACCACTCCTTGGATGAGCATCTCGTGTGGACCATCCCTTCGGGCATAACCAAACTGTCGTAAGGCTAAGCAAGGGTTATAAGTGATACCTCCCCTAATGCCAAGCAAATGGACATTATGGAAATCTCCACAACGGTCGATGGTAGTAACATTCTCCAAGGATCGAGAACACCAATGAACATCTGAATGTCTGAGCGTCATCAACCTATGGGACCACCTCAAACCTTGCTCGTTCTTCAACACAGATCGGGGAAGATGCGAAATAAAACATCTTGCCAAGAGAGGAGTGAAACACATGAGGATTACTCTCTTCCTCATAGTGCGAGGGTGAAAAGAATGTAGGATATCTCCCAACAAAGTAGGCACCGGATTGCGAGACATGAAGATTTTGACAACATTTACATCTATAAGTTGGTTAGGGTTTAGAAACAAAACCATCCCATAGATGAGAAGGGCCAATATTTCTTCAAAATCTTGTAAGTCCAAAGAGTTCCAACAATCTTGATCTTTCTCAAACAAGAACTTGGCTAAGAAACCCTTGACACCACTCCTCGTTTCCCAATTAGTTGTGATATCAGATTGTTGCAAGTGTAGTGCTTGGGCAATCTCTTCAGGTTTTGGATCTCTTTCCGTATCATTGAAGGGTAGTTGATTGAGAATAGGAATACTCAAGAGTTGAGAGAATTATTCCAAAATTGGTACAAGCTAATAATCGGGGAAAGTGAAGCAATGGTGTAGAGGATCAAAGAATTGGAAAAGCACCTTCATCATATCTTCATCAGTGTTGGAGGTAACCAAGTTTAGGAGGCGACCATGTCTTTAGGTGAATGAAGAATTCTCAGGGACCCTTGATGCCAACTCTTTGAGTTGAGGAGGAATTCTTACGAAATTGACTTGTATATTATTCCTGCAGATAGAAGCCATGTCCTACAAAACAGAACAAAGATAAATCCCAAAAATCCTTGAAATGGTTAGTGAGAATGAGTATGATGTCATGATGTTTATGATGTTATGTATAAATAAGTATATACAAACAAGGCAAACAAGTCCTTAGGTTTAGGCTTGCATGGAGTCTCATAGGTAAGTACCCTCTTGAAGTTTAGTTGGCTCAAACCTGTCCTAGAAATTGTAACCGGGTTCTAAGGGATCTCAATATCACTGATCTGTCTTCTCAGGCATTGTTTCAGTGCAAGCCTCTTTCACGATGATCGAAATATCCCAAGAAGTCAAATCTCAATTAGTGTAGTATCTAATATCAACCAACTTTGGACTGCACCAAAGCCGGTTATTTCACTACGTCCTAATGGCTAAGTTGGTCAAGTAAAGGTTCTAAAAGTCAATTAGTGCTTCATGACACCCCTCAACGGCCCCGTATTCTCCTTGACTACTCAAGGGCTACCGGTACCCATAAATATGTCACACTAACGTAGCTATTGCTTAGAACATGTCGGTATACCCCACACAATTTTCATAACGTATTGCTACTTACCTATAAGGTATCCCAAATCCGGGTAGGGGATTTAAAACAAGCCCAAACAAGGAACCAAAATGTAAAGCATACAAGTCAAATAATGAAAGCAAATAAATGTGATATAACCCTAAGGTAACCCAACTTTTAAGTTATCTCCATAGCAGAGTCGCCAGTTTTGTGATACGGTGGGAGAACTGACTTGGGTGTTTTGCGTCTTATCGCAAATGTTGTGGTTAGCAAGAGCCGCCACCGACTTTTCTTTTATCCAAAAGGAAAGGCTAAAAAGAACAGGAAAGACCTTTGAGATTATTTCTTGAGTTTGGGGGATAGATTATGAAAAAGGAAGGTATTAGCACCCTTTTCATCCATAGTTATCTATGGGCTTTTAGTTTCTTGCTAGATCACTTACTTTTGTTTAAAAATATGCTTTATGTGGTTTTTGAAAGTATTTTTTAAAAGGCGCCTTCGTTTAGGCAAAATTTGTAATAGTTCTTGTTCGTAAGAATGTATACAAAGTGTTGGGCTTTTGAAAATATTTCATGTTTGGAAAATGTTTTGAAAGTGTTTTTGAAAGTGTTTGGTGTTTGTTTTGAAAATAAGCAAGGATGTTTGATTTGAAAATGAGCAATCAACCAGGAACAATCTACCTACTCAAAAGTCTTTGTTCATTTCTTCCTTTCCTTTGATATTGCTATCTTACCATTGATTTAGTAAGAAGCCTTATCTTTGGATGTAAAGAGACGGGCGTGGGTCATCGTATAGCCATGATGGCAATGTTGTTAGATGTCTTAGCATTTCTCTTTGAGGGACTAAGATCATTTTGAAAGGTAACATTTGATAGCGTCATCGAGGGAATATGATCTTGTATTTTTGATTGCTTTTTGCTAAGATATCCCATAGCATAACATGGTCATTTTTGTAAGGCAACAAAGTGGAATTACCCCAAGTGTGCAAGTGTGCAAATATGTTTGATTTACATGCATTGTTTATCTTGAATTAGGGTTTGCTATTTGTTGATTTTATCTTTCCATACAACCCCTAATTACTAGCATTTATATAAAGCGATAAATTGCGGAAAGTAAAATTACTAAGCTATTACATCATTAAGGGAAGAGATGTACAAATTTACAAATGGGGATTTGCAAGAAAATTAAACCTAATTAACTATACAACCATATTGAATAATGTACAAGAATTGAATAAATAATGTACAAGGATATAAATGGAAAAAGAAATGATTTTTGTTTGGTTTTTAATGAAAGAGTTTTGACCTAATTAAAGAAAAATGATTAATTAAAAATTAAACAAAACCTAAACTAATTAACAAAGAAATTAAGTTAAAAAAACATTTTTTAGGGTTTTTTTATGAAAGGTTTTAAGTTAAATGATAATAATATGAAAATTAATTAAAAGAAACCTAAATTCTAAGTTAATTTTAATTTAAAAGAAAATAATACAATAATTAAACCTAAGTCTAAATATTTATTATTTAAGAAAAAAATTGATTTGTTTAAGAAAATGTTGTTTATCCTTTTTGTTTTATAAAGAAAATAAAATAAAAATGTAAAAATAATAAATAAAATATTTTTGGATTTTTTATTAATAAAAATAATAATAATAATAATAATAATAATAATAATAATAATAATAGTAATAAAAATATAATAAAAAAAAATAAATGAAACAAAATAAAATAAAAATGAAAATAAAATGATAAAAGAAAATAAATGGGTCAGGGATGCAAAAGTAAATGGCAGGGTGAAAAGTTAGCAAAAATAAAAGCCCAACAACTTGAGGCCCAGCGCTGCATGTTTGTAACCAAAAAAAGGAGGAAAATGTTGAACAATTGCGCAAAAGGTAGCGCTGGGTGGTGAACCCATGACCTCTAACACAAACGCACGCTACCTTTGCCACTGGGGTGGCTGTACATCCGTTAACATTGGTGAAATAGTAAACATATAACACAAATCAAGTCCTGAATGTAACTTCATCTTCAACCTCCAGCCTAAACATCTGTAACTTCACCATTTCTCAACAAAAATGAAATATGCAAACATGAAAGTTGCTCCATTTTTCCATACAAATCCAACCATATAAATATCATAAGCTATAAATCAAAGATGAATGAGAATTTTTGAAAGTACCAAATTATGACCTAATTATTTTCAGAGATTCAAACCTAAAATTCTCTAAGCTCAATCAATATAAATTAAATCTATTGACATGTACAGTTTCAGGGCAATGATATCTACATTTTATCTTCACAAATGCAAGCCTAACAATGCCTATATAATGAGATGAAAATTCAGAAAACTCACCTTGCAGTTGGAGGTCGTGTTTTGAGTTAGAGCTTGACTCAAGTTGTTGTGATAATCAAGTTAGCTTCCTCAAGTTGCCAGGAAGCTAATGCAATGATTAGCTTGAGCAATGGATGGCTGGAATGGCTTGGAGAAGTCAACATGCAATGCTTTGTTTTTGGTTATGGAGTTTGATGCAAATGGTGTTACAATCGTGTAACAGGGACATGGATATGTTATGTTTAATGTATAGGAGCTTTAGGAACTAAAAGGCCAAAGAACGCACCAGGGAAATTGAAGATACAAGTTCAAGGTCAGAACCTGCACAAAATGCAGTTTGTGTGTAATTTCTGGCTAGAGGGAGTTTGAGAGAGTTTTAGGCTTACAAAAATTGTTTCCTAAGTTGCTTAATAGTGTCTCAAGTTATAGGAAAAGGTTTTGAGAGCTTGTGGTGATCAGAAGTACAAGTTCACATGTTATGTCTCTTTGTCTTCTTTTTGAAGCAAGCTTGATACACATTGTCCCAATGCATAGTATAAGGCTATCGAGAGTGGTTACAAGTTTAAACATACTTATCTGATTATGTAGAGGATGCTTGTGCAGAAAGAACAAATGCAAAGCTCAAGACAAGTTGACTTTGTGATTAAAGCCACTTTACTAGAATGACAATGTTACTTTGTGCCATTAATGGAAATGCAACTTAGATAATGGCTCAAATGCTTGGACAATGGCTCTATCAGTTGTGTAAACATTCAATTATTTAGTGACTAGCAAGTTTGAAGCCTTCAAAGCAAGATTTATACATCATGCTTGAATATTGGATCAAGTGTTCTTCACAAATTTGCCTTGCAAAACAAGAATGAAACCCTAACTTCTTCCCTTCGATTATCCTTGGTCAAGTATGATCTTAATGACTTAATTGAAATTTTGGAAAGCTTGTAACATCCTATACAACCTCTACGTTGGACATTTTTGAAGATTCATCTTGGAACCATGTGAACAATTGCCATGAAGTTAGGTCAAAATCCTGCCTAAACTAGGGCAAAATTTCACTAAGTTTTTCAAGTTTCATGAACATGTCTTCTTAAAATAATAACTTGAGATCCATGAATTTCTAGAAAAATTTGTGTTATACAATGTTTTAGATCTCATTTAGATATACAACTTTCATGTTGGAAGTTTCTTTTGAATCATCTTGCATCATGGTGAAAATTTGGCTCAAAGTTGTGAAAAAAATATGAATTTTCCAACACTTAGAAATATTTCTAAGTTTAGAAATTTTGACTTTTCAAAATGAAATCTTGACTTTTTGATTTCTTGATGAACAAGTTTCATATTTTGACATGTCCTGATGAATTGTGATCTTTGATACTTGATTTAGACCAAAAAGTCAAAGTTTGACTTTTCAGTGTATAGTTGACTTTTCATCAGTTGACTGAAATTCATCTATCAATCAATTAATCTGGAGAGATGTTTTGAACCATGCCAGTAGGTCAAAATGAAGAATTTAAATACTTGAGATCATTTCTCAAACCAATAAGTCATTTGCTAGGTCAAAAATCAGAAATTGCACCTTCTCAGTCAAAACCCTAATTTTGACCATTTTGCCCTTTTGATGATCTGATCAAATTTCTTGAGGAATTGTGATCCAAACTTGATCAAATGACATATATGAGTTCATGATGTTGATATGGATAAAAAATTATGAAGTTGGACTGCAAATTGACTACATTTGACTTTTTCCCCAATACAACTGATTTTAGGTCAACTGATCAATTGATTGAGCAAAAATGTGATCCAAGACTTGAAACTTGACATGAGAAAACTTGAAAGTACAAAATGATCCATGAAAGTAATATGAGGAATTTAAAGTCCATTTGTCCCTGTGCAATCTCAAACCCTAATTTGAGTCATCAGTGCTTGAGGAGGTGTCTTGAGCTGATCAAACTTTGTGCAGTCTTGAATCCAAGGAGATCTTGTGTGAGATTATTTGAGAAATAAGAGGGAAAATTTTGGGGTACAACAATAAGTCATCATGTTGGAAATCAGTCTAGGATCTTAGTGAAAGTGATTTGAGGATTGATTTGAAAAATATTTGATTTCAATTCAAGTTAGCAAATCATTACACGATATCACAAGTTTCATCCAAATTTTCTACGGTTCATTCGCGTGAATTGTTTTGAATTTAAGGTATCAAAGAACGAGTTCAATAAAATTTGCTCAAATTCATTCAAGCTTTGGAATGAAAACATGATAAATCTTTTCTTTGATTCATGGTTTCTCTAAGTTACAATTCTCATGAACCGAATCCAATTATCAAACCTAATTAAAAGTTCGTGGCTATTCATCTATTTTCAAGCACATCATTATTCAAATGCAAGACTTTTTCTTAAGTTGAATTACAATTCAAGATAATCCAAGTTCATTAAAGAATTCAAGATTACAACAAGGCATCATTATTATTTTAAAGTGAATTTGAATACATTTTACAATGGAAATCGCAATGTTACAAAAGTTTGCAATGTTACAAAAATTCCTAACAGATAAAGAGTTTACTAAACTACAAAGAAATTTTCTTCGTCTTCAAGTCTTCATCAAGCACTTCAAGTCACTCTTCGTCAATTTTCTCTATTGTCCAAATTGCTCATACATGTAACAAAAGAAAAAAAAAGAAGAGAGAAACGGTTAGCAAACAATTCATGTTGGAACAAGAATAAGAATTTTCAAAGAATTTTCTTTTTCATCATTAGGGTTTGCTTGAAGGAATCAGTTCATGGTTTAGGGTCTCTGTTTAATCATGTGCTAAGTGAAGCTTCTGGTAAAAAACACAGAGCCGCCACCTGACTTTATTTATCCCGAAGGAAGGGGAAACATCGAGAAAACAACAAGAGGATGGATAAGATGGTCTTGCGACCAAGATAAAGGGTAAGGACGTCGATTATGCAAGAGGAAGGTATTAGCACCCATCACATCCATTGTACTCAATGAGATCCGTTTTGATTATTTGTTTCTAAGGGTGTGTTTATCTATAACTATACTTACTAAGGGGAAAGAAATGATTTTTTATTAGTGCATTCATGAGGGTCTCGCAACCCTTTTCCTACGTATCCAGTGAAGGAATAAGAACATCGTAGTTCCTCTAGAAAATGTTGGTTTGTTGATGTTTTTTAGTGGACGTTTATGCACACATTCTAGGAATAGGCACAAACTGTATCGTAGTAGAACAAAGATAACATGCCCTTGGGGGGAGGTTTTGATTTGTTGAATGTTTTGTGAGTTTTAAAATGAATTTGAATAATGATTAAATGTTTTTGGATTTTTGATTTGTGAATGAGAAGTTTTAATTACAAAAGAAGAAAAAAAGTTAAGAGGGAGACTAAAAAAACCTTAATATTGGCATGCATGGGTTCTAACCTAAGGTCGAATTAGTTCGCATCTTAAAGAAGAGGAAACTATCATCCTAAGGGGGGAATGTTATAAGCATAAAGTAGAAGGAGATAGTGTTTGTGAAAAGTGATCATGCATGGTGATCATGGTAAAAGTGACGACAAACTGAGTAGTATGATGAAAGGCGTAAATGGAATGCTTGGTGTATGGGAATTGAATGGGGTTATGATTAACCAAGGGGTGAACTTGATTAATCTCGTGAGAGTAGGTGCTCCTACCCTTAACCATGAGACCCTTTGTTCATGGAAACACTTGGTATATGGACCAAAGTGGTTGATTCGGGTTATGGTTAACCAAGGGAAAGACTTGATTAACCTCGTGAGAATGGCCATGCCCAAACTCCACCATAAAACCCTTTAAGAAGATGCTTGGTATGTAAACCAAGGGGAGAGAAGTTGCTTCAATGTATAATATGAAAATCAAAAGCCCATACAAGGTGGCCATATGCATGCTCCTAGAAAGTGGGACTAGCGTGGCACTAGTATTCTAGTGAACCAATTGAAAAAAATCGATCGAATAGTTTTCGCTGTAGAAAAGCCCAGGACCAAACTATGAAATGTGTGCAAGTGTATATTTGTAAATAAATACCTGCTCATTAATGATGAGCCCAAGAGGATGCCAAGTGTTCTAATTGGATAAAGTGTGCATCATTGGAAATTTAAACATATAAAGAAAATAACAAAAAAATAAAATTCTAAACTATTACAAACCATATGGGGATGTGGGTCCAGGTTTATGAATGGGGATGAGTCGAATCGAAAGTTCAATTAAAATTCTAGTTAAACAAACAATTCAACCAAATTGAAAATTAATTTAAATACCTAGCTAATTAAACTATCCATTTAATAATAAAATTAAATATATAAAAAAAAATTTTCTAATCTAATAATTTATTTTAACAAAATATTTTTGTATTTTATATATTTTTTATGATTTCTAAGTAAAGAAAATACTAAAAGAAAATTAAAACTTAAATTATAAACATATATTTTTTGTGATTTTTTAGTAAAGAAAATATTAAGAGAAAACAAACTAAATCTAAATATATTTTGTATTTTTTTAGTAAAGAAAATATTAAAAGAAAATTAACAAACTAACTTTAAATATATATTTTATGATTTTTTAGTAAATAAAATGTTAAAAGAAAATTAAAACTAATTCTAAATATCTTTTTTTGTATTTTTAATAAAGAAAATATTAAAAGAAAATTAACAAGCTACATCTAAGTATATATTTTTATGATTTTTAATTAACGAAAATATTAAGAGAAAACTAAAAAAATTAATTCTAAATGATAATAATAAAATATAATATTTTCTAATCTAATTATTTATTTATAAACAAAATATTTTTGTATTTTAGTATTTTTTTTTTGTAATAAAATGACTAAACAAAACAAAACAAATTAATAATAGAACAAATATAAAGAGAAAGACTAAATGGGCTTGTGAAGCAGTAAATCCATAGGTGTGAATAGAAGAGGGGCGCATAGAAGAGGGACGCCCAGGCCCACTGAGGAAGTCTGTGTGATTCAGTGTGCTGCTCCTTTGAGGGTGCATCGTGGGTGTGTCAACTGGGACGTCAGATGATGATCCTGGGGTTGTGAGCAGAGGTGCACGATGTCCCTGATCGAGTGTGCACACTGTAACGCCCGTTAATTTAATTAATTATTTAATTAAATTAATTGCGGATTAATGATTGAAATGTTGTTGAAATTGTCGAAGTTGTGAATTATTGTTGAAATATTGATTTAAGTTGCTAAGTTGTTATTTGGTTGATTAAGTTGTAGAATTAGTATGAGAATAATACTAAATTTATTATTATGGGTTTAATTAATGGTTGGTGGTAGTAAAAGTAGGGGTGTTGATATTAGGCCCAATAGAATTAATAATAGAAATTATAAGGAATTAGGTTTTTATGAGAAAAGGAAGAATAAGGGTTTTAGAGAAAGAGAAAAGAAAAGGATGCAGTACATGGAGAAGAGAAGAAGAATGAAGGTTTGGAGCTATGGCATCAACGGGTTGCAATTAGAATTATAGAGCGATCTCCAATCCAAGGTAAGGGTGAATTTTCTTATCCTATGATGGGGCTTATGAGAAATTGTATGTGGGGATTTAGGGTGTAAATTTATTACTATTTATGGTTGTTTATGGCAATTGATGTTAGGAATTGATTAGTGTTAATTATTGGTGAAATTTCATGTTCCTGTATTATACGTTGGTTAGTATGTGAATCGAATGAAATTGGAGAAGTAACAGGAATTTGCAGAAAATTATACGGTGGGCATTAATGATCGGCAGGCTATGTTGTCATTGGATGGAAGGAAGGAATGCCGATCGTCACCTTGTAATGGTGAGTGCTGCCGGTCGGAAGCCTTGAGAGAGAGAGAAGAATGTCGTTTGACACTAGGCATTGAGAGGAAAGAAGAGTTCCATTCGACACTGACTGTTAAGGCACTCGTTTCTTTCTGTGGCAACATGTTATATAATTTTTATATGGTATCAGTATAGAATTCATTAATACAAAAGCAGTTAGGGAACAAATTGAACTATTCTTATCAGTAGTATATTATAGCAGAAAGACATTAATAGAAGTAGCCCTTATGTCAGTAATCTTAATCTAGTAGTTACAATATAATTTTAACAGCCTGTAGAAATAAGACATAGTTGGAAATAATTAGTAAAGTTGCAATAACTGTTTTAGAGGATTGATTAAATAGCAAAAGAAAATGTATATTGCCAGTTAGTTATTTAGAAGTGAACATTAGGAGACTAATTAAATAATGAAGAACTAATACATAGAGAGTTATGGGAGTGTTTTGGAAACGACTATCATGTTTGTGTTTTCCTTTGTGATGTGCGTTGATGCTATGATGTTGCAAATATTTTGTAAAGATGCATGGATTGTTATGACGAAGATTTACTTCTTTTAATTGGTAATAATAGTGATATAGGCTTGTTGCCAAAGTTGAATAGTTGTGATAATTGTGATGATGCGAAATGCAGGAAAATTTGTGATGTTGAATTACCTCTATTAATTGGTAATGACAGTGATATAGGCTTATGGACAATGTAGTTTTCTTGATGATGTTGTTGTCATGAAAAGTTGTTGATTTCGTTGATATGTTATATTGTAGGCCTTTGGCCAATGTTGAACGATGTGAATTGTTGTTATGTCGACTGTCGTTATGTTGTTGTCGTTGTTGCGTTGCCGAGTTGTGGTTGTTTATATCATCATATAACATAACATTGCATTAAAGTTGGCCTGGATTGGCATGTTCTAAGTTGGAGCGAATGCTCACCTATGTTGGCCTGGATTAGCATGTTCTAAGTTGGAGGCTTTGCCTTATGCCTCGGTAAACTGGCATTTTCTAAGTTAGGAGTTCTGCTCCAATGGTACCACATGCATTTGCATAACATTGAGTCGCATTCCAAGTTGTACAATTGAGATATTGTGTTGATGAATTAATTATTGCATTTTAATGATATCCTACTGTGATTGTTGTTGTGAAGTGGTGATTTTTGCATGACCTGATTCTAATGTATGATTTATCATGCGCTCACTTATACGATTTAAGAATTTCACCCTTTACTGTTTGAATGTTGCCCTTTGTTGGTAGCGTGCAGGTAATTAAGAAGGATAGTTGTTACCTCGTCAGTTTGAGTCGGTGATGTCGCTCTGATATGTAGCACTCAGGAGGATGAACGCTTGATGTTTAGTTGTTGATTATTATTTTAGTTGCTGAATTTTTAAGTTGATTACATGAAATAATTGTTATCTTGAGGTTGTTTTAGTTGAATAAAAGATATTAAGTGAATTGAAGTTGAGTATGTATATTCCGTTGCTTATCAATAAAAAGTTGTTTGATTTTGAAAAATAAAACAGATTGTTATCGGTTCATCCGAGTTAAGTGTTATGTATCTGTTTGTATGCGATTAAATAAAGTTTGATTTTTAAGTAAAAAACGTAGCATCCTATTTATGTTGAACTCTGATTTTAATATTATTCACCAGGTAGAAATGGAGTGTTACATTATTGGTATCAGAGTAGGTCGGTCCTTCCGACCAAGTTGTCTAATGTTGTTTGTTCCTTAGTGCGCGACAAGTGTGTGAAACGCTGTCGGTACTTGTTTGCCTTAATTGCAGGAAGTTGGTTGAAGATAAGTGTGGGAGAAGCTTTGCTTCTCAGATATGTTCAATTGAAAGGTGTTGGTTCGGTGTGCTGCCGACGATGACAATGCAAGAATTGTTGGAGTCTTGTTATTCCCGAATTTGAAGGTGACTTGGACTCAAGGTCTTGTTGTTCGTCGAGTTAGAGCACTTTGAGAGAAATTGATCAGACATTGTTGGTGCTTACTTCTCGAAGAATGAAGAGCGATGTAATATTTGTTGATTTACGAAGCAAGTGTAAAATGTCGATGTTTGAACAATGATGGAGTAATAAAGTTGCTGTAACTTTTGTGTTGGGATCACATAAGTGATTTTTGGAAGTAGTTGACGTTGATAAGTAGTTGTGAATCGTGAGTCTGAGTCGAAACTTGAAGAAGTGAGTAGCGTTGCGAAAAGAATTGTTGCCCTGGTGTTTTGGAACTTGAAATTTGGTGAAGGAATGCATCTCTCGAGTTATAAGAAGTTTGGGAGCACGAGATATCTTAAGAGTTGTTTGGAATATGTCTAAGTTGAAGACAAATGAGTTTCAAAGTGGAATTTCCGTAAGCGAATCGCAGGAAACTGTAGAATTGTTGTGGGACTTCGAAAATTCATAACTAGAGTTTCCGGCATCCGATTTGAGTTCTGTTTGAAGCGTTAGAAAGCTAACGAAATGAGATTAATTTTAAAATGGTTCCAGTAGCTGTATTAGATTCATTTATCACGTGATGATATTGGAAGTAAGTGCAGTTTGTTGTTAAGTTTGTCTTTGGGACTAGACTTGTTCTTCAGTGTTGTATGGGAAGTCAGCGCCCGAGTTGGGGAATTAAAGGAGAAATTGGAAGATTTATTTAAAGTAATTTGTGAAATCAAAGGTATAATTGGTAAAGCTTGGGTGTTATTAATTAGAACGAAAGACGATAGTACGAAGTTGTGTGGAATTTACGGTGTCGAAAAGGAGGAAGATTTAAGCTAAGTTATCAGGATGTATGTTATAGTTTTGGGAGAAGAGTTCTCTTGAGTAATTTTATTTTCAAGTGAAAGTGTATGTAGATCCATTAAAGGTGGATGCAGTTCTAAGTTGGAGAACGACGGAGTCTGTTATAGAGGTTAGTAGCTTGTTGAGCTTAGATGATTACTATTGTAGTTGTTTGAGGTGTAGATATATATGAAATGTTGTTAGATAAGATGATGATGTTGAGAGTGTGATTGGAATGAGTTTGAGAGGTGGGGATACATGTATTTTTGATGTTGTGAAATTCGGAAGAGGATTAAGAGTTTAAGAATGTTGTTAGAATCCTTTATGTAGATAAAGACTCAGACTAGAGTGGAAGGATTTGTAATGTATTGATATGCCAACAGAGCTCGAGTTAGAAAATGATTGATCATCATGGGATGGTGTGTGAATGAGGATTAGACATGTTTTGTTTTAGAAAACTTGAATACGAGTTTAAGGAAACGCTATTATAGTTTGGTACGACGATTTATACTCCCTTATGGTTGTCGAATACTAATTGACAAATTGAGGAACTGATCACCCTCAATCCATTTTTAATAGTAGATGAGATTACGTTGGATGTTATAGATTTTTATTTCTATCTTAATGGTGTGAAAAGTATGAATGTGATATCGCGAGAATAATCGCTCACCGGTTTGTGTGAAATTAGTAGAGGAGTCGTTGAGTGAGAGTTGAGACGTAATGAACAATTCAGAGTAGTGGGTTTGTATGCGAGCTAACATTGCAAAGTGAAAGATTGAGAATATCAAGTGAACAACGATTTTATGACAGATGTTAAAGAAATTTTGGGATTATATTGAAACTTGTAAACCATATAATCGCCGAAAAATTTAATGAGGACGATGACTTAAGATGGATGATCAGAGTTGCGCAGCTGAAGCATGATGTGGCGCAATTGCTATGCGTGTACGACTCGTTAGAAGTGAAGGATTAAAACATCAGAAGTATATGGGAATGGTGTGTCTTAATCTACATGCTTGATTTGGTAGATTGGCGATGTAGAGATGATGTGCCAGAGTACCGTGTTTTCTCGTTAAATATTTGTGAATTTTTATAAGGATATTAATGTGGTTGTTGGTTGATGGTGAGCTATGGGTATGCTTGCTGAGTTATACAGTTAAGTTGATGTTGTAACGATTTTGTTATCGTTATTGAGATGTAATTGTTGATTTCCATAAGTAAGGAACGATACTCCATAACGTGACGAAGTTGATTATGTTGGTTGTATAAATGTTACTATAAGAGAGATACGACGATGTGAACAAAATTGTTGATATTTTGTTGATAATTGATATATGGTAATGAAATTGTGTGTGTGCTTTGGTGTTGAAGAAGGTTGTTAAGATGATATTGCAATGATGTATATCCAAGTATAAGTATGTTATAGTTATTGCTACTCTAAATGTTGATATGGCAGATTATGGGGGAGTAGTTGAGATGCTAGTAACGATTGTGTTGCAAAGTGTTGAATGATTGGCATGTGAGTAATCAATTTGAATTGTGATAAGTTATTGAGTTATCAGGAAAGTAGTGGTCAAAGTGTTTCCAGACGCGACTTGGAAATCAACGAGATGGATGCGAAATTCGTACTAAGAGTGGTAGTATCAAATAAAATATTGAGGACGAAAATATTCTAAGTGGGGAGAGTTGTAACGCCCATTAATTTAATTAATTATTTAATTAAATTAATTGTGGATTAATGGTTTAAATGTTGTTGAAATTGTCGAAGTTGTCAATTATTGTTGAAATATTGATTTAAGTTGCTAAGTTGTTATTTGGTTGATTAAGTT